>VMOF01000024.1:6046243-6368743 GCA_011764245.1 Trialeurodes vaporariorum | reverse complement strand
AACAGACAAACATGGAAAATGTAATCTTTTCTCTGTAATCTTTATGATCCCCTCTGTATGCCCGGTTGTATCACGGCCGGAGTCAACTTAACAAAATTCGGGCTTATGCCATATTATCTGTATGTATAAGCAATCTTTGGCCATGTCAGTTTGCTCCCCCACCCTCTGTTTCATGTCTGTACCGCGCGAATGTATGCGGCGCGGTGCTGTGTGAGTTGCTTTTGCTCTTACTGTACACTCTTACCTATTCGAAATGCGCTTTTCGCGTAATGAAGACGGAGTTTTTTTTTATTCTGTGGTATTCTTGATGAGCTGATGAAGATTAATAATGTTACCGCAACGTAGGCAGCTCATGTTGAGGTTGTGCCGTGCGGCGGTTCCTGTGTTCTGTTTCTCATATTATCATTAAGATTAAGAGTCTCTCTTCTCTTCTTTTGCGTTTTAGACTCGTTCTGCGGTCTCGAATGATCGAGATTTAGATATTTCGTTTCTGGCTCCTTCAAATTACGCTTCTGTCTCTCTCACCCTACTCTCGTGACCTCTATTAATCCTATGTATAATTTGTGCCGGTTACAGTGGGATACGACGCAATTGTTGGTAGTTTTTGAATGTAGATTTTTTCGGTTTCTATTTAATGATCGATCAAGTAAGTAAAGTAAAAGTATGAAAATTCTCTGCTCGCTGAGTATATAATCTGAATAAACTGTCAAAAATAAAGTTTCGACCAAAGCTGTCGTTTTTCGGACCTTCAAAGGTTTTTTTTTTTTTTTTTTTTTTTTTTTTTTTTAAATTTGCCGATGATTCCCGTGGATGACAAAAATGTTACACAATGGGGCTCTTGAAAACTTTTGCTACGGGGGATTGAAGAGTTGATTCTTGCATAAAAACGTGTAAAAATGACGATGAGTACACTGAAAAAAAAAAAAAATCACGAAATTCACTCTCAGAATCGGGCATAATGGCGGAAAGTCTTAGGTATCATGGGAGATTCGTGTCTAATTTATCACTTTCTCTGCGGAAACACAGAGGTATGTCGCAATTTAGTTAGGAATCTCCCATGATACCTGCGTTGAACCGCCATCAAGCCCAATTTTCAGAGTGAATTTCGTAATTTTGTAGTGTACTCATCGTCATTTTTACAGGTTTTTGTGCAAGAATCAACTCTTCAATTCCCTGTAGCAAAAGTTTGCAAGAGCCCCATTCTCACAGTATATAGGGACTCTAATTAAATATAAACGAAACGGCGCACTCTGGTCTGATATTGTCAAAAAGTGGCCAAAAATCCGAATTTAAATTTCTCATCGATTTCTCATTTACACACTTCAAAAACCAATTTTAACCACAGAGAAAACTTGGAACAAGTAATTTAAACCCAGAAATGTCACTGAAAAGTTTTTGGTTTAAGTTACAACGGTCGAAAACGATGGTTTTTGATGAGTTCTTTTTACTGATTTTTGCCACTTTTTTTGTGATCTCAGACCTCATAGCACAGAATAATACAATCAGAACGGAAACTCTCATAAGAGCCAATGGAAGCAAGTTTGGAATTTAACGGCACCAATAGGCAACGCTGTGGTCTTGTATCCCAACATGGCGGACGTGTGTGATTTGTGTTGAAACTCATTTATTTCTGTAAATTCTGGAAAGAAATCATAAGTTTCCAGCCTCACTTTTATTCTACTGGCATTACCGAATGAAAATTTCGCGGATCATGTCCTATATATTTTTTTTTTTCACGCGCGAATCTAGATGTAAACATCCTATATCCCAACATGGCGGACGCGAAATGAATTTGCTTCAAAATCCGACAGAGTTTCTGTTCTGATTGTATTATTCTGGGCTCATAGCAGGGCTGCCGTTTTGCGTAGAATCAATGCTATTTTTCTCGTCACCGATGATTCCACCGGTTGAGAAAAGATTACACAGTTCAGTTCAGTGTATTACTGCAATACATGAAAATACTCGTATCTGTAATCTTTTCTCAACCGGTGGAGTCGTCGATGACTTTAAAAAACTTGCGCATATTTTAATTAATCAACGGAGTTTCCACCGATTAAGGAAAGATTACAGATCAGAGTATTTTCGTGCATTACAGTCATACACTGAACTGAACTGTGTAATCTTTTCTCAACCGGTGGAATCATCGGTGAATTGAAAAATAGCATTGATTCTACGCAAAACGGCAGCCCTGGCTCATAGTGCGGCGTGGCAGCTCTGACATATCGAACCGGTGAGCGAAACGATGGGGTCAAGTGATTTTCCCCCGAAACCGCGAACTTTCCCTTGAAGAGGAGCGTATATAGAATCAATGATCACAACATGTTTTACTGGGCACGTTTCCAAAGTGTAACTCGCATAGCACTGTGATGTTGCTGTTTTTGTTTTTGCACTCTGATTCATGCACCCCCGTAAATCGAGTCTCTTCATCATCCGCGCGAACCCAGCTCATCGATTCGAGTATTCGAGTGCATAGCCGTAGCCAGGATATTGTCTATCTCTCCCTTCGCCCATTTAAACGCAGGTGTTAGAAAAGGATGGATATCGGGGCTGTCACGTGACTTCAGCCCCTCTTTCTGTCCTTTTCTAACACATGCGTTTAAATGGGCAAAGAGAGAGAAAGAAAATATCCTGGCTACGGCTATGTTCGAGTGTACTCTCTCTACACTCTTGGTATGCACACTCTCGGTTTTACGCCACAGCCGGCGGCACCCCCCACCTCCCCCCCTTTCCCCCCAACAACCCCACCCTTACCCCTCCCACACAACAGTTTCCTCTCTTCTTTACGTTCCGAACAGAGCTGCCGTTTTGCGTGTAATTAACGGTATTTTTCAATTCACCGATGATTTCGCCGGTTGAGGAAAGATTACATAGTTCGGTTCAGAGTATGATTTTAACCCTTTCCACTCCAACGTCGAATATATTCGACAAAAGAATACTTGAATTCCATTCTATATAATGTCGGATATTTTTGACGAGAATCAGCAGAAGAAAAAGTAATGAATAAATAAAAAAAATAAATAAATAAAAAAATAAATAAATAAATAAATAAATAAATAAATACATAAATAAAAATTAAAGAAATTAAAAAAATTTAGATTTAAAAAAAAAACAACAAAACAAAAAAAAACTACAAAAATCAAAAGAAATGTGTAATTAATTAAAAGAAAATGTCTCGAGACTGGAAAGGGTTAATACACGAAAATACTCTGATCTGTAATATTTTCTCAATCGGTGGAAACTCCGTCAATTAGTTAAAATATCCGCCAGTTTTTTAAAGTCATTGACGACTTTATACCGGTTGAGTAAAGATTGTAGATGCAAGTATTTTCGTGCGTTATACAGTCATGTGCACTGAACTGAACTGTGCGTAATCTTTTCTCAACCGAGGGAATCATCGGTGAATTGAAAAAATAAGATTAATTATACGCAAAACGGCAACTCTATTCACAACCTTTGGCTCGCGCTAGACAAGTGTACAGAGGATAGTTTCATTAAATGTATAATTTATGGATTTGTTTCTATAGTATTTTTAACGCTTCGGCGATTTTTCTTCCCGAAAACGCAATCATGCGGCGAAAACTTTTTTTTTTTTTTGACCATTGCATCAAAAGTTCAAATGTTTGCTTTTTTGCGGAACGTTGTATTCATAGCTCCGCGCTTGATTTAAGGTTGGGAATCGAAGAAAGGAGTGAGACTGAGGCGAGAAGTGGGTCATGTTTTTACAGCCACGACTAAAGTCTTTCCTACGCTTTTATTATTTTACTCCGGAGCTCCGTTTTGTGTGAATTAGCACTATGCCGTGTAGGTAGTACCCTTTACTTTAGGGAAATGGGTCTGTTGCAAACTTTTGCTACAGCGCTATAGAGTGTGCAATCTAATGTAAAATCGCCTGAAAAGTCCAATGATGGCATCAGAAAGCAATGAAATGCAACAATAAACTCACAAAATGCGTTTAATGAAATCCAAGATGGCGGCAAAATATCGAGCAATCTGTATGCATGCACTACGAACATCCAAGGATAGCCAACCTCACAATATCCATCACAACCAATCACAACGTAAATAAACACATAACCTCTACCTGCAGTGAGGTTGTCAAAGTTGGCAATCCTTGGATGATAACGGTGCATACATTCAGATTCCTCGATATTTTGCCGCCATCTTGGATTTCGATAAACGCCTCTTGTGAGTTTAATATTGTATTTATTGACTTTATGATGCCACCAATGGACTTTTCAGGCGATTTTACATTGGAGTGAACACTTTTTATCGTTGTAGCAAAAGTTCGCAACAGACCCATTAGCACTATGCCGTGTAGGTAGTACCCTTTACTTTAGGGAAATTTCAGCTTCAACTGCAGTGGCGGCGCGTACAATCTGGCAATGCCGCAATGGTGCACTTGGTTCAAATAAATTCATGAAAAAGGTCGAAATAATGGGATTGAGGTTGCTCAGTGAACTCCCTCGAATCGATATTTCATATGTGTTACAATGAGCTAAATACTCGTTGCCAAAATAACACACACCGCGCGTTTCGTGTCTTTTTGCCTTTCAAGTGCCATCGAAGCTGTTGAACCCCGAGATAGATTAACATAATTTGTGGGATTTTTGACACACACACACACACACTCACACACGCACACACACACACACACACAAAATTGAGAAAATTGATCAAAATACTCAATTCAGATTACGTTGAAAAAATGTATATATTCGGGGGGAAAAAATTAAATTCCGAGTTTTCGGATGAAAAAAAAACACACACAAAAATACACAAATAAATTGTCCGCAATCAAAGAAACACTCAAACAAATAAATGAAATAACGAATGGATCTTAGGTATTCAGGAAAACGGAGATTTGGAACGCACCAAAAAAAAAAATTGAAAATTACAAAAATAAACACCTATAACCCAGAGTGTGGGGACTCTATATTGGTATGACACACCGTTGACACGGAGTTCACCCTTTCAGTCGAAAATGAGAAATGGAAGTGCCGAATTCGGGGGCTGCCCTCCCTTATATCACCTCGGGCCCCAGGACGCCAATGGCTGTCGACGCTCCACGAGTTAGCACTAAAGTTAACAATGTTAACTTCATGTTCCCACGCAGAAGAGTCGACGAGCCCCTGAGATGGAAACAAAAAAAGATCGTAAAAATCTTTGATGACCAAAAATCGAGGGGTGCTAGTGACGTTTCTGCAAAGATGCACCAAATCCGACCGACTTGTGCATCTTTCCAACTCTCAACTCGCCTCCGGGTTCCTGGCAACCAAAAATTATAATATTTTATCCGTCCAGCCCGAGGAGGGAGTTAATTAAGGTGGTCCCCGAATTCTGGCGCAAAGAGAAAAGGAAAAAAAAAATTGAATTTTTTTTCATTTACCACAAAGTTGATTCGACAGTAAATAGTACTTACAAATCAGCTGTTTCATTACGATTCCCGACGCAATATTTCAAAGCTTTCTTTTCGGGATGATTTTCATTAACTTTAACTATAGTACCTGACTTTCCGTTTTTCTCTATACATAATTCACTATAGTCACCTTTATTCCAACTTTATTTGGACGGTAGCACTCAGGACTCAGGTGGCAGAAAACGATACTAAACGCGGAAGATTAATCATTTATAATGAACGCTTTTAAAAATCTGCGACCGTCGAATCGTTGAGCAGACACACTAGTGTCCCTGTGGTACCGTGAGGGGGAGGGGGGGGGGTCTGCTTGAGTTTTTCATTATCTTTGCTAGCAAAGGAGCTTTAATTGGGCTCTCGCATTGACTTTTGCTGTAAGCGATTGAACAGTTAATTCTTAAGTACAATGTAGTAGAAATTACGATGGGCGCATTAAAAAACTACAAAATGCACTTTCAGACTCACAAAATGACTTTTAAGTTTAAGGCGTAGTGACGGAGATACGCAGATATTTAGGAGAGGAATGGGTCTGTTGCAAACTTTTGCTACAGCGATAAAAAGTGTTTACTCTAATGTAAAATCGCCTGAAAAGTTCATTGGTGACATCATAAAGTCAATAAATACAATATCAAACTCACAAGAGGCGTTTATCGAAATCCAAGATGGCGGCAAAATATCGAGGAATCTGAATGTATGCACCGTGATCATCCAAGGATTGCCAACTTTGACAACCTCACTGCAGGTAGAGGTTATGTGTTAATTTACGTTGTGATTGGTTGTGATGGATATTGTGAGGTTGGCTATCCTTGGATGTTCGTGGTGCATGCATACAGATTGCTCGATATTTTCCCGCCATCTTGGATTTCATTTAACGCATTTGTGAGTTTATTATTGCATTTCATTGTTTTCTGATGCCATCATTGGACTTTTCAGGCAATTTTACATTAGATTGCACACTCTATAGCGTTGTAGCAAAAGTTTGCAACAGTCCCATTGGATAGGAATCTCCCCATTGTGGAGATTCCTATCCAATGGGTCTGTTGCAAAATTTTGCTACAACGATTGAGAGTGTTTAATGTAATGTCAAATCGCCGGAAAAGTCCAATGGTGGCATCAGAAAGCCACGAAATGAGATAATAAACTCACAAGAAGCGTTTAATGAAATCCAAGATGGCGACAAAATATCGAGAAATCCGTATGCATGCACCACGAACATTCAAGGATAGCCAACCTCACAACATCGATCACAACCAATCACAACGTAAACAAACACATAACCTCTGCCTCCAATGAGGTTGTAAACGTTGGCAATCCTTGGATGATCACGGTGCATACATTCAGATTCCTCGATATTTTGCCGTCATCTTGGATTTCAATAAACGCCTCATGTGAGTTTATTATTGTATTTCATGACTTAATGATGCCACCAATGGACTTTTCAGGCGATTTTACATTGGAATAATAACTTTTTATCGTTGTAGCAAAAGTTTGCAACAGACCCATTTGAGGGCTTCCTCTGTGTGTTTCTGTAGAGAGACAGCTAAATTAAATATAGGAATCTCCTATGATACCTATGTATAGCTCCTCTACCTTTGCTCTCAAATGGGGGAGCTACACATCAGCGCTGGTGTCATGGGGAATTTCTGTTTAATTTGTCATTCTATCTATGAGGAATTTTTGTTACACAACAGAGGAAGCCTCAAATTAGATGGGAATTTCCCGTGGTACCTGCACCTGCGTAGCATTGTCGGGCACGGGAGGGGCGAAGGGGGCAATCGCCCCCCCCCTTCGTTCGGCCAGAAAAAGGGGGAAAAGAGGGGGAAGGAAGAGAGAAAGAAAGACAGAAAAAAGGAAAGGGGGTCTCCGGGGGGCAAAAATCCCAAGTTCGTCGCCCCCCCCGTTTGTGAGGGCTGGATCCAATGTTACGCCTTAAACCTTTAGTCATTGTGTGAGTCTGTAAGTGAACTTCTTAATTTTTTAATGTGCCCATCGTAATTTTCGCTGGATTTTACTCGAGAAGTAACTGGCTTATAGTAAAAGTTAGTAAAAGCTCCATTTATCCTTATAGCGAAAGCTTACATGCAACAGCCCCATCGAAGGCACTTTTGCCATGGGCAGAGCCAGCAATTTGGCAACTGTGGATTCTATCCATTTGAATGTATGAGAAACAATCGATTCTTGAGGGGGCCGCATGGCCCAATTTCTAATCGATTGTTTCTCTTACATTCAAATAGGAAGAATCCGCAGTTCCGCGCGCATGTCATTTTCCTTATCCGCCGTTCGGTTTGAGGCGAGCGCATATTGTCGCGTCTATTGGTTTTGAGCTGTTTGAAGTTGGAAAGTGTACAGTTTTAAAACTTCTCGGCTGTATATTACGTCATCAAGGTGCTGTGATTAAAGAGGACGATCGAAGGTTCGCAACGCAAACTTTTGAAAGTCGTAAAATAGAGAGTTGATTGGAAAATGAGAGTTATGCGATTAGAAACTTGCTTACGTGACGTCTCGTCAAATCAAAGCACTTTGATCTTGGATAGAGGCGGGGAAAAACCTTTTGAAGCCGAGGCGAAGTTATTTAAATTCAGGTGAATGTTCGCTTATCCTGTAGACATTTTTTCCCGCGTCTTGCTTAATTATGATTAGTATTTTTTTTTTTTTTTTTTTCTCGCAAAACGCGGTCATGAAATTATCCATCCTTATGAAAGAATCTCTTTGCATCTAGTCTAATTTGAATCGTGAAACCTTCCCGCATTATTTCCTTTGTGGTCCACGAACGTTTGCAAGCTCAAAAGAATGCGAACGCTTGTGGACCGCGGAACTATTTTCATCCGCCCGTCCAGTGGACGATTGTGGACATAGAAGAAGACGGCTATTATATAATACATTTCTTTATCCTTGAATTTTGAAAATAGCCTTTTTGAATTACAAGTGGCGATAGCCACCCCCGTCAAGTTTAAACCCCAGGAGCAGTTGGCTAGCGGAAGCAATTATTTTTTTGCGAACATTGCGAAAACTGCTCCGAGCAGAATTTCACGCCGTGTTCGCTCAAATCACTAGCGGATCCAAGTTATTGTCCTTCTCTCTCTTCTCCCATTAGAATGCATGAGTTAGCAAAGGATAGAAGAGGGGGCGAAAATCACGTGACTGCCCTTAATCTGTCCTTTTCTATCATACGCGTTCTAATGGGAGAAGAGAGAGAAGGATAGATTCCTAGCGGATCCAAGTTATTGTCCTTCTCTCTCTGCTCCTATTAGAATGCATGTGTTAGGAAAGGATAGAAGAAGGGGCGAAAATCACGTGACTGCCCCTAATCTGTCCTTTTCTATCATACGCGTTCTAATGGGAGAAGAGAGAGACGGATAGATTCCTGGATCCGCCAGTGGCTTAAATACCACTTTACCGTCGCTCAGAACCCCATAAACCCCTCTATGGCCAGAACTGGCCCCAAAAGATCTACCAGGAAGTATAAAACTTGACCTGGGTGAGTGGGTGGCTATACCGCCACTTATGATTGAGTTTTGATTCGTGGCTCAAGAAAAAATAAATCTTTAAAAAATAAGATTATCCCTCACCTGTCAGAGAGATGCACAGCGTCCAAATTCCACCATTCATCGGGACGAGGAAAACTGATGCGGCGTTGTCACCGTTGTGTCGGAGATGGAGGAGCTGATGGCGATGGTGGAGGTATCGAGCCGTTATCTTCGTTACCAGTCCGTCGATGTATCGCTCGATCGAGACAACGACCGGAGCCGAGGATCGATTGTCGTTGATCAGATCGACGAAATCGTTGTCCCATTTGACGTACTCCCAGTGATGAGTCATTATCGAGAAGCTGAGCATGGTGGTCGAGCAACTGGTCAGAATGAGAGTGAGGAGGAGGAACAGTATGCTCGGATGAATGCTGCATTGAGTCAGTTGACAGTTGCTTTCCATCGATGACACTCACTGTGAAAAACGATCAAAACTTCGGATGCGACGCAAAAAAAAAAACAAAAAACAAAAATCCTGCCTTCTCACCGGTCTAAACTCGATGGAGTCAGTCTGAATTTTACCGATGAACTCAAATCTTGCGATTCAAGGCGCCTGCAAAAAGATGGGTGTGCAACAAATATGGCACGCACGAAAAATCGCAGGACGAACTATACGCGTATGGGACGAGACGCCTTCTGAACGTCAGGTGTGTAAAATATGTGGCACGCACGAAAAATCGCAGGTTGAACTTGAAAATCTTCCTTGACGAGACGCCTGCAGAAGGGCAGGTATGCAACATGTACGCCAAGCTGTGAAAATCGCGGTTACATGTCTCCGGATCGACGTGTATAGAGTCTAAATCCTGCGAATTTTGAAGCTGCGAGCAAGTGCAATGAAGTTCCTTCAGAAAGTCAGGTTTGCAAAATCATTACCCTGAAGTTGGATAAGTTGCGTCTAGACGCAACGAGAACGACATAGGTTTAAAACAACTTTGACGCTCGGAACAGCGGGTGGTATTTGTGCTCATTGCAGGCGCATCAATGAAGGTCATTAGCGATGTGATTAAAACGCTCGGTGGAAGAAGCTAACCATTTCACGATTTGGAAACTTCCGAAAACTTCGATATTTCAAACTAATTATACCCTCGGAAAACGAAATGTATCTTACTGTGCGCTAAGCAAGTTTTTAAAACATAGAATTTAAAGATTTCGAACCTTCGAAAAAGAAAATAATTAAAAGAAATGAAAACGGTCCGTGACCAAAATTCCGTGACCAAAATGTTGAGGTAAGAACAGTATTTTTGGAGGGGGGAATCGAGTCTATTTTGATCGCTCAATATGTTTTCTTTTATAATAACACGGCTATAAATGTTTATTGGTCAGACTTTCGCGAGTGATGTCGGATAGTTTTATAAAGAACGAAGCACTTGAAAAAACCCGTTGAAAAATGCTAGGAAACTAAATTTGGTAAATGCAGCGGAAGTGTGTAGTTGAAAATTGTGAGGATTTTGTTTTAGTTCCAGTTTAGAAAATTAAATAAATGTGCCATAAAAATATGAATTGAAAAAAAAGGGGGGGGGGCAAATTATCTGTGTGACACTGTATGCCGTGAGCAATCTCTTCATCGAACATTCCTCCGAACGATTACCTCGGGGAAAAGTTGTGACAGAAAACTCGCGTCCGGCAGTTCCAACATTTTGTCGAGGCTTATCTTCGCCGTACAGTTCAAAATTCCACCAAAGCTTATCGTATCATCGTTACAGTTTTCGTTTTCTTCTAAAACCACATTGCCAGTGGTTTCCATCCCTCGCAACCCGAAAGTTCATGTTTGTCACCACCGACCATTGTTTGATGACGGCCTTTAATTGCGTCGCGAATCGGTCGCGCGAAAATCCAGCATGCGCGCGCACATTATTGCGTTTTTTTGTTTGTTTGTTTTTCCTTGTCTTTTGTTTCGCGTTTTGCTTCGAATCGTTCGAACGAAGAAACGGAAAAACAATTATTCATACTTTCATTTTAAACTTGCGCATAGGGAAAGTTTTCATAATTCAAACCATTTTACACCTTTCGCAAATTCTCCTGCAACTTGAGATTATTAATTTTCTTATTCGCAAACTTTCTTCGTTCCTCCCTCTCCGCTGGGAGCAAGGCGGAGCAGTTTAGTGAAAATGCAAGGAGATCAAAAGCAGATTTGAAATGCTCACAATTCAGAACATTAAATAAACGAGGGATGAAGAGTAGTTAAAGTTTAGCTCGTGCATGAATCAAGGGACAATTCCTCATAATCCTGTCCCGTTGTCAAAGCAGATTTCTTTTAATCTTGTGTTTTATTTTGCAGGAAGGGTCTCTTCATTAAAAAACAAAAAACAAAACAAAAAAAACAATTAAGAAGTTAGGTCAAGCAAGAGAAAGATAATAATATTAGGTATGATGCCTCATTCGCCCCCCCCCCCCCACTTTTAAATCGGTCAAAGGGAAATTTACTTTACGGTTGTTTTGTCTTGTCGTCTTGTCTCAGAATCGCACAGTAATTTCGTCTTTGTTTTCTCCTTTAGCTTATTCCAACCTACGCCTTTTGAAATGTGGCTCTTTGCTTAAAGCCAAAAGATTTTCCTTAATTATTTTTGTCAACAATGACTCCGTGTTTTCCAATAAAGCGATATTCTCAAACTGAAATTTGAAATTGAAGACTGTGAACGACTGCCGTTTGATGTGAATTTAATTAAATGCTATCAATGGAGTTTGATAAAATTATACCGACGCAATTAAAATGGGTCTGTTGCGTACTTTTGATACATCAATATAATTCATTGTTTCTAACGTAAAATTCTGCGAAAATAACAATGTGCATATTAAAAACTTTCAAAGTACACTCATTAACTCAGAAAATACCTTCCATTTCAAACAATCCGCGCTACACTAGACACTATATCATCGACTTATAATACGTTGATGGAACTATATCATCGACTAATAATACATAGATGGAACCATCTCGTTTATGTAAACATGAACAGAACTTACAAACATTGGAATGTTTCGTTTAGATGCGAACATTTCTTATATTATTTTGTAATGTTTGATAAATCGAATAGACCAGACAGCAAATGCAGCTTATATTTTACGTATTAAAAAAGAAATTCCATCATTTTGTAGTTACGATGTTGTTTACTTATGTACGGTGGTTCCGTCTATGTAGTAGTATACCGGTGCAAATAGTGTCTAATGTAGCGCGGGCTGTTTGAAATTGAAGTGATTTCCTGAGTTAATGAGTGGATTTTGAACGTTTTTAATGTGCGCATCGTTATTTTCGCCGATTTTTACATTAGAATCAAGGTTCTGTATTGTTATAGCAAAAGTATGCAACAGACCCATTAGCATCCATTAATCTCTCACAAATTATTTTATTTTATTGAGTTCGTTCACTTTAACTTTTTCATACACGGACCTAGATTTTGTTACCTATATTTTTTACTTCGATTTTTTTTTCTCTCCCCCCCTCCCCCGTTTTTTAAGTATAACATTTTTTCAGTAGCCGGCCCTATCCCATTAATCTCATCCAAATTGTTTTATTTTAATAAATTTCGTTTGCTAACATTTTTAAATACTTTTTTTTTTTTTTTTTTTTTTTTTTTTTACTGGGGAGAAAAAGACGGGAAAGAAAAATATCGACGGCGTTCCTACAAACCCATCTTCTTTCTACGAGTATCTCTTTAGTCTAATAAGGCTTTTTCCTTTTTTTAAATTGTGATCAGTTTTAGCTGTGAGATGCGTCTCTGAAAACCACCCGGATTCCATACTAAAATAGCCATTTTTCATATCAGATCTTCCCTAGTTTTAATTCCATTCTTTAAAGTGGATTCAAAATCAATTTATTTTCTTTCCTTTTTTGTTCGTTATTGTTTATTTATTAAAAGGGTTAAGGGTATCTACGGTATTAAAATATGTCATGTCATGTCGTGGTCGCCGGAGCCTGGCCATAAAAACCCATACAAAAAGTCGATTTGAAGAGAGGCATATGGCCTCACGTAGAATCGATTATTTCTTATAGATTTAAATGGTGGGAATGCGTTGTTGCTCCATTCACATTGCCCCCACTGAATTTTGGTCACGCTCGTAAAAGTCGGTCCTAAAGACGGTTTTGGGTTTTTGTGATGACGTCATCAGGTAGAAAAGTTTGTTGCGTGTTCCAAACAGTCTCTCTCACTCTCATGTAACCTGGCTCACTCTCATTGTTCAAATCGCTCAAGGAGACTTTTTTTTGGCAGAAATTAATTTTATTTATTCCAGTCTTGTTACACAGAAAAAAAAAACTACGGTGAAAATAACCATACGGATACCTGATTTTGGCACCTGCTAGGTGTTATGGTAATGTTAACCAGAAGTATAATATGTTTTGACTAGGTACTAGGTGATGTTACTTGATTGCGTGTCGAATTTACTCAAAGTATCGGTAATCGAACCATACTTCTGGTCAAGTTTACCATAACTTCTAGCAGGTGTCAAAATCAGGTATCCGTATGGTTATTTTCACTAATCTTTTTTTTTTCCGTGTAATGCGATTTTGAGTAGGAAATATCGTTGCCGGAAGAAGGCTCCTCGTATTAAATTCAACACTAGAAAGATATAGCTATAAATTAGGGTCTTTTGAGAGTAAGAAAGATTGTGTGGAACGCTGTACGAGTTTTGTCACACCTTATGGGTGACCAATTTAGTGTGGCACTGTGGCGTCACGAAAATAATTGGATCCAAGCGAAATATCCTGTCTTTCGCTCTCCTACGGTTCACCGTAAGAAATCGGACCCCCATTTCAAATGCAAATTCATGCTACTAAACAACCAGTTCTCTCCGATTTCATTACACCATTGGATTCCGAGTTCCTTAAAGTCTAATTACGTTTCAACATCATTTTCGAAACACCGCGCGTTAATTTACAATAATTCTAGTTTAATCGAAAAAAGTCCTTTTTTTGGTCCTTATCTCACTCTCAGTTTCTTTTGGGCACCGAAATCTAAAATTTGGGATCATCGGCACCTTCACTTCGCGTGTTATACCTCTCGAGCAAGCTTTGATACTAAGAGAGGCAAGGATGTTGAAGCGTCATTGCGATTTGCGGTGATATGTCCATAAGAGACTGCGAGTAAGATAAGGACAAAATATTTGTCATATTTCGATGTAATTGTGATCGTAAATTCATTTGTGATCTTTCATGAATTGTATTGAAGTGAACAGATGCTATAAGGTACGTGGAATCCAATTGTGCATTGAAATTTGAGAAAACTTGTTGGTTACTAGCCCTTCACAGACCCGGTTATGTAGTTCAAACAAACTCCTCTCTTCCGTCTAAAAAGTGGAGGTAGTTAACTGTTCGTACTCGGGGGAGCTGAAATTGCCTATACAATATATTGAAGGCGCCCGAACGAAACCTTATCTTGTGTCTACATACAGAATCAAGTTTATTCGGAATCTTGATACTGGAACAATGTGAAACAGACTGGAAGAGAAAACCCAGTATACTCGGGCTTTGCCCATAAGGGGCTAGCTTGAATTTGCATTCGAAATATGGGGCTCTTGCAAACTTTTGCTGTGAGCAAATAAATAGTCCATTCTGATGTAAAAACCAGCAAAAATCACGAAAATCACACTGAGTAAGTTTAAAATTTAGCAATAAACCTACATAACTACTGAAATGCCAAGATCGTAATGGCGGTTCGACGCAGGTATCATGGGAGATTCATATCTAATATGCCAATTTCTCTTTGGAAACACAGAGGTATGTCTTAATTTAGATAGGAATCTCCCATGATACCTGCGTCGAACCGCCTTTAAGCTCGATTCTGAGAGTGAATTTCGTGATTCTTTAGTGTACTCATCGTCATTTTTACAGGTTTTTATGCATGAATCAACTCTTCACTCCCGTGTAGCAAAAGTTAGCTAGAGCCCCATTGTGGGTCTAATTTCTTTTGGATATAACTCCACAAGAGTGAGCGAGATAGAACATTTGTTTGGATTTAATTTTGATCTCGACCTCATCACTAAATTGGTCTATTGCCAGTCTCTCTGATCCATGGTCACCGGTCAAAGGTCCAAAAAAATCATTGACGGACTCACGTTTTCCCGCCACTCGCGGCACGGAAGAAGAAATGAATCCGAGTGAGGATCTCCTCAGATTTGGATTTGTTATTCCAAGCACGCTTGGGTTTAAGGAAATATATGAGGGCCCTTCAAACTGCATTTTTTTTTCTCTATTCTACCTCGCTGTTACACTGGTGTTTCTTGAAGCTTCGTCTACCTATTTTGTATATCCCCCCTCCAGCCACACCACCCCCCTCTCGAGAAAATTTACTGACTCCACCTTCCGTTTTATTCATTTTTCGCTTGTAATATGCAGCATTTGATGATGAAAGAGCCCAAATCCTTTTTGAATGTGAACTTTACAATGAATGCTTTCTAATGTTTTACGTGGTTCTTGTTAAAATGGACTTGGGCCCTTTCAGCATCAAAAAATTCATTTACAAGTTGTGCTCGAGTATTTTCGTTTGCTTACAGGCCACCCGCCCTTCCTCCACGATTTCCACGAATGGCTGTTTCAGACATAAAATTTTAATCTCGCACTATGCCAGATGAAGGGGTCGATGCAAGGTGTCTGAAACAATTTGAAACGTCTTTCGCGCGTCTACTCTTCCTAAGCTCTCAGCGACGCACGCTGGATCGATACATACATTTCTCTGGACGCAAGCAGTCGGATTTTTGTTTTTTGTTTAAAAATATTTTTGTGTTAATTTTTTTTTTTTTTTTTTCTTTGCGAAAACCATTTTATTTGACTCATTTTCAGCTCGAAACGATTTCACACATTTTGAAGTTATGTTACTATTTATTGCTCATAATCTTTGATCAAATCATGTCCGGAAAATTCTATGCTTCGATCCTGTGTGCGGTGTTTCATATTTCACTCAATTTAACATATTTTCTCAGAGAATTTAGTATTTATTTTTTTTTTTCACCCGGGCTAGGTTTCTATTTTTTCATTTTGATTCAACGAATGAAATTTAAGGTAGAAGTCAACGAAAATATTTGTAGATTTATTTGCTTCACTTCCCGGAAATTACGAATAAAATATTGAAACTTCAATTAAGATTTTCTAAATTATTTTGATCGAAGAATTTCAAGTTGGATTTGAATTTTGTACTTTTCGTTCGTCACGGTTGTCATCAATTCGGTTTCCTTGAAACGAAGACACTCCCTGAGCGTCCGTGCAACTTGGTAAATTTTCTTTATTTTATCGTAAAAGATCATTTCAAGTTGGATTTGATATTTTATATTTAAATCAGTTGTCATTGTTGTCCAATTCGTTTGCCTTGACGACGACCACTGCTCCCGTGCCTTTTGGTTTTATTCCGCCTTCATATTTTTCGCTCTTTTGTCTATTTTTGTTTTGTTTTGTTTTTTTTTTTATTAATCAGTAAAAAATTGATAATATTTTGCTTTGCTCCAAAATTGAATCCAGCTTCATAGCCTTGAGCTTTGACCACGCTACCTTCTTTGAACTACAAACATTCTTTCAGGAAGTTTTAGAAGGTTTAAAAACTATGTATTAATCCGAATGTAGTTCGCCAAATAATTTACTGCGGAATTGATGAAATTCGTATTTAAAGTACCCTGAAAAAAAAGGTTATTTAACAGTTCCAATGTTAACAGTGGTGACCGTATAATGGTAAAAGTTATTTCAATAAAACGAGTTGTGCTATGTTAACAAAATATTATGGTAAATTGTTGGTAAATTGTTGGGAATTTCATGCAACGATTCGTTTATTAAACAAATTATTTCAACACTTCAAAAATAATGTTTTCTTAATTTAGTATCCCGCCTTGTTCAAATTAACTTTCTCAAATTTTTCGGTCACCAATTTCAACGTTAGAACCGTCAAATCGACAACCCCCCCCCCCCCCCCCCCAAAGTAGCTAAGTTGCTTTTTTAGTTCGGAGGAAAGCTTATTCTAGAACCGTCTCCCTTTTATAATCGGAGCGTAAAACTTTATTTCACTGGAAAACTAAGTGTGACTTGAGTTTGCACGTTTGTGTGGTATGACATGATTGGTGAATGGAGACTGAAAATGTTTATACAGAACACTCATTTTCGTAGACTAGTAACACAACGAACTATTCGACTCGCGGAGTGGAAGACAAGCCGTCGGTATCACGGAAGCGAAACTGGAGCGGTTCGGAGCGTTACTAACGCCGTTGCTCCTATGCCATCGGTCTCGGAGTCTCGTCTTACTGGCGCCCAACCCGGCCGGCGCACGCTAAAACATAAACCGTTTCAGAACAGAACGCTCCTTATCCTATGTTTGCACCCTTCCGCCTCTCCCCCCCCCCTCAACTTCCTTCCATCCCTCCACTTCTGTTCTCGCCTTCTTTTGGCATAACGCCGCGTCGCTTTATGCATTTTATTGTTTTTATTTTTTTTGTTGTTGCTTCCATCGTTCTTCGGGAACGGTTATTCAACCGACCCCTATATCCAGCTGGATCTTAATTTAACCCTTTTGGTGCTAAATTATGAATGAGTAGTTGAACAAAGCTGAGACCTACACCCATTCATCGATATAGGAATCGAATGAATAAAATTGGTCTCAAGCAATTTTTTGTGTTTGTCAATTTTTTTTTTTTTTTTTTAATTTCATATGAATTCATTTTAATAGAACGTTCTCTTGTGGGACTATTGAGCTAAAGGTTTAAACTTTGTTTTTTCGTTTTTTTTTTTTCTAGATCAAATCATGGCTAAGGAAGAAAAGTCACCAACCACAACTGAAGAAGTAGCCGTCGATGGAGCCATCACTGATGCTCAGGCTCTGAAGTGTGAACTGAAAAAAAAGGTTGCGGAAACAAATGACTCTGTAGCTGTAGCTGAAAAGGAAGAAGCCAAGAGCGGTGCCAAAGAGGAAGAGGCTAAGAACGGTACCAAAGAGGAAGAGGCCAAGAATGGTACCAAAGAGGAAGAGGCCAAGAATGGTACCAATGAGGTTAAGGCCAAGGATGGTAATAAAGAGGAAGAGGCCAAGAACGGTACCAAGGAGGAAGAGGCCAAGAATGGTACCAATGAGGTAGAGGTCAAGGATACCAAGAAAGATGCTGCTGAGGATGATACCAAGAATGGAACCAAAGAGGAAGAGACAAAAACCGGTCCCAAAGAGGAAGATAAATCTGCGGAGAAAGTGAACGGGAATACTGATGAGACCGACACCAAGACTGAGGAAAAGTATCATGAATCTCCTACCAAGAATGAAGCGTACATTTTATTGGCTCAAGGTAAACGCAACTATCTAGTTAAAGACTACTCCTCTGCAGTTGCTACTCTTGGCGATTGCTGCGCAAAATTTTCAGAAATTTTTGGGGAGTTGGCTGATGAATGTGGAGATGTTTATTTCAGCTACGGAAAAGCGCTTCTAGAGTTGGCACGTGAAGAAAGTGGAGTCCTCGGAAGCGCCATCGAAAAAGACAAAGAAGAAGAGAGTGATAACGATGAAGATGATGATGAAGTGGAGGAAGAAGAAGATGCTGAAGAAAAGGAAACAACTGAAGAAAAAGAATCAGCCGAAGTCAAAGAAAACGGAACAGTTAGTAAAGAGAAAGACGGAACTGGTGCTGATGTCAAAGAAAGTAAAGAAAATGGAGAGAGCTCTGAAAATGAAAAGATGGAAGTAGATGGCAAAACCGATGGTGAGAAAGAAACAAAGGAAGAAGACGCAGCAGAAGAAGATGTGAACAATCTTCAGCTTGCGTGGGAAATGTTGGAATTGGCAAAAATAATCTACGAGCGTCAGAAAAGCGAGGAAAAGTTAGCGGATACACTGTCAAAATTAGGAGAAGTAAGCTTAGAAACTGAAAATTATGAACAAGCAATCGAAGATATGTCTAAAAGCTTAGAAATTCAACAGAAGATCCTCAGCGCCGACAATAGAGGCGTAGCTGAAACCTATTTCCAGCTTGGTGTTGCTTGTTCCTTAGCCAATTTCCACGATAGGTCCATCTCGTACTTTAAAAAAGCGAAAGAAGTCCTCGAGTTGAGAATTAAGAATTTGAAGACTAAAACTGAACCAGATGCGGAAAATAGCAAAGATGCATTCTACACTCTTGAAGGTGAAATTAAAGAGATTGAAGCCATCCTTCCAGAAATCGATGATAAAATCGCTGATATGGAAGATTTCAAAGCCGAAACACTCAAAGCTCTCACTGCATCAATAATACCCGCCAAACTAAAAGAAGGTGAAAGTTCCTCCTCCTCTTCCTCTGCCGCAGCGGACTCATCAGCATCAGCTTCAAAACCGGTTTCAGATATTTCTCACCTTATCCGCAAGAAGAGAAAACCCGATGAAGTTGCTGAAGGATCGGAATGCAAAATCAAGAGAGCCGCAACGGAGTCCGCTGAAGATAGCAAAGAAAAAGCTGAAGATAGCAAAGGAAAAGCTGAAGATAGCAAAGAAAAAGCTGAAGATAGCAAAGGAAAAGCTGAAGATAGCAAAGGAAAAGCTGAAGATAGCAAAGAAAAAGCTGAAGATAGCAAAGAAGAAGCTGAAGATAGCAAAGAAAAAGCTGACGAAGTCAGTGCTGATGCTGAAATGAAGGAAGTAGATGCAAAAGCTGTCTGAAAACATCGTTATTTATCGATGAATCTCCTTTAACTAATTTTACTGTCCTATTTATTTATATACATATTCCTAGTTCATTTTTTACGTGATTTTTGTCTTTCAAACTTTAAGGTAATATGTTGACTGGTGTACGTTTTATTCCGAATTTTCTTGATATCTCTAGATGTTGAAAACTTGTGGCTCTTGCACAACTTTCCGTAACTTTTTTAATTTTTAATATTTTAGTTGGTAAAAATGTCACTCTCTGTTCGGAAATTTAGCTAAATGTTCTCATTGACTCAAAGTTGAAGTGAGGAAAAAGAACTCTTGAATACCCAATGATTAATCTGTTATCTATCTGTTTTTAAAATTGTTTCTTAAATTATGACGTACTAAATTTTTTTAAGCTCCAAAATTCGTCCAGGTCCGTTTTTTTTTAATCAGAAACTCAGTCTACTCGAAAGAGCATTTTTTGAAGATGGGAAGGGGGATTAATTTATCAAGTTTGATTGAATCAATACAACTTTTCTATTTTTGTATTCTCTATTGAAATGTCTTTCCTTTGCTTCCTGGCGCTACAATTTTTTTTGGTTCTATCACGACTTGAGTTTCCTGTTCTAAATAATCATGATTGCATAGCTTTAAGAATTTCTTTTTCAAGTTTCCTTGAATTTTATTTTCTGTCTTTGGTCCTCTCGAAGGAAATGGAAACAAACTGAATTTTAAGGTGCAGTGCAGTGCAGTGGTACGCTCTTTGTATTTCTTTAGGTCTTAAGTAGAATTGCAACGTACTCTCAACAAATTTTGTTACTCTCTCCTAATTTTTTTAAAGCTGGGGAGTCCCCAGTATTTAGGTTTAACAATTAGTGAACAGGACTTGAACCTCACTTGTTGTCGCACGCCTTAAAACAGAAGCTCTAGCCAAAATTGGAGCCTTAAGGAAGGGTACTTTTTTTCTTTTTTCATCCCTTCTTCCAAAAAATGACAGATTACTAATGAAACTCAAATGGCCTACAAAAAATCAACCTGTGGGCCAAAATGGCTCCTAAAATATTTGGGTGTGAATCGAGCCCTGGCTGTCGTGTTTCAATTTTAATAAGAAATGTATCGCCTGTAATGTAGTAAGTAAAACTGCAGCAACTCAAAAATCATTTTTTTCTTTTGAGGGAGAGAACATACGTGAAAAACCATTGGTAAGCACCAATGGAGATGGGGTTTGATTTCAGAACTCCCTCGCAGTAATGACTGATCATTCCAATTCACGGTTTGAGCTACAGGTGTGTAGTAAACTAATTTTCCAAGAAATTGAAGTTCTGGTTTTCTGCGTCACAGGCGATATGAGACTTGATAATGAAAAATAAAGGTGTAACAAATCAAGATCAATTAAAGACATCACAGTGTGTTTAGTTAAACTAGTTAAGTATGTATTTCAATTATTTTTCTTTGATTGAAAAATATACCTCTTTTTTTTCAATTAATTTTCTTTAAACTAAGAATGTGATTTTTCACTTACTTTTTCCTTTAATTGAAAAGCATACTTTTCTTCAATTATTTTTTATAAAATTAAATGCGTACTTTTTTTCCTTTACCTTTTCTTTTATTGGAAAAGTTACCTTTTCCCCTTTTATAACTATTTTCCTCTTGTCCTGCATTGTTAAAGCCGAGATCTGTTTTGTTTAGGCTTATCATTTTTCATCTATGGACCCGCTTTTGCTATAAAGGACTTCATGTGGTTTTATTGTGTCTCCAAAACTTTTGTCCCACATTGAAAGAATTATTTAATCGTTCCCGTTTTTCTTGTTTGATCATTCTCATTATTTCTTTAAAATCTTCATCAAGTACCTCAATTGTTCCTTTTTATCATTTAAATGTAATCTAACGAAACAATTGTGAATCGTATAAAATAATCTTGTTCTCTATGAATTAAAATGCTTGTACAGATAAGGTAGGATAAGCTAAGTTGAATGGTCTAACATTGGCTCCGAGTATACAGGAGTCAGCAACAAAGACCAGCATCTATAATTTTTTTTATCGCTGATAAGTTTCTCTCTCTTTTTTTAAAAAATATTATTTAATGTGGCAGCTGATGTTATTAATCGGTGATGTGTCCTTCTCGTTGTATTATTAGACTGGTCAACGCAAGCGTCGTTTAAACTTAAGTCTCATTCTTCATTGTCGGCATTTTTGTCTATTTTGTTTCTTGTATTATTATTATTATTATAAACAAGTTAATCTATGGTAGTTACAAATTTTTTTTCTACTCGTCAATAAATTAACGAAATTTTTTAAAAATGATCAGATTTTTGTTGTCATTCCTGTCGTGCGCATTTTGATTCCTCGTGCGATTGAATTGTTATTTCTTGTGGAAAAACCAGCTAAAGTTACAGTGAGCTCACTAATACGTTGACTTCCGCGTCGGGCTCATAGACTTGACACTCGGGAGTTCCGCCGCATCGGGCTTATGAGGCTGACAAAACGATGGGGGAACGGAAAACCAAAACGGTTAAAACAGAAATAATAAAAACGAAAAACGTTAATAAATTAATGAGAATAAAATAAAGAAAATGCCCTTAGTGCTGTGGGGCATTATACTGTAAAACCCGATGGCAGTCAATGTTTTAAAAAAAAAAAAAAAAATTACAAAATTCACTCACTGACTCACAAAATTACTTTGACTCAGCTGAAGTAATGCCTGACGGCAGTTCCAGCTAGTTCGGGGTAACGGCTCAGTGCTTATCTGGGTAGGAAGCCCGAGTGGCAAGAGTTTTAGTGAGAAGGGACACTTCTAATTTTTTTTTTGGAAGTGGAGGAATCTTACGTAACTGTCACGACCATAGGAGAGGTAGTTATATAAACTTTCTTTGGCAAAAAAAAAAAAAAATGACTAAGAAAGAATATGGTGTAATGGCAGAGCTCCTCATGTATCATGGGAGATTCCTTGTTAATTTAAGACTTTCCTCTGTGTGTTTCTAAAGAGAGAGAGAGAGAAATTAGATAGGAATCTTCTATGATACCTACATAGCTCCGCCATTTTTGCTCTTGAATGGCAGAGCTGCGCAGTTGTCATGGGGGATTCCTGTCTACTTTATCACTCTCTCTATAGAAAAACGTAGAGGAAAACCTTGAATTAGATAGGAATCTCTCATGGTACCTGCTTTGCCTTGATACCTTTAACTTTTAGTCATCCTGTGAGTCTGTGAGTGAACTTTGTATTTTGTAATGTTCTCATCATTAATTTTGCTGGATTTTACTCGAAGTACTAACTTTTAAATCGCTTACAGCAAAAAGAAATAACCTATAACTGTTGGGTACTTATCAAAGCAACTGGTGTAAGCTTTTAAAGAGCTTCAAATTCGTTGTTTCCTCATCATTCTGAGCAGAAATTCCCACGGGCCAAAAACAAATGATACATCATGTTTCGGAAGGATGTGAGTCTAATCGAACCCTCAGCTGATGAAGAATAAACGGCTGAGTTACGGAGCAACAGTAGGAAAAAAATTAAGGAAGAGTAGTTGATTCATTACTTTCAGAAGAGAGCAATTTTATTTACAATAATCACAGCATTTAAAATTTGACAGGTTTCTTTCAGTTTTACATAAAATATATTTTTTTGAAGACCTACTTACAAACATGTACTTAACTTGAATAGAACTTTTCAAGTACAGGGATTTCTGGTTACCCGTTTCATTGATTGAGACGTACTTGTTCTAAATCAGTTCTGCTTGCCGCTAAGGCAAATAAACGTAAGGTATAAGCATTGAAAATTTGGGAGCTACCTTACGTACCATCATAATTGTACGAGTCTCCAATCTCTTTCGCACTAGTGAACTTTCACTGCGATGTAAAGCTCGCACCTTCTATTCATGCATCTCAACTTGCAACAGCTCTAAATTACGGACAAGTAAGTTTTTTTGAGAAGGTAGTTATAAACTAGGGAATCATACATCAAAGACTTCTGCAAAAAGTGTTGACGAAAATTGGAAGAACATTACTGAAAGTATTAACGAACAAATTGTAAATCAATAACCTAATCAATCGACAATGTTTCTTTGCTGCATTCTCTAATGGGGCTCTTGCAAATGTTTGGTGTAAGCAAGTAAATAGTCCCATCTGATGAAAAGACAAGCGGAAACCACAAAAATCACATAAAGAAAGTCTATAATTCAGTAATAAACTCACATAACTGCTCTAACGGCAAGATCGTAATGGCTGTTCAATGCAGGTATCATGGGAGATTCCTGTCTATTATGTCACTTTCTCTACGGAAACACAGAGATACGTCTCAATTTAGATGGAAATCTCCCATGATACCTGCGTCTCTCCACCATTAAGCCCGATTCTGAGAGTGAATTGGTGATTTTTTAGTGTACTCATCGTCATTTTTACAGGGTTTTATGTAAGAATCAACTCCTGAATCCCCTAAGTATAGCAAAACTTTGCAACAGCCCCATTTCTGATGATACAGATACCTTATGCCAGAGTATTCATGGGTTATTAAGGTGATTCCATGGCAAACTCCCAAAAATTGTAATCCGATAGATGACGTTACTTGTCGCTGGCTCCGAAAACAGCCGTTTTTTGACAGTTTTCGGCTGTTTTCTGTGAACAGACGCATAGTAGACAACAAATCAGAAAGTCAGCTTCTGCTTAATTTTTTGCTTGATTTTTTGAGCCATAAACGGGCCAAATTGGTTCTAAAATAAAGGCGTAATCATGCAAAGAAAAAATCATGTGTAATTTGGAGTTGTATCAGTAAAGATTACAGGTTTCTGTTTCACCTGTAATCTTTACTGAACAGTGATTATTTTTGTCACGGACGTCACATTTTGACAATTAAAATCAATGTAACTTTCAAAGTTATGTTTGAAATATAACAAAAGAATTACCAAGTAAAGTTGGTGGTGATAAAAATAGTCCCTGAAATTTTCACAAAATTGTATCAAACAGTTTTCGACTAAATTGAGAAAATGATCTGTCACAGACGTCACCAAAAATAGCCACCCACCTCTGAGACTGTCTCTTTAAATTAAATTTTGTAGCGAACCACAAAAAAAAAGAATGTTTCATTTAGGTTGACTAAACCCGAAGGGTATAAACTTAATGAAAATGCCAACCTGAAAAAAATAATGTGAATTTTTAAGTTGTTGACTGTTTTTCACTGTCACGGACGTCACCTAGTTACAAATTTTTCCAGTAATTGATTTCTGTTCTTTCACAATTCAAAGGTAATAGATTCAGGGTGTAGATTTTACAAAGCTTAATCTCTCTACAGTCATTTTTTTTTTTTTTTTTTTTTTTTTTTGCTTAAATTATCATTTCCTTTGTTGTTTAGTCGTATTTCTGATTAGGTTTTTGTGATTAAAAATGAAGGAAATTTTTGAATAGAAGCAAAGTTAATTCAAACAAAAGTTATTTAAAATAAAATAAAGAGCAAAAGAAATAAAAATGACAAAGAAAAGCAAATAAACTAAAAAAAAATAATGAAAAAGTTGAAAAAAAAAAAAAAAACAGGTAAAAAACCAAAAAAAAAACATAAACAAAATTAGTTCCATTACATTCATGATATGTAGATTCTCATGGGATGATTTTTTTTTGGAAATTTACATTTTGAATTTTTTACTCTCAGGACCTATTTGTGGAGAACCACTGTGATACAACTCCAAATTACACATGGTTTTTTCTTTGCATAGTTACGCCTTTATTTTAGAACCAATTTGGCCCGTTGATGGCTCAAAAAATCAAGCAAAAAATTAAGCAGGTGCTGACATTCCGATTTTTTGTCTATTATTTGTCCGTTCAGAGAAAACAGCCGAAAACCGTCAAACAACTGCTATTTTCGGGGCCAGCGACAAGTAACACCATCTATCGGATTAAAATTTTCGGAAGTTTGCCATGGAATCACCTTAAATAGTGTAAACCGATTTCTCTGTGATCTCAAACCAATTTACTTGTTGTGTTATGTTTTGGTTCATTGAACACCAGCAGTCAAAGGGGGGGGGGGCTTCCTGCTGCCTCCAGGTATAAATAAAAAAAACCAAATCATTGCTTCTCATGAGTCATGTCACATGAAGAATATGTTCAAGCCACTGGCAAGAGTATGATAGTTGATTATTGCAAAAAAGGCGCATCTCTATTCCTACACTTCGTAATTTCCTTTGAAAATTACACATTTTTAAAGGCAGAAGGACAGGCAAACTCTGTAAAAAAAATGTCATAAGTTTCTAGATTTACTTTGCAAAAAAGTCTCTCATCAGATTATGTTGATTCACGTGTGTTCAAAAAAAGATAGTCCCTTCAGAAATTTGGAATAGAGGTGCGTACTTTTTACAATGAATGAGATAATTAGAGCTTGTTTCAGAAGTAACTGTGGAGCACAACCTACAATCTCTGGAGAATTTTCAATTTTCATTCCTTGAATTCAAAACAAAAATTTTAATTTTAAAGCGCTCTTCAATGAAAAGCCACAGCTTTCAAATTCAAAACCTTTCAATTCCATTGCCCAATATGACAAATAACGCTGGAAAATTTGTAAGATTTTCTGTTGAGCTCCGTCTTCACTTGTCTTCAAGCTCTACGAAAGCAATCAAAATCAATTAATCATACAGTTTAAAATGAAGCTGCGAGGATTAAAATCATTCAGAATGTAATTTACTCATATTCTCATAGGGCACCCTATCTAAGATTTCACCTTTTGAACTACCAGAGACAATTTTTAGTTTAACACAGAATTTGTGGGTATTAAGTTCTAACAATTCAGCTATCGACCCTTTATGAGGTCCTTTCAGTACTTTGACCCGCCTTCCTATGTTCGGGATTACCGTTTCCAGGTGAGCCTGATCAAGTTTAAGCTTAACTTCACTATCAAACATTTTCACCAAAGCCCCGTATTTTTCAATGACTTTAGTAACATAACCTTTCTTACCATAATACTTTTCTCCTAAGGACTTGACAACCACTTTGACCACAATATCTTCGCACAACCAACTTTCCTCTCCGTCTTTCTTGGGTGGTTTATCTAGTTTCTCTAGTCTATCCAGCTTTTCTATTTTGGCCTTTTTTCTCTTCTCTCTTTCTTCTTGTTCAATTTTTTCAAGGGCCGACATGGCTCTTTTGGGAGCTACAATATCCATAGTTTTTTTGCTTATCAATTTCAGGGTTAACTTTTCATCCGCATTTTCACGGACTAATTCTGAAGGCTGGCTTGCTGAGATGGAAGCACTACTTTGCTGCTTACCTAACGCAACCTGCCTTGCGAAAAAGGCTTGCATCTTTTCTTCGTCGTCCTTTTCCATTTTGCTTTTCTTATCTAGCTGATTCTGAAACTCGATAGTTTCTGGATCACGTTCAATATAGGTGACAAACCATCCTTTCTCCGTCTCGTCCACGACGCATTTACCTTCTCTACCCAGCCATTTAACAAACTCCGTAAGTGATTCCCACTGAGTTGCATTCATGTGAAGATGATCACGGTCGTTTATGTAATCCTGATATACTTTGTTGGCGTACACACGTTTTGTTCCAAACTGCCGATGCAATAACTCCAAATAACCGTCTGAGAACTCTCTTGAAAACTCGTCAATGTATCTGTCGGCATTATCAGCAAAAATGAGTAACTGTCGCTGGTGAGATTCTGAGCTTGTGTGACACTTGAAACCATTTTCATCTCTGCACTGCTTCTGACACATCTGACAATACCATCGCAACTTCTGAAGACCTTTGGCTTTGATTTTGTTTGCGATATACTTTGGGGTTCCCACTTCATGCTTTCCCATACTTCAAATCGTAAATTCTGAAAATAGAAACAAAAAGCATGTTAGATATCAAAATTGCTCCTCAATACAGGGGGTGATAACAATGAAGTAGAGGCATACTTAAGGGGAAGGAAAAGAGGGATTGGTCATAGTTGCCAGTTTGAAAAAAAAAATTAATTAGATTTTACATTGATTTAAATGTAGGATGTGGCGATTAATCATCAGCATTTGGCAACATTGGGATTGGTCCTCTTTATTGTGGACCTCTTGTTTGTTGAACAAATAAAGAATGAGTATTCTCGAAGAAAATGGTCAAAGTGACACTGTTACAGCAGAATTTTCCAAAATAACTTTACTTTATATGAATAATAATTAGGGCTCTTCCCCTTTATAAAGTCTTAGGAAGAAAAACTGCATAGAATGTGCGGTAATCAAGTATGGAAAAAGGCAGCCAAATGAGAGAATTCAGGGGTTAAATTCGATGGTGAATTCGCTGGCATTCAAGCCTGTTCCCGCATGAATCCTCTCCACATCTGTCCCTTTTGTCAGATCGCCTCTTTCTTGCCTCTTTAGAAACTGATCAAGTAGATGGCTGGGCCGCGATCAATTTTTGGAACCGGTTCCAACTCATTTTTTGTCTCTGATTTCGGTACTATTCCAATTTAGGTTTCAGCTTGTCCTGGAGGGTCAGTTCTGGTTTGAAATCGGTTATATTTCTATTCTCATTCTGTTGATAAAGTATCTTCTAACAGAGAACTGAACAGATTCAAATCAATGATACATCCAATAAAGTCATTTGATTACTAATACCGACGGTGGAAGGCAAAAAATATGGAAATAAAAAGAAAAATGATAACTAAAAGAAATATATCAATTAAATTGCAGTGAAATTATCATAAGTTTTGGTGGGCTCTGAGCAAGATAACTGTTGTTTCACCATTCGTCAGTTGATGTCGAACCGAAATTGAACTGTATGGTTGGTTCGGGTCCTTATGGCTTTGTGTTATGACCGGATACCCTCCGCCATGTTTAACCTAACTTATCTCTTCGGCCAAAAACACTACTAAATTTTGTTGATCGCCGAAACCCACTTAACAAAAAAAAAAAAAAAAATTTTGATTCCAATTCCAGTTTCACAATGTGTCTACATCACAGTTGTGATTCTAGTTCCAATTCCAGTCAAACATCTCGGTTCCGATTCGCAGCCTTGGCTTCCAGCACAGTTTTTCTTCAATGGACCCTATCATCTCCCAGAACCTAATTCTCCCAAGCAGATATTTTCAGAGGGACTAGCTACGAAAAATTGTACACTCTTGGAAGCAACTAGTCCTCTAACACTCAGTTTTCAAGATTTTCAGAGCCGAGAATTGGCAGACCAGGGTAATTTTAACCGGAGCTAACAAATTTGACAACAGTTTTAAGTCTTAAACCCGTTTAGGGTTCATCATCAGAGTTGAGCTGCATACAAGGACTGCAAACTTTCCAAATTTAACGCCAAGGCTTGCAACAGCAATTGCAAAGCGAGTTGAGAAATGTTCAACTTCTGGTGTCGTTACGCAGCGAAAAACCGACTTCAGCTTTTCGACAAATCACTTGGTTTCATTCGTGCAAGTCTTCTCCGATTTGTGCCCCCATTATACTCAAGCACCCTCCAAAATAGTGGCCTTAGCTTCATCCATCCTTACCCTCACTATAAAAAAATTCTAATCTCTCTCCTTCACCTGTCGGAAGGCAGGCAAACACAAGGCCACAAGTCACGTTGGAAACCACGCTTTGTGCAGAAGTTTTGAGAAGATGAAAAAAATCTAAGTTAAAACATCTTAGGTATACAGAGCACCCTTGAGTGAGAGTATCAACTGTACTAAATCAATTGATGGAGGGTAATTAAACGCCTTAAAATCCTTGTCAAGGCATCTTATAAAGCTCTATGAGATAGGAATTTGATCTTGTAAAAGAACGAAACAAGTACAAGAAGCATTTTATATTGTTCTGAAGACCTTGTTACATACCTCTGAAAAAATGTGAAGAGCTGGTGTTCCTGAAAATGATATCCTGAAGAGATTCCGATTGAGGTCTGTTCCTTTCCCTCAAGTTTTCTTTCTTGACTTTAACAATGGCTGGTGATATTAAATCACAAATGACACACATGAAATTATTCGTTCACAGTCGTCGATTTCATTGTTTTTATTTACGAATTTATCAAAATTTCATGAATAACCTCAAAATAGGAGTGATGATTGTTGTTGCAGAACGTTGCCTTACACCGATGATGCATCAGTCAATCATCAGTCATCAATGTCTATGTTGTTTTTGCGGGAAATTTTACGGGGAAAAAAATCTAATTGTAATTGGAAAAAATCGAGCTAACTTTAAATTTTTTTACAAAGAATTTAATTTTGTCCCAGTGGTTTTTACGTTTTTGCAAGTTTTTGCGGTGTAAGACAAGACGATAAAGTATCCTTCCTAACCATGCGTTGCTGAGTTATTGCTTTTTGTTCTAACTTAAATTTTCTCATCTTCTTCGAAAATCTCTACCAGCTCATAAATCTCGGCCGAATTCGAATTCTAGTTAGAATCATGGTGAAGGAGTCAACTTTTACGATAAAATCAGTGGATGAAATCAAGCCTATTTTTCGAGATAATGACAATACCCAAAATATTTTCTTAGTCTCTAACATCCCTTGGAGTTGCAAAACCGAACCTTGCATCCTTGGCATTGATGAAGCCGGACGTGGACCTGTTCTCGGTAATGACAATTTGCTTTTTTACCCCAAAGTTGTTACTATAGCCAAGTCATCACAGTGTCAATTTTAGCAATCTTCGACTCATAGGACTTCAAATTTTTTTTTCACAAAAATAGCGCAATCAGCTGTATCATCTCATTTTCATCGTACCAATTGGGTTCAATACTTTGCGACGCGTGCTATTCCAAATTCGACATCATGTAGTTCTTATTTCGATTCATCCCTTTTGTCATAAGTCGCAACATGATCCACCTTCTCAATGCTTTCTTGTCAAAGGGGAGATCTCAGGATCGATAAAGCCCAAGACACTGATGAAATTACGGTATTTTTTCCTGCAAGGACGCCCTTAAGTCTTTGTGATGCCAAGGCACGTGATACTTCTAAGCATATGATTTCACCAACTTTGTGTAAGATTTTTTCTATGAAACAGGGATTTGTCCTTTTAGTGCATTAAGTTCTCGAAAGGTGCATGAACTGATGTTCATCAGCAATCAATGATTATTACTTCTTTTTTGTGTTATAGACAACTTCGGTCTCTTTTGTTTTCATGTTATAGACAAATTCGGTCTTCTTTTTCTAGGTCCAATGAATTATGGCATTTGTTTTTGTCCCAAAAGCAAAGAGGAAGTACTGAAAACCATTGGCTGTGCGGATTCCAAAAGTCTAACGGATGAAAAAAGACAAGTAATCCTGGGTAAGATATGCGAAGAAACAGAAACTCTCGGCTGGATGGTAGAAGCAATATCTCCAAATAATATTTGTCGAAGTATGTTCCGACGGTGAGTGGTTTTCATTCAGTCATCAGTGATGATTATCCTTACATAATATAAAAACCTAAGGAGTCTCGGGACAACATTTTTCTAGGGAAATTTTTGGAATTCTTTCCGAATTCTTCAGATTTTTTTTTGTTTTCTGGCATTTCTGTGTGTGCCTGGAAGAGGCGTGACTAATTGCCGACGTGGCGGGGGGTAAATGAGCCGAGAGATGGGAGAGCCGGATTGGCTCACCGCGCCGCGCTGCGCCGGACCCTTGAATCCAACCCCCCACGCACCCTCTCTTTCAGTGTTGTTTTCTCACCTTCATACCTCTATTATAGTTTGCATGTTGGTTGTTAACAATTTAGGCGGCGCTGCGCGCCGCAATGTAAGCGCGAAGCGCCTCCGGGGGTTGGACGCGGAACATGAATTTGTCTGAACTTTCATTCATCGCACCATTTTCACCCGTTCAGACTTAGAAATAGAATATGGAATAAACGAGGCAAAACTTCTAACGTTCATTTGTTTATGCTGCTGTTTGACTAATTTGCAGGATTACTTGAAGAAACACAATATTTTTGGCTTAATCCTTATATTATTAACTATTAAAATTTTACCCAAGCTTTTGAGTAGACATTTTAAAAGTGTAAATAACAATCAAACAAGCATTGTATTCTTTCACTCATTTTTCTGTAAGTCGTCTTGAATTTGCGCCACTAAAAGACTCCTTAATAGGAAAGCCACAGGGCTGAATAGTATCCTCCTATCCAGCAGTGGCCTCAGAAAGTGATTTTTCATTTGCTTTTCATGAGTGATTTAAGAGTGAATTGTTACTACATGAAGTTTTAAGAGAATTTTATTTTGTATTCGATTCATGTAAAGATTTTCTCCAAAACCAACAGTTGTGCATTGTATCATCCCACCCGAACTGTTTTTTCGGCAATGATGGATCGGTGTGATGCAGTACTAGATTGTCGGAACTTGTACCTGTTCCGCGAGATGGGGGCGAAAAGAGTGACTCAACAGTGAAAAATAACCCTAACAACGCTCCTAATTGGCTAGAAATGGTTTTGTTCACTTTGGCGTTGGTATCTCTCGAAAAGTTCCGAACCTCTAATCTTCGCCCAAACCTGATAATAAAGTATTCGCTTTTTGTACCTCTCTCAGAGTGGGGGTGAAAACAGGGTAACTTCACGGTGAAAGACAGCTATAAACAACACTCCTAAAACTGGAAATAATTTTGCTGGCTCTGGCATGCATTTGGTGTCCCCTACCTAATATGTTCCAAACTTCATGTCTTCACTTGAACTGAATAATGAAAATAATTTTTTTTTGAAAATTCATTCCCTGGTGAAATTTCTCAGTCTACTGTACTATTTTCAGCTTAAGTATGTACTCCTCTCTCTAATTACAGGCAAAAATATTCTTTGAATCAAGTATCTCATGATTCTGCCATTGGTTTGATCAAGAAAGCCCAAGCTAGCGGTGTGAATGTATGTGAAGTATTTGTTGATACAGTTGGACCCCCAGAGAAATACCAGGTAATATTGTTTTTTTTTTCTTTTGCAGTGGCGTAGCCAAGACTTTCTGGAGGGGGATCCAAAAATTGCTAAGAGGGGGGTCAAAAGGTCTAAATGTTGTAAAAATGTCTCCGAAAACTCCAAAAATTACCGTTTTTATGTCAAAGTTTGGTGTCGAGGGGGAGGGGGGGCAGACCCCCTGGAACCCTCCCCCCTCTTGGTTGTGCCACTGTAATCTGTTGCAATGCTTTATGTCAAGATTACACTGTTGGAAATTCTGCGGCACTGTAATTACTGCTTTGAATCAAAACACGACAACGGCCATCAGAATGTATCAAAAACACATCCAATGGCGGCGCCTATGGATTCACTTGTCTTAACTCTCTACAGTAGCGCAACAAGAGTTTCTTCATCTCTCTCTTTTCTCCATTAAAAAACGTATGTTAGACAAGGATGGACAAGGGGATAAAACCCCCTCTTTCTGTCCTTTTCCTACTTTTACATTCAAATGGGAAATGAGAGAGATGGAAGAGATCCTGGTTGCGCCAGCGACTCTCTACGTACAGGAACTCTAGCAAAAAGTTTCAGCAGTTTAGTTTCTGGTGCACAGGGTTTTCGTTTTCCTTTTCTTTTGCTTTCTATTTTTTCAAGGTTGACCTTTCCCTTAATTGAAAAAAAAAAATCGTTGCTTTCTACAACACTTATTGCAGTTAAATTTTAGTTTTATGTTAACTCTTCAATTATATGTTGAGCCTGACCTAAGGATACAAATTTCAAATGTGGAGCTTTACCTAGACCTATTTGTGAAATCCATGCAGACTCAACCAAGTCACTATTAATGACTCCTTATTTTTGCTCAACCGGTGAGAAGAGAAGTTGCTTTATATTTAACAAAACCGAAAATATAAAAAAAGGTCTTCAAATTCTGTGGGTGGTCCGCAACCTTACTGACCAACCCGGATTTTACGTTTGGTCGAGATTGAGACCCCAGCAATCGGCGTGGCACCTAGTGGCAAAAGCTTGAACTACGTGCGTCATGCATGTACTACCTTTATATACAAAGATATTACACTGCATTTCCAACATACCGATGTTGCCTACCGGCAGAGCGCTGGCCTCGTGACGATATCATTGCAGGTTCAAGTCCTACCTGGGAAATATTTTTCGGTAATTTTTTTTTTTTTTTCATTCACAAAAATACTTTGATACTGTAGACGATGCAGTTTATGAGTTTGATAAAAGGGCCGTTTAATTTTGAAGTTCTGTCTACGTGATTTCGACGAATCCCGATTGTGATCCACCAAACAAAAACGGAAAAAAACTGTCATTCTCCCTAAAAGAACCCTTTTCCTACTGCAGACAACCCCAAGTTTGATGAAAGGAACCGGTGCGGTGGATGTTGAGAATTCTGGGGTCTTAATCTCGACCAAACGATTCATCTGACCAACCCCTCAAGTAGTCCACAGACATCTAAAGGTTGGGAAACACTGATTTAGGGTATTGACATCTTCTGATTTCATCTTTTTTTTTGCTGTTTCTACTGCACTTATATGTCTTCCATCTGTGTAAAGCTCTTCAAATAAGCAATCAATTAATCCAAAATAAATATTTTATTTTATGCGCAGGATAAATTATCTTATCTATTCCCAGAGCTGAAAATAACCGTTTCCAAGAAAGCTGATGCTCTTTTCCCTATTGTTAGTGCGGCCAGTATATGCGCCAAAGTTACCAGAGACTTTGCGATCGAAGTATGGAATTTCAGCGAAGACATCTCTTCTGACAATGAGAAGAAGTACGGCAGTGGATATCCAAATGGTAATATATATACATACGTCATTCTGCAATCCAGTAATGAGTCATTAGCAAACTTCTGCCTCACACTGAAAAAAATAAATAGTTAAAAAAGTACAGAACAAAATTATTTGCTAAATTAACCTATAATTTGGTTAAATTAACAACTCAAATGCTAAATCAGCAATTCATTTTGTTAGCTTAACAACTAACTTTGCCCTACCAGCAAATCAAATAGTAAAAATAACAATTTTTATGCTGGAATAACAAATTAGTAGGTAAAATCAGCAATTTATTTTGCTGATATAACAAGCTGAATTGTTAGATCAACTAATTGGGTTAAGTTCTGTATTTTTTTAACTATTTAAAATTGCTAAAATAAAAGAACACCATTATGTGGTTGATGTAACAACTATTTTTGTAAACGCAACAAATAAATTGTTAACTTAACAGAAAACCCTGGTTGAAGCAACTTTCAATTTTTGTTAAATCAGCAAATTTTGAATCGTTACTTTAACAATTTTTTTTTTTTTTTTTTCAGTGCAGTAATATAGAGGAGTGGCGTAGTTTGCAATATGGTAACCTTGTATTGTGTCCATTTAAACTCATGTAAAAGGTTGAATGCGAAGGTGTTCACCGAACACCCTTGTTCGATCCCTTTCGTGGGTTGACAAATTGCACGCCATGCCACTGATATAAAGCATGTTCTTCCATGGATTCTAGCCTATAAAAGTCTATGGACGTGCTAAAAACCTTTAGAATTCTCTCAAAAAGTCGTTAATGCCTTTTTCAAATCTGTCAACTTTAACGTCAAACAGTGTGCCTGCAATTTCTTTACCATCAAACAAAGCAACTGTTCCAGTCATTACCAAGTACAGCATCTGTGCTAATTACCGGATCAAATTGATTTTCTTAGAGCTCATGGATTGTTAATTTGTTGACTGTTAATGTGTCGTGTAAAGTAAACATTTGCAATCAATGTTCTCTAATTTGAAAATCAATTTGATCTTGTATGGATTAAGTGATAGCCATTAATATTCCGCCACAGAATACTACAGTCAAAAAGCAAACTTTGGTGCATTTTGAAGCATCATTTTCTGTTCTGTCATCTTGAGAAGTTCAAAACTATCCTCATTCGAAGCAATGCGAAATACAGAGACAGAGATATGTTGGCCATCTTGAAAAGTCCCCAAAATAGACCTAAAAAATGATTCTATTGGCTCCTATGGGAGTTTCCATTCTGATTGTATGATTCTGTGATTCCGCAACTACTCATGAACTAAATTTTTTTTTAAAAAAAAAAATGAATAGGTGCTTGTGGCAACAAATTCTATTTTTTTTTTTTTTTTTTTTTTTTTTTTTTTTTTTTTTTTTTCAAGAAGATTTTCTATCATCAGCACATTTGAAGAGTCCAGGTGAAAAAAATAAATGTCACACAAATCAAAATTAAAGTTTTCATGGTCATCTAACGAGTCGAACAAAAGTACAAATTGAATAAAGATCTACAGAAGTGTAAGACAATCAATTTTGGTGGATGGAAATACATCATAAGCGTCGGTAGACGCAGACGGCAAGTCAGGTAACCCCACCCTACTACCACCCTCCCTACAACCTGACAAGTCTGCGCCAAGTAAACACTTATAATTACAGAAAATTTTTTCATTCCCCCCAAAACCCTGACGTAATATGATCCTGTAGCGGAAAAACTACGCAACCAAATCATCAAAATTGGTCTTATTTTTAAACCCGCGTGTTCTGTGCTCGTGCCTTTTTTTTGTTTGAACTCAATCCGTCTAATATTTATTGAGAAATGATAAAAAAACTGAATTTCTCATTATAACCGCTATTTCGAACTACGCGGTCTCTACTCTCATTGGCTATTGTCTTTTAGTATTTGAGATCGCCGTGAGAGTCGACGCTTCATCGTCAGTCAACAACAACTGCACATCATTTCAAAACAAAAACATTTCTCCCTGCTTTGACATTTTTGAACTAAACTCGTAACAAATACATGAGTGATTACAAGTGATTATTGTTTCAATTACAACGAAGGCCGTGAATTACGAAATTAGTCCTCCTCACTTCTTCTTTTTAAATAAATGTACCAAGCATCTTTTTTAGTTATTTCTTTTGTGTGCTTCTAATTTGTTCTATTCTCTCTTGTACTAAAGGTTGGTTTGCTCTCACAGTTAGGTACTTTTGCATATTCATGTATTAAATAACAATTCTAGCTCTGAAGCTGAAAGTATTCGAATTTGGGCACAACCGCGGAGCTTCATTTTCCACTTCATCGTTTGCAAATGCAACAGCTGAGTACCATACTATTGTTGATCACTAGAGGGAAGGTAGTTTCTAAAGTGTTTACAGCGCACCTTTGTGATTTTAGTATGATTATTCATTAGCAAGTAGTGACAAAAAATCATTGCTGTGTAGGTACTTGTAGAGTTTACAACTGATCAGTTTATTTGATGAGAACTGGTAGTGACAGTAACATTATTTTCTTGAAGTTACAGAATTGAGCTATGGCGCATCGGCCAGCGGCAGGCTAGCCAGTGGCGGATCGGCCAGCGGCGGACTAGCCAGTGGCGGATCGGCCAGCGGCGGACTAGCCACTGGCGGATCGGCCAGCGGCGGACTAGCCAGTGGCGGATCGTCAGCGGCGGACTAGGCTAGTCCGCCGCTGACGATCCGCCTGGCTAGTCCGCCGCTGGCCGATCCGCCACTGGCTAGTCCGCCACTGGCTAGTCCGCCGCTGGCCGATCCGCCACTGGCTTGTCCGCCGCTGACGATCCGCCACTGGCTAGTCCGCCGCTGGCCGATCCGCCACTGGCTTGTCCGCCGCTGACGATCCGCCACTGGCTAGTCCGCCGCTGGCCGATCCGCCGCTGGCCGATCCGCCACTGGCTAGTCCACCGCTGGCCGATCCAACACTGGCTAGTCCGCCGCTGGCCGATCCGTCACTGGCTAGTCCGCCGCTGGCTAGTCCGCCGCTGGCCGATCAGCCACTGGCTAGTCCGCCGCTGGCCGATCCGCCACTGGCTAGTCCGCCGCTGGCCGATCCGCCACTGGCTAGTCCGCCGCAGACGATCCGCCACTGGCTAGTCCGCCGCTGGCCGATCCGCCACTGGCTAGTCCGCCGCTGGCGATCCGCCACTGGCTAGTCCGCCGCTGACGATCCGCCACTGGCTAGTCCGCCGCTGGCCGATCCGCCACTGGCTAGTCCACCGCTGGCCGATCCGCCACTGGCCGATCCGCCACTGGCTAGTCCGCCGCTGGCCGATCCGCCACTGGCTAGTCCACCGCTGGCCGATCCGCCACTGGCTAGTCCGCCGCTGGCCGATCCGTCACTGGCTAGTCCGCCGCTGGCTAGTCCGCCACTGGCTAGTCCGCCACTGGCCGATCCGCCGCTGGCTAGTCCGCCGCTGGCCGATCCGCCACTGGCTAGTCCACCGCTGGCCGATCCGCCACTGGCTAGTCCGCCGCTGGCCGATCCGCCACTGGCTAGTCCGCCGCTGACAATCCGCCACTGGCTAGTCCGCCGCTGGCCGATCCGCCACTGGCTAGTCCGCCGCTGGCCGATCCGCCACTGGCTTGTCCGCCGCTGACGATCCGCCACTGGCTAGTCCGCCACTGGCCGATCCACCACTGGCTAGTCCGCCGCTGGCCGATCCGCCACTGGCTAGTCCGCCGCTGACGATCCGCCACTGGCTAGTCCGCCGCTGGCCGATCCGCCACTGGCTAGTCCGCCGCTGGCCGATCCGCCACTGGCTAGTCCGCCGCTGACGATCCGCCACTGGCTAGTCCGCCACTGGCTAGTCCGCCGCTGGCCGATCCGCCACTGGCTTGTCCGCCGCTGACGATCCGACACTGGCTAGTCCGCCGCTGGCCGATCCGCCACTGGCTAGTCCACCGCTGGCCGATCCGCCACTGGCTAGTCCGCCGCTGGCCGATCCGTCACTGGCTAGTCCGCCGCTGGCTAGTCCGCCACTGGCTAGTCCGCCACTGGCCGATCCGCCGCTGGCTAGTCCGCCGCTGACGATCCGCCACTGGCTAGTCCGCCGCTGGCCGATCCGCCACTGGCTAGTCCGCCGCTGGCCGATCCGCCACTGGCTAGTCCGCCGCTGACGATCCGCCACTGGCTAGTCCGCCACTGGCTAGTCCGCCGCTGGCCGATCCGCCACTGGCTTGTCCGCCGCTGACGATCCGCCACTGGCTATTCCGCCACTGGCCGATCCACCACTGGCTAGTCCGCCGCTGGCCGATCCGCCACTGGCTAGTCCGCCGCTGGCCGATCCGCCACTGGCTTGTCCGCCGCTGACGATCCGCCACTGGCTAGTCCGCCACTGGCCGATCCACCACTGGCTAGTCAGCCGCTGGCCGATCCGCCACTGGCTAGTCCGCCGCTGACGATCCGCCACTGGCTAGTCCGCCGCTGGCCGATCCGCCACTGGCTAGTCAGCCGCTGGCCGATCCGCCACTGGCTAGTCCGCCGCTGACGATCCGCCACTGGCTAGTCCGCCGCTGGCCGATCCGCCACTGGCTTGTCCGCCGCTGACGATCCGCCACTGGCTAGTCCGCCACGGCCGATCCACCACTGGCTAGTCCGCCGTGGCCGATCCGCCACTGGCTAGTCCGCCGCTGACGATCCGCCACTGGCTAGTCCGCCGCTGGCCGATCCGCCACTGGCTTGTCCGCCGCTGACGATCCGCCACTGGCTAGTCCGCCACTGGCCGATCCACCACTGGCTAGTCCGCCGCTGGCCGATCCGCCACTGGCTAGTCCGCCGCTGACGATCCGCCGCTGGCCGATCCGCCGCTGGCCGATCCGCCACTGGCTAGTCCGCCGCTGGCCGATCCGCCACTGGCTTGTCCGCCGCTGACGATCCGCCGCTGACGATCCGCCACTGGCTAGTCCGCCACTGGCCGATCCGCCAATGGCTAGTCCGCCGCTGGCCGATCCGCCACTGGCTAGTCCGCCGCTGACAATCCGCCACTGGCTAGTCCGCCGCTGGCCGATCCGCCACTGGCTAGTCCGCCGCTGGCCGATCCGCCACTGGCTTGTCCGCCGCTGACGATCCGCCACTGGCTAGTCCGCCACTGGCCGATCCACCACTGGCTAGCCCGCCGCTGGCCGATCCGCCACTGGCTAGTCCGCCGCTGACAATCCGCCACTGGCTAGTCCGCCGCTGGCCGATCCGCCACGGCTAGTCCGCCGCTGGCCCATCCGCCACTGGCTTGTCCGCCGCTGACGATCCGCCCTGGCTAGTCCGCCACTGGCCGATCCACCACTGGCTAGTCCGCCGCTGGCCGATCCGCCACTGGCTAGTCCGCCGCTGACGATCCGCCACTGGCTAGTCCGCCGCTGGCCCATCCGCCACTGGGTAGTCCGCCGCTGGCCGATCCGCCATGGCTAGTCCGCCACTGGCCGATCCACCATGGCTAGTCCGCCGCTGGCCGATCCGCCACTGGCTAGTCCGCCGCTGACGATCCGCCACTGGCTAGTCCGCCGCTGGCCGATCCGCCATGGCTAGTCCGCCGCTGGCCGATCCGCCACTGGCTAGTCCGCCGCTGACGATCCGCCACTGGCTAGTCCGCCACTGGCTAGTCCGCCGCTGGCCGATCCGCCACTGGCTTGTCCGCCGCTGACGATCCGCCATGGCTATTCCGCCACTGGCCGATCCACCATGGCTAGTCCGCCGCTGGCCGATCCGCCACTGGCTAGTCCGCCGCTGGCCGATCCGCCACTGGCTTGTCTGCCGCTGACGATCCGCCACTGGCTAGTCCGCCACTGGCCGATCCACCACTGGCTAGTCCGCCGCTGGCCGATCCGCCACTGGCTAGTCCGCCGCTGACGATCCGCCACTGGCTAGTCCGCCGCTGGCCGATCCGCCACTGGCTAGTCCGCCGCTGGCCGATCCGCCAGGGTAGTCCGCCGCTGACGATCCGCCACTGGAGTCCGCCGCTGGCCGATCCGCCATGGCTTTTCCGCCGCTGACGATCCGCCACTGGCTAGTCCCCCACTGGCCGATCCACCACTGGCTAGTCCGCCGCTGGCCGATCCGCCACTGGCTAGTCCGCCGCTGACGATCCGCCACTGGCTAGTCCGCCGCTGGCCGATCCGCCACTGGCTTGTCCGCCGCTGACGATCCGCCACTGGCTAGTCCGCCACTGGCCGATCCACCACTGGCTAGTCCGCCGCTGGCCGATCCACCACTGGCTAGTCCGCCGCTGACAATCCGCCACTGGCTAGTCCGCCGCTGGCCGATCCCCCACTGGCTAGTCCGCCGTGGCCGATCCGCCCCTGGCTTGTCCGCCGCTGACGATCCCCACTGGCTAGTCCGCCACTGGCCGATCCACCACTGGCTAGTCATCCGCTGGCCGATCCCCACTGGCTAGTCCGCCGCTGACGATCCGCCACTGGCTAGTCCGCCGCTGGCCGATCCGCCACTGGCTAGTCCGCCGTGGCCGATCCGCCACTGGCTAGTCCGCCGCTGACGATCCGCCACTGGCTAGTCCGCCACTGGCTAGTCCGCCGCTGGCCGATCCGCCACTGGCTTGTCCGCCACTGGCTTGTCCGCCGCTGACGATCCGCCACTGGCTATTCCGCCACTGGCCGATCCACCACTGGCTAGTCCGCCGCTGGCCGATCCGCCACTGGCTAGTCCGCCGCTGGCCGATCCGCCACTGGCTTTTCCGCCGCTGACGATCCGCCACTGGCTAGTCCGCCACTGGCCGATCCACCACTGGCTAGTCCGCCGCTGGCCGATCCGCCACTGGCTAGTCCGCCGCTGACGATCCGCCACTGGCTAGTCCGCCGCTGGCCGATCCGCCCCTGGCTAGTCCGCCGCTGGCCGATCCGCCACTGGCTAGCCGCCGCTGACGATCCGCCCCTGGCTAGTCCGCCGCTGGCCGATCCGCCACTGGCTTGTCCGCCGCGACGATCCGCCACTGGCTAGTCCGCCACTGGCCGATCCACCACTGGCTAGTCCGCCGCTGGCCGATCCGCCACTGGCTAGTCCGCCGCTGACGATCCGCCACTGGCTAGTCCGCCACTGGCCGATCCACCACTGGCTAGTCCGCCGCTGGCCGATCCGCCACTGGCTAGTCCGCCGCTGACGATCCGCCACTGGCTAGTCCGCCGCTGGCCGATCCGCCACTGGCTAGTCCGCCGCTGGCCGATCCGCCACTGGCTAGTCCGCCGCTGACGATCCGCCACTGGCTAGTCCGCCGCTGGCCGATCCGCCACTGGCTTGTCCGCCGCTGACGATCCGCCACTGGCTAGTCCGCCACTGGCCGATCCACCACTGGCTAGTCCGCCGCTGGCCGATCCGCCACTGGCTAGTCCGCCGCTGACGATCCGCCACTGGCTAGTCCGCCGCTGGCCGATCCGCCACTGGCTTGTCCGCCGCTGACGATCCGCCACTGGCTAGTCCGCCACTGGCCGATCCACCACTGGCTAGTCCGCCGTGGCCGATCCGCCACGGCTAGTCCGCCGCTGACGATCCGCCGCTGGCCGATCCGCCGCTGGCCGATCCGCCACTGGCTAGTCCGCCGCTGGCCGATCCGCCACTGGCTTGTCCGCCGCTGACGATCCGCCGCTGACGATCCGCCACTGGCTAGTCCGCCACTGGCCGATCCGCCACTGGCTAGTCCGCCGCTGGCCGATCCGCCACTGGCTAGTCCGCCGCTGGCGATCCGCCATGGCTTGTCCGCCGCTGACGATCCGCCACTGGCTAGTCCGCCACTGGCCGATCCACCACTGGCTAGTCCGCCGCTGGCCGATCCGCCACTGGTAGTCCGCCGCTGACAATCCGCCACTGGCTAGTCCGCCGCTGGCCGATCCGCCACTGGCTAGTCCGCCCCTGACGCCCCCATGGCTAGTCCGCCACTGGCCGATCCACCACTGGCTAGTCCGCCGCTGGCCGATCCGCCACTGGCTAGTCCGCCGCTGACGATCCGCCACTGGCTAGTCCGCCGCTGGCCGATCCGCCACTGGCTAGTCCGCCGCTGGCCGATCCGCCACTGGCTAGTCCGCCGCTGACGATCCGCCACTGGCTAGTCCGCCACTGGCTAGTCCGCCACTGGCTAGTCCGCCGCTGGCCGATCCGCCACTGGCTTGTCCGCCGCTGACGATCCGCCACTGGCTATTCCGCCACTGGCCGATCCACCACTGGCTAGTCCGCCGCTGGCCGATCCGCCACTGGCTAGTCCGCCGCTGGCCGATCCGCCACTGGCTTGTCCGCCGCTGACGATCCGCCACTGGCTAGTCCGCCCCTGGCCGATCCACCCCTGGCTAGTCCGCCGCTGGCCGTCCGCCACTGGCTAGTCCGCCGCTGACGATCCGCCACTGGCTAGTCCGCCGCTGGCCCATCCGCCACTGGCTAGTCCCCCGCGGCCGATCCGCCACTGGCTAGTCCGCCGCTGACGATCCGCCACTGGCTAGTCCGCCGCTGGGCCCATCCGCCACTGGCTTGTCCGCCGCTGACGATCCGCCACTGGCTAGTCCGCCACTGGGCCCATCCACCACTGGCTAGTCCGCCGCTGGCCGATCCGCCACTGGTAGTCCGCCGCTGACGATCCGCCACTGGCTAGTCCGCCGCTGGCCGATCCGCCACTGGCTTGTCCGCCGCTGACGATCCGCCACTGGCTAGTCCGCCACTGGCCGATCCCCCATGGCTAGTCCGCCGCTGGCCGATCCGCCACTGGCTAGTCCGCCGCTGACGATCCGCCGCTGGCCGATCCGCCGCTGGCCGATCCGCCACTGGCTAGTCCGCCGCTGGCCGATCCGCCACTGGCTTGTCCGCCGCTGACGATCCGCCGCTGACGATCCGCCACTGGCTAGTCCGCCACGGCCGATCCGCCACTGGCTAGTCCGCCGCTGGCTAGTCCGCCGCTGACAATCCGCCACTGGCTAGTCCGCCGCTGGCCGATCCGCCACTGGCTAGTCCGCCGCTGGCCGATCCGCCACTGGCTTGTCCGCCGCTGACGATCCGCCATGGCTAGTCCGCCACTGGCCGATCCACCCCTGGCTAGTCCGCCGCTGGCCGATCCGCCACTGGCTAGTCCGCCGCGACGATCCGCCACTGGCTAGTCCGCCGCTGGCCGATCCCCCACTGGCTAGTCCCCCCCTGGCCGATCCGCCCCGGCTAGTCCGCCGCTGACGATCCGCCACTGGCTAGTCCGCCGCTGGCCGATCCGCCACTGGCTAGTCCGCCGCTGACAATCCGCCACTGGCTATTCCGCCACTGGCCGATCCACCACTGGCTAGTCCGCCGCTGGCCGATCCGCCACTGGCTAGTCCGCCGCTGACGATCCGCCACTGGCTAGTCCGCCGCTGGCCGATCCGCCACTGGCTAGTCCGCCGCTGGCCCATCCGCCACTGGCTTGTCCGCCGCTGACGATCCGCCACTGGCTAGTCCGCCCTGACGATCCGCCACTGGCTAGTCCGCCGCTGGCCGATCCGCCACTGGCTAGTCCGCCGCTGACGATCCGCCACTGCCAGTGGCGGATCGTCAGCGGCAGTAGTCTGCCGTGGCGGATCGGCCAGCGGCGGACTAGCCAGTGGCGGATCGTCAGCGGCGGACTACCCAGTGGCGGATCGGCCAACGGCGGACTAGCCAGGGCGGATCGTCAGCGGCGGACTAGCCAGTGGCGGATCGGCCAGCGGCGGACTAGCCAGTGGCGGATCGGCCAGCGGCGGACTAGCCAGTGGCGGATCGTCAGCGGCGGACTAGCCAGTGGCGGATCGGCCAGCGGCGGACTAGCCAGTGGCGGATCGGCCAGCGGCGGACTAGCCGGGGGCTGATCGGCCAGCGGCGGACTAGCAGCGGCGGACTAGCCAGTGACGGATCGGCCAGCGGCGGATAGCCAGTGTTGGGTCGGCCAGCGGTGGACTAGCCGTGGCGGATCGGCCCGCGGCGGATAGCCAGTGGCGGATCGGCCAGCGGTGGACTAGCCAGTGGCGGATCGGCCAGCGGCGGACTAGCCAGTGGCGGATCGGCCAGTGGCGGACTAGCCAGTGGCGGACTAGCCAGCGGCGGACTAGCCAGTGACGGATCGGCCAGCGGCGGACTAGCCAGAGGCGGATCGGGCCCGCGGTGGACTAGCAGTGGCGGATCGGCCAGCGGCGGGTAGCCAGTGGCGGATCGGCCAGCGGTGGACTAGCCAGGGCGGATCGGCCAGCGGCGGACTAGCAGTGGCGGATCGGCCAGTGGCGGACTAGCCTGTGGCGGATCGGCCAGCGGCGGACTAGCCAGTGGCGGATCGTCAGCGGCGGACTAGCCAGTGGGGATCGTCAGCGGCGGACTAGCGAGTGGCGGATCGGCCAGCGGGGGACTAGCCAGTGGCGGATCGTCAGCGGCGGACTAGCCAGTGGCGGATCGGCCAGGGGCGGACTAGCCAGTGGCGGATCGTCAGCCGCGGACTAGCGAGTGGCGGATCGGCCAGCGGGGGACTAGCCAGTGGCGGATCGTCAGCGGCGGACTAGCCAGTGGCGGATCGGCCAGCGGCGGACTAGCCAGTGGCGGATCGCCAGCGGCGGATCGGCCAGCGGCGGACTAGCCAGTGGCGGATCGTCAGCGGCGGACTAGCCAGTGGCGGATCGGCCAGCGGCGGACTAGCCAGTGGCGGATCGGCCAGCGGCGGACTAGCCAGTGGCTGATCGGCCAGCGGCGGACTAGCCAGCGGCGGACTAGCCAGTGACGGATCGGCCAGCGGCGGACTAGCCAGTGTTGGATCGGCCAGCGGTGGACTAGCCAGTGGCGGATCGGCCAGCGGCGGATCGGCCAGCGGCGGACTAGCCAGTGGCGGATCGGCCAGCGGGGACTAGCCAGTGGCGGATCGGCCAGCGGCGGACTAGCCAGGGGGGATCGGCCAGTGGCGGACTAGCCAGTGGCGGACTAGCCAGCGGCGGACTAGCCAGTGACGGATCGGCCAGCGGCGGACTAGCCAGTGGCGGATCGGCCAGCGGTGGACTAGCCAGTGGCGGATCGGCCAGCGGCGGACTAGCCAGTGGCGGATCGGCCAGTGGCGGATCGGCCAGCGGTGGACTAGCCAGTGGCGGATCGGCCAGCGGCGGACTAGCCAGTGGCGGATCGGCCAGGGGCGGACTAGCCTGTGGCGGATCGGCCAGCGGCGGACTAGCCAGTGGCGGATCGGCCAGCGGCGGACTAGCCAGTGGCGGATCGTCAGCGGCGGACTAGCCAGTGGCGGATCGCCAGCGGCGGACTAGCCAGTGGCGGATCGGCCAGCGGCGGACTAGCCAGTGGCGGATCGTCAGCGGCGGACTAGCCAGTGGCGGATCGGCCAGCGGCGGACTAGCCAGTGGCGGATCGGCCAGCGGCGGACTAGCCAGTGGCTGATCGGCCAGCGGCGGACTAGCCAGTGACGGATCGGCCAGCGGCGGACTAGCCAGTGGCGGATCGGCCAGCGGCGGACTAGCCAGTGGCGGATCGGCCAGCGGCGGACTAGCCAGTGGCTGATCGGCCAGCGGCGGACTAGCCAGCGGCGGACTAGCCAGTGACGGATCGGCCAGCGGCGGACTAGCCAGTGGCGGATCGGCCAGTGGCGGACTAGCCAGTGGCGGACTAGCCAGCGGCGGACTAGCCAGTGACGGATCGGCCAGCGGCGGACTAGCCAGAGGCGGATCGTCAGCGGCGGACTAGCCAGTGGCGGATCGTCAGCGGCGGACTAGCCAGTGTAGGATCGGCCAGCGGCGGACCGGCCAGTGGATAGGGAATTGTAGATAAGCATACGGATTAGGGAAAAGAAAGGGAAATTGAGAATGTGGTCCCTTTTGTAAAATAAGCACTCGAGAGTCAATGAGAAAGTTGTCCGGAAACTAGCCGTAACTGCTGGCTAGTTAGGTGATGGATAACAACTTACCGTTGCTTGTATTTTTGGAATGAGATACTGGAATCTAACAAGCTAAAACCAGATTATATCCCAACAAAAACCTTTCCAGGTGCAAGCAGACGGCATGTCAGGTAATTATTTCTGTCACGAAATGCCGTTCCAATGCATCTACTCAAAGATATGATATGATGGGAATGGCAAGTCTTGTCCAAGTGGGCATCCAACAAGGCAACTGCTGATCATTTTTCAAAATCAATACTCTCCATCAGCGGTGAATTTAGTGAAGGAAAAACTTTGAGCGATGTGTATTTCTTTATTTTTTATTTTCAAACGCAAAAACTTGCCGCCGTTCATCGCCTAAAATAAAAAATTAGAAAAAATAAAATAAAAAATAAAAAAAATTTGATAGCACGTACGATAAATTCTTTTTTTTTTTTTTTTTTTTTAATTTTTTTTTTTAGGTGATGAACAGCGGCAAGTTTTTGCGTTTGAAAATAAAAAATAAAGAAATACACATCGCTCAAAGTTTTTCCTTCACTAAATTCGCCGCTGATGGAGAGTATTGATTTTGAAAAATGATCAGCAGTTGCCTTGTTGGATGCCCACTTGGACGAGACTTGCCGTTCCCATCATTATATCTTTGAGTAGATGCTTTGGGAACGGCTTTTCGTGACAGACTTAATTACCTGACATGCCGTCTGCTTGCACCTGGAAAGGTTTTTGATGGGATTGATTCTTCCGAGATCATTTAAACATCATTCCCCCTTTGCCTCCGCTTTTAAAAAAAATGAGTATTTATGACATTTACCGGTTTTGCCTTGGACTCTTCGCTTCTTTTTTTATTGAAAGAAAATTGAATTTTTTTTTTTAATAAAAAAAATTTTATTGATTTAATTTTTGTTTCCAGATCCAGAAACCAAAAAAATTTTTGAAAACCAAAATAGATCCAATTTTTTGGTTTTCCCCAAAACTTGTCCGGTTCAGTGGTCAACTGCAGAAAAAAAATTTTGGTAGAAAGTGCAACCCCTGTTAAGTGGTAAGGCATTGTAAAACGATCCATTATCTGAGTTGAAACATCGCAAATGACAATATTTTTGGAATAATGTATTTTTACGGGGGTAGCAAAAGTCTGTTCTTAACTTTGAATGGTCAATTTTTTGAAAAAAGCTAAAACTTGTTTTCTCTTATTTTAGCCAAAGTTTCTTTTAAGCCCCATAAAAAATTTTTTGGGGGGCCCCCCCTTTGGGAAATTTTGAAAGGAAACTTCCCTTTTTTTAAATAGAAAGGAGATGTTTTTTTTCAGATATCAATTCTTCTTTAAAAAAAAAAAATGGCGCAAACCGCATTTTTTAACTCTTCCAGCTGTAGATACTGCCCTCCCATTTTTTGAGTGTCTGGCAGGTTGCCGGATCTTTTTTTTTTTCCCATCCCTTTTTTGAGAATGCACTGGTTTTCTTTCCTCCACCTTTTTTTTATGCAGCCCAGTCGTTTGCTGTGAATTATCAGCATAACAAACCACCGAGTTTAGGCAGCTGGAATTTATCACTACTACTCTTCCTACCGTATTTATTTTTTATTTGTTTATTTTTATTTATAACTAGGGGGTTTCGCCCCCTTGCCGCTCCGCGGCCCGTTCCCCGGAGGCGCCTCGCGCCTACAATTCGGCGCTGCGCGCCACTTTTTACCACTATATAAAATTGAGAAAAGATTAGGGGAGATAGGCCAGTTACGCAAGAAAAAAGAGAAGTGACCAGTTCGAAGACTGCGGGATGGGGGGTAGATTCAAGGGTTCACCCCGCTTATCGGGCTGGGCGGAGCGGAGGAGTGGGGAGGCTCTGGCTCTCCCGTACAACTCGGCTCATTTACCCCCCGTCGCCACGTCAGCAATTAGTCACGGCACTTCCGGGCGCACACACAAAAATGCCAGAAAATGAAAAAATCAAAGGTTTTGAGAGAAATGGGAAAAAATCGAGTTTTCGGTCAGCTACTCGTTAGATTTTTATATTATGTAAGGATACATTGGTACATAGGACAGGAAAAACTGTATGGTACAGGTCAATGATATTAACAATAATAGCCAAGTGACAGAGTGTTTGGGTCACATAGTATTATTACATAGTACCTACTTATTTATTTATTTTTTTTTTTTTTCAGGGAAGAAGAAGAGGAAGAAGATGACGATAAACCCAAAAAAAAGAATCATTCTATCACCTCATTTTTTACAGGAAGCAAAAAAGCTAAAAGACCAAGGCACTCATTTTTTCAGCAAAGCAATTTATCTATTACAGATTGTTTTCACATTTAGCTTCATATTTACTTCCTCTTTTTTGTTTTTTAACTATGAACTTAATTTAATTAATTATTTTTTACTCCTTCATGAATATGCATAGCCTTTTTTTTTCAACTTTATATTTTGTGATACTTAAAAAAAAATTTATTCATTTTTATTTTTTGTATTTGATATTACAACTGCCACACCCATCTTAGCATTAAATATAAATCCTCTATCTTGAAACTGTCTATTTTCTCAGTGCTTTTCAATCCAATGTCAGCATTTCTAAAAAGGAAGGATCAGTGGCGAGGCGTGCGATTAGGCAACGTTTCTTTTTCCCCATTTAAACACATTAGAAAGTTCGAAATGCGTGGTCTTCGCCGATGACTGCAGAGTCAACTTTCTTGGTGAATTTAAATGGAGAAACTACATTGTTGCCAAATTTCACGCTTCGCCACTGGGAAGGATCATTTTATCAACAGATTTTATTTTGTTTGTACCAGTATTTTCTCACTCTGCTCCAATGACACCCGCTTTACGTTTTTATGGAAGAAAACCTACTGCAATATTTTGGAAAACTGAAGCTCATTTTGTAGGGAGAGATCTTATTAAGTGACCAATTTTAGTATTTTCTTGACATGCACAGACACCAGTTCTGAGTGTCTGTGGGAAAACCAACTGTAACTATGCACAGTCTTGGTTCATTTTGTGGGGAATGGTCGAGTCATTGATTCCTTAGAGCACATTGGGTTAGTCAACATTGATTGTACCTACCCATTGGGAAAAAATCAGATTGTCAAGCCTTCTAGATTAGTCTCAAGAATTCTTACATCAATTGCGTTGAAAAAAAGTTTAAAACTGAAGTTGTAACCAGCAAACTCTAAAAATCACTGATTATATGGTGCAATCAATTTGTCAGTTTTGTAGACTAGTTGTTGCAGCTCCGATATTGAACATTTTTGCAACTTTTTGAACGTTTGCGTTCTTGAAACAAACATTGAGGGCTTAACACTCCTGACTATTCAGAAGGTCGTTTAATTTCCAGATTATCATTTTTAATCAGAACGGTGCGGTGTTCTCTCAGTGCCATGCATATTTACGAATCTGAAATTACATCAGTGAAAATTCGCATTAACACTCTCAGAATATTCAAAGATTATCCTGACAATCTCCTCAAGATATTCTCAGGAGATTAATATCCTCAATATTATATTCTCAGAACTTTTGAAGATTATCCTAGCAATTTCCTGAAGATATTCTCAGAACTTTTGATGAATATCCTGACAAGCTCCTCAGCTTATTCCATGGAAATTGTTATCCTCAGGATGTTCCATGGATATTGTTATCCTGAGAATACCTAAGGTTTTTTAAATATCCACAAGACACCCTGAATATATCTTCCAGGCAATCAAATATCCCCAGGATATTCTGAAGATCAAGAATTTGTGCCACCAGAATACACAGAGGATATCCGTCTTCTATCTGGGTAGCAAAATTTCCATCAAGGGACTCTAGTTTCAACTATGCAGCTTGCAATGGGACAACGCTGAAGTTTGTCTTTTGAAGCCCATGAAAAATATCGAAATCTTTGGTGCATGTTGAACAATTTTGCATTCGACTATTTTGCATGTGTTTCAATGGATGGAACTCAGCGTTGCCCGGTTGATCGCGATGCCACTGATTTTAACGTTTACTTGTGGTTATCAGTAACAAATCGGTTTTTTTTTTTTTTTTTTTTTTTTTTTTTCCTTTTTGTAGGTACCCTTTTCTCCTCACTATGCAACCAGTTTTTAAATGGAAACAAGTTGTCCGTGAAAAGTATATCACTAGTTGGTGTCGATAAACAATGCGTCACAGATAAAAAAAGAAGAAAAAAAAACGTGTTGTTCCGTTGCGCGCCAGGCGCAGTCTCTGGCTCTTTTATTGGGCGTTGGCTTTTGCTCTAACTGATGAGGGGATCTTATTTTCCCAGCATATTGTTTTGGGTTCAAATCAGATCTATACTCATACCTGTGCAAATTAATAAAGGAAATTGAAAAATAAAGAGTTTGCCGGACGTTCGCATAGGAAGAAACGAAGGTCCGCAAGCCGCAAGAACAAATCTCTAATTTGGCAACGCCGTGCCTCTCCGGAGATGATGTCGGGCTGTCGCAGTGTTGCGATAATCTTTGCTCATAACAATAACAAACATCCTGAAACCCCACTGGATTTTGTGGACCTTATCAAAAATTCTTGACCTTAGCGCTGAAAGTCTGTCCTTCATTTGGCTGAATTTCCGCGAAAGTTTTACAACTTTAATTGTTTTTAGTTCGCGTAATGTGCTTCGTTGTTTTATTTTGCATTGCAATCTAATAATTAATTATAATCTGATTGGAAGCGTGTCTCGAGCCTACGATGCTGACACTGGGCCACCACTCAAGGATTTTTAACTTTCGCGTTATTTGTTTTCAATCGAAACAATTCAACTCGTAACCCTCCGAATTTTCGACACGTTATTTGTTTTTTCACTGCAGTGATCTGTTTAAAGCTTGACAAGTTCTTCCAAACCTCTCATTTGAAGCTCTAGTTCCTAATCTAAGTGAACTGTGGCTTTTTCTCCCAAAATTGTCCACATCTCATTGCTTTTTATCTTGTAATGAAGCCAGTTTGTACTTAACCCGAAGCTCTCAATTTACTCAGTGTCAAAAATGCCGAGCCTACTGGCCAACGGTTTTCCCTACCTCAGTCTGAAACTCTATTCAATCTTCAGCGCTGCTTTCCTTTCTTGTTCCATGTTTTATGTGGTTCAGACCGCCAACAGCAATCAACAATGGAAGGCCAATTCATCGCAGGGTAGTTTACTGAGCTCTTGGACAAACTCGTCTGACTCTATAGCGCAGCAGCTGAATTTGAGCCCAAGTTCTAATTACGTGTCTTGGACGCTCAATGTTATTTCATTTGTACTGCAAGATCCACTAAGCATATTGGTGAGAATTTTTTGTATTAGCTTAACGTTTTGCACTCAAACTATTATCTAGCATTCTACTCAATCACTTCAAATTTCCTAGGAATCATGAGTTATGAGTTTACATAGGCTGTTACAGAAGAGATTTGACTCGACAGTTCTACGGCTTGCATAGAAACGTTAGCTTTGTAATACCGCAAACCTATCAGGTTGGGCCATTGGCGGGAAGAAGCTGATTTGTTCCTGAAATTGGTAGAACTTTCAAGTCCGCTTCTTCCGGCGACATTCTATTACTCAAGGTGCCTCCAAAATCATCTTGCTGATGGTATCAAAATGGTCATACATTGGCTTAAACGTGGAACAACTTCAGTGCCACAAATCTCTGTAGCTAATTATAGAGGTGTAAATGAAGTCTGACCAGTATTCTTACGAGCTTTTCTGACGTTATTGCTTGTAGCCTCTGATGAAAATGGATGGAAATGATTTGAGCTTTGGATTTTTATCGAAGAATGCTTGAAAATCGAAAAAGTCAAGGTCGAAGGAAAGTTTTACCAGGATTTGAAGGAATAAAAATTGAAAATGTGCTGAAGATTATCGGCGAGCTCTGCATGCATCTCTAGAACAAACTCCAATGTGGTGTTACAGAATCAGAAAAATTAGTCACTCTCAGAAGTTAGTGTGTACATTAGTAGCAAGACTATTTTAAGACTGTCTCGTGAGGTTTAGCAGATTTCAATTTAGGATGGTTGAAATTTTCAAAGTATATCCCTCGATTCCATGGAAAATAATGGAAAGACGTCCTTGAGGTCGTTGAGGAAAAATCAGTTGTTTTACCTAAATTTAGAGCTTGTTTCAGAAGTGTTGGCCGCTGACAGCTCTTTGTTTACATGCGCGGATGGACGTATTTCTGTGCGCTGCGCCGACCGAAGTTCGGGAGTACTTTCCCCGCCAACCCTTGCGCCAGTGCCCTACCTGTGGGGTAGGTGCTGAACCGACTTACTGCGCATGTAAACAAAGAGCTGTCAGCGGCCAACTCTTCTAAAACGACCTCTATGCTGGTGATGAGGTGATCAAATGAAAGGTCTTCACCTTTGTGAAGTGATCAGCGCATCTGATTTTGAATTGTAGTAAGTAAAAACAAAAAATTATTGTAATAAATAAGAGACTTTAGTCAAAGTATCCTGTGTTATCCGAAACTGGTGTGCACTCAAGTAATTTCAAATTCAGTTTTTCCTACCCATCCTTAACTATCCAAGTAGGAACAATTTTTAGTCCCTGTTTTCCTTAATTATATTACGTTATTATCATGGATATGTGTTTTTTCTTGTTTCAGGCTGTGATAAATGCAGCAATATGCGGAATGGTCCTTACTGCGAAGTCCGTCCAAGTCTTAGTATTCGGCGAGCTTCGAGTCAATGAAGTGCAACATTTGAAAGACAAGTTTTGGAACTACCTTTTCTATAAATTCATTTTTGTATTTGGTGTGATAAATGTCCAGAATATGGATGAAGTCATGCTGTGGTACTCTTGGTTCATAATTTTAGGGTTCCTCCAGTTGCTGGCTCTCGTTTCCAAAGATCGATTTGAATATGTAAGTTCCAACTCTTTCCGACAAGTCATCTTTTCTATTGTAGTTTGTTGAGCTTTGAAACTTTTCATGACCCGATTTTTCACCTGCTTTAAACTATAAAAAAATCGTTTTGCAAGTGATCCAATGAGTCTGTGCTCTGTAGTGAACTTTTGCGACAGCAATTTTGAGCTTAGTTGGAATTTCAAATTTTGCAAAAATAATGATTAACAATGCTTGCACAAAAAATGACTTAAACTCACTCCTGAATTCTAAAAGAGTGAGTGGAAATAAATCACCGCTGGACATTATTCACTGTATCTTTTCACTTTGGATTCAATTTTTGGGGCTAATTCAAGATGACCGCCTTTGCTGAGCAGCAAAGACGAGTTTTAATTGTTTACTCAATCGAGTAAACAAAGACATCTGCAACAAAGAAAAAACTAGAAATTTTTTTTTTATACAAGTTTTATTAACACGACTATACAACATGAGTACAATAATTGTTTTTTTCTTATGATAAATAGTATAAAATAATTACAGTATGATTTTTTGTAAATATTTATGGATATAGTAAAATTTTCCTTAGTTTTATGTTCCTGAAAAAAAAAACGAACGAGAGATAAAAATGATGATGACGATAATGATGACGATGATGATATGGAATGAAGGGATGAAAAGATGGAGGAAAGTGAAGTGAAGGTAAAGACAATTCTGAGTGGAGGAGGGAAAAAAGGAGAAAAAAAGTTGACCCCCGTCCCTCAGATTTTATGATAATAATCCGAGGCCAGCTCAAAAGGCTTGCGCCGTTTGAGCCTTCTCAGGACATTGCTATTGTCCAGAAGGTGAATAGCTTCTATGTTCGGGTGAGAGTGTAGCCGAGCTTCGTACCTCTCAGCTATTTTTTTAATGTGGGTTCTGACGTCATCGACGCCTAGATCCCTGTGTATGTCAGAATTTCTGACATACCAGGGCGCCCCAACAATTTTCCTTAGGACCATATTCTGGAAGGTTTGAATAGGCCTCAGGTTACTATTTGCGGTGCACCCCCAAAGCTGGGAACCGTACGCCCATACTGGTCTCAATACCTGTTTATAGAGTAGGACCTTATTATCAACGGACAGTTTTGAGTCTGGCCTTAACAGCCAGTACATTTTCCTATATTTCAGACCTAGCTCAGCCCGTTTTTTCTTGACATGAGCTCTCCACCTTAATTTGGTGTCCAGTGTCAGGCCAAGATACTTCGCCGTGTCTGAATAAGGAACAGGATTGGGACCTAAGAATATTGGCATGTAGCCTACAACCCTGTTTGTGAATATGATATGCACAGATTTCTGGCGGTTAAGGGCAAATCGCCACCTTCTGTACCACCTAGAATATCTGTTAAGTGCCGTTTGCAGCTTTCTATTTGCGAGATACAGATCACGACCTTTGGCCCCATAGGCTGTATCATCAGCGAATTTCATTAAGCGAGTCCAACGAGTCTGAGGAACATCACTGGTATAAATATTAAATAGAATTGGTCCCAAAACACTGCCTTGTGGGACTCCTGCTTTGATTTCTCTGAAAACAGAAAAAGCACCGTCAAATCGCACTCTGAATGACCTATTTTGCAAATAGGACTTCAAAAGACGGTAATGGTTTATTGGCAAAAGCCTGTACAGTTTGAGCAACAACCCTTCGTGCCAAACTCTATCAAAAGCATTTGCTACATCGAGAAAAACAGCAGAGCAGACCATTTTATTTTCTAACGTCTCTTCAATGACCTCAGTCAGTCGATGCACTTGCTCAACGGTCGAGTGTTGAGTTCTGAAACCAAACTGATGATCCGGAATAATTTTTTGCTCCTCAACGATTTTTTTTAAACGTTTCACATATAGTCTTTCAAATAATTTCCCAATACTAGAGAGCAATGAGATAGGCCTATAGGAGGACGCTTCGTTAGGCGCCTTCCCAGCTTTGTGTATCATTATTACTTCAGCTTGCTTCCAGGCTGAAGGAATGTGCTCAAGTCGCGTGACAGCATTATAAATCTGGACCAATTTCATTATTCCTCGAACCGGAAGCTCTTTCAGAATACCACCGGTGATACCATCGAGCCCTGGCGCTTTTTTTACCCTGACACGATATTTAATTTCGTTTTTAACTTCGTCCGGAGAAATGAAACTAGAAATGAAATAAAAGAAATATACTTAAATCTAGACAGTGGAAATGATTATATCATAAAATTCACTCTCAGACTCTCAAAATGACAAATGTTATAGGTGTTATGGCAGAGCTAAGCATGTATAAGCAGAGCTATAAGTCCTGCGTTGATTCGACGCAACCTGCACTACACGTAAAATGAACGCTCTCTTATCTTTCTTTTCTTTTGCTCTCTTAAAACCGAAAAAGGTTCAGGCTACATGTAGTGCGGGTTGCGTCGAATCGTCAACACAGGACTAATGGCTCTGCTTGTACCATGGGTCCTATCTCATTTGAGACTTTCCTGTTTGTGTTTCTGTAGATGTAACTGAAAAAATTAGATAGGAATCTTCTGTGATACCTGTGTAGCTCTGCCATTTTTGCTCATAAATGACGGAACTACGCAGTTGTCTTGGGAGATTCCTGTCTAATTTGTCACTCTCTCAATAGAAACACAGTACTTAGAAAGTCTCAAATTAGGTAGGAATCTCCCATGGTACCTACGTAGCTCAACCATTATGCCTTTTAATTTTTAAGTCATTTTGTGAGTCTGTGAGTTAATTTCATAATTTTTAATGTATGCTCATTGTTATTTTGTGTCTGTTGTGACTTGTGACTTTAAACTTGTATACGTGGTTATAATACTTTTTTACTTTTACTTTTATATCTGATTGAACACTAATTGTGATGACCTATACCGTAACATTATTTGTCGAATGAACTAATTTGGAAAAATAAAAAAATAAAATAAAAATGTTCGCTGAATTTTACTGGAAAATTAACTATTCAATCGCTTTTAGCAAAAGTTAGCAAAAGCCCCTTTTCTGGAAACTTTTCATCTTACTACTACCGCTAAATTATATTACTCGTAATGCACACGCAAATAATAATAATAAAAAAAAAAAAAAAATAATGCTCAGGTTTGCTTTATTGTGTTTAAATGAATAATCGTAATTCTGGAATCAGCAAAGAAAGAATTTATTTAAAAAAAAAAAAAAAAAAAAAAAAAAAAAAAAAAAAAAAAAAAAAAAAAAACTTGTCACCCCAATAATTAGTAATGGGGCAGTTGCAAGGATCTTAAATGTTGTGTTTTTATAGAGAAACTAAAAGTACTCAATGAGCTGAGAACAAAGATGCTTTTGGTTTCTAAATAAGTCCCATTGTTCCGGAGATGAAATTTTAGCCCAAAATACATTGTTTTCAATGGGAATTCCGCGCAGTGACGTCACTATACTCACGATTTTTTACAATTTTACACATGAGTATCTCCAAAACCGGGACACTTAGGAAAAAACTAAAGGCACCATTGTTCTCAGCTCATCAAATACTGTCATTTGCTTTCTAAAAAACACACCATATCAGAACCTTGCAACTGCCCCATTGCTTGTTTTTCTAATCAAAGCTTATCTACAGAATTCATTTTTCTGAATGTTTTTTTCCCCTCTGTTCCAGTATTTATTCTCAACTACTTCAACTTCCTGGTGTCATGTCCGGTTGCTCAGTCTCCTAAGTGTCATATTAGTCCTCTCTGGTGTTCTATTGATGGCTGCAGTAGCTGTCGGGTTCTTCGGAGGATTCAACACTTTTGCATTCATGGCTGCTGAAGTGAGTAAATGAAGGCTTGTTCATTACTGGAGGCAACCTTTTTGACTGTTGCACACTGGATCAAATTATGGATTTTTTCGGACATATAAATTTGTTGGTTTTTGCTTTCAAAACATTTTAGTGTTGATGTTACCTTTGCAAAATCCATGATATTTTACCCATTTCAAGCTCTGTAAGAATGATTTTACTCATTTTCAAGTTATCTGACTAGTTTTTGTTTTTAAGCTTAATTTTTATTTGTAAAATTATGTCCGGGAAATTCCTCGTTTCAATCCACTGTGCAACGTAACGATCATCATCAACCAAATGAAATTAGGAAAAACAACAAGCTATCTATTGATCTAGAGTGGTGGTTTAATGGGTAACCTGCGTAACCACCATGGGGGATTTTTAAATTGGGTTTAAGCGAGTAATTTGTCCATTTGTTTCCGTGTATTTTGGTGCGGCGCGACGCACAGTGGATCGGCACATGCTTTGATTCACTGTGCTTTGCGCCGCACCAAAATACACGGAAACAAATGGACAAATTACTCGCTTAAACCTAACTTAAAAATCCCCCATGGTGGTTACACAGATTACCCATTAAACCGCCACTCAAGATAAATGTATAGCTCGTTGAAGAAAAAGGACAAATTAAATCAATACTTCCACAGTTCAACATAGTAGCAGAGGTTGTGGAAACTATCATAGTCTTATACCTGCATATTATACGTAAAGCATATACCTGCAAATTTATAGTTCTCAGCAGCAAAGAAAAATGACAGAAAAACAAACCAGCGACGACTTGAACAATATTTAAAACAGGAACGGGTAAAATGCTGGAATACAACCTAAATTTAATTATTGTTCTCAAAAGCCACTCAGGAATGTGTAAATTTTTGGCCTTCTGAGGAAACTTGAGTCTTCCTTTTTTTTCCATGAATGAGATGGAACATGTGACTTTCTTTTTATAATTTCATTTAAAGTAATGACCTGTCACTCCAAGATTTTTTTGTGCACTTGAATTAAAACATTGTCAATGTCCTCTGACCCAAGGTTATAGATTAAAGAGGTATGCTCATCTGACTTCGCGCCACGAAGTCAGTAGCGCGCAGTTCAAAATCCAGATCCAAGATGGCCGACAAAAGCAGAAAACATTGTATACTCTTTCCAGAAAACATCCGGCTATTTTCTGCTTTTCTGGAGAGGGAAGCCCAATGTTTTCTGGAAAGAGTATACATTGTTTTCTGCTTTTGTCGGCCATCTTGGATCTGAATTTTGAACTGCGCGCTACTGACTTCGTGGCGCGAAGTCAGATGAGCATACCTCTTTAATCTATAACCTTGCCTCTGACCAAAAACTTCTGTCTCGCAAAAGTGTGCCAATCCAATTTTTTTCATTTCGAATCTTAAAGTCAAATTTTTACAAACCCGAATCCATGCTCCGTGATTCTCCACAAAAAGGTCCTGAGAGTAAAAAATTGAATTTGTAAATTTCCAAAAAAAAATCATCCCATGAGAATCTACATATCATGAATGTAATGGAACCAATTTTGTTTTTGTTTTTGTTTTGTTTTTTACCTGTTTTTTTTTTTCAATTTTTTCATTATTTTTTCAGTTTTTTTTGTTTTTCCTTGTCATTTTTATTTCTTTTGCTCTTCATTTTGTTTTAAATAACTTTTGTTTGAATTAGCTTTGCTTCTATTCAAAAATTTCCTTCATTCTTAATCAAAAAAACCTAATCAGAAATAAGACTAAACAACGAAGGAAATGATAATTTAAGCAAAAAAAAAAAATAATAATAAAATGACTGCAGAGAGATTAAGCTTTGTAAAATCAACACCCTGAATCTATTACCTTTGAATTTTGAAAGAACAGAAATCAATTATTGGAAAAATTCGTAACTCGGTGACGTCCGTGGCGATTTTCTGTGACGTCCGTGACGGTGAAAAACAGTCAATAACTTTAAAAATTCACTTTATTTTTTTTCCAGGTTGGCATTTTCATTAAGTTTATACCCTTTGGGTTTAGTCAACCTAAATGAAACATTCTTTTTTTTGTGGTTTGCTACAAAATTTAATTGAAAGAGATGGTCTCAGAGGTGGGTGGCTATTTTTGGTGACGTCCGTGACAGGTCATTTTCTCAATTTAGTCGAAGACTGTTTGATACAATTTTGTGAACGTTTCAGGGATTATTTTTATCACCACCAACTTTACTTAGTAATTTTTTTGTTAAAGTTACATTGATTTTAATTGTCAAAATGTGACGTCCGTGACAAAAATAATCACTGTGCTGTAAAAAGACAGGGACAGTTATTTTAAAGTGTGGCACTCTTATTTTCTTTATGATACAATGAAAAATAAGAGGACAAATTTTGTTTTTTAAGTATCAATTGTTTATTGTATTTCTTTTTTCTAGTGCATTCTCCTGGCGTTAAGTGTTCAACACACGCTCCTCCGATATGTTATTCATCTGTACAATTTAAGGGGGAATGTGAGTAACTCCTGGTCTCGTGGTCACTTCCCGTACTACGCAGAGCTGATCTGCGACCTGACTTTACTAATCCTGGAATTGTTGCACCATGTTCATATGCTCCTATGGAGTAATATCTTCCTATCCATGGCTTCCCTAGTCATCGGCTTACATATCAAGTTCCTTTTCTATCAAATTCAGAGACGAGTCAAAAAGCATAGAAATTATTGGTGGGTCATCACGCATATGGAAAAAAGGTAATCAAACTTCATTTTTTTAAGGTGCTCCATGAGTCTACGCAATAATATGGTTTCAGGACTGTAAGACCCGGTATTACGAATGTTGGTTTGTCCAAACCAATAGTTTGACTCAACCACAAGGCAATCTGGTGGGCAGCCAAACTAATGGTTAAAGGATGAGAACAAAGGAGGCTTAACCCCTAACCAGAGGATAACAAGAGGTCGTAAAACGCCACTCCTTGTATACCTGAGGTTAGAGCTGTAACCACCACCAAACTATCACCCAACCAGAGGTCGTATTACCTAGAGTCCCTATATACTATCAGAGTTGCGCCTTTGCTGAATCCTTTTCTGATTGTCTCTCAGATTTAGGCTGTCAAGAAAGTTCCAAGCCCAAGAGGCAAATGCAAATGGCGGAGGGCTTGTTTACTTTTCGCGTACTAGCTTTCATTACACATTTGAAGTAACAGTGACCGCAGTAATTATTGTTAATTTTTCCTCTGCTTGAATGTTATTTTGGAGAACATTATCTCTTTCAATAACGAACGTTATTGTCGAGAATCTGAACCTAACCCATAAGAGATTGCGAAATAGTGGCAACAGAGCAGAGGTAAATGGCCATCCGCCATTTGCAATTTTCCTCTTGGGGGCTCCATTGATCCGCTTCTTCTTCTTCATTATGAGAGTCTTGTTGCAACTCTCATAGTACATAGGGGCACTAGTATTAGCGGGCCTAAGTCTAATGGAGCTGTCGCTAACTTTTGCTGTGTGCTATTGAATCCTATCTTACATACTGTTAACATTGGAAATTTCCTAGGTGTAGGAACTTCTAAAAAACTGATATTCTAAGGATATCAGTTTTTAAAGACATGCAGATTGATATTTTTCTCTTTATTTTAACATTTTACGAGAGAAAAAACCAAATGAAAAAAGTAAGCAGCTCTAGAGATGCAGATATAAAAAAAAAAGCTGGGAATATTCTCAATTGGTAATTTACTCAGCTCGAAATATTCCCTACTGGTAAAACACTAGAAGCCCAGAACAATACAATGAGAATGGAAACTCCCATAAAAGCCGATGGAAACATTTTTTTGGGTCTATTTTGGTGACTTTTCTAGATGGCGGACATACTTCTATCTAGGCTTTCGCATTGTTTTGTATGAAAATTGTATTGAACTTCTTAAGATGGTGGACCAAAAAATAATGCTTTAAAATGAACTGAAGTTTCCATTCTGATTTTAGTATTCTTTGCTAAGAGCACCCATCCTGTCAATTTACAATTTTATGTATCTATTCTTGTTCAGACTTTTATTTCATTCATCGTAATTTTACTTGAATCTTGTAATTCTTCAGTTATCCAGCTGCAACTGATGAAGAGCTGGCGGAAAACTCAGATAACTGCGCTATTTGTTGGGAGAGAATGGAGTCTGCTCGTAAACTGCCGTGTTCGCATCTTTTCCACAAGTGAGTCAAATATCTTTATTGAGTCGTATCTCAAACTGGTAAAGGTCTTAAATGTAACGCTTCTAAGAAAATGCGCTTTATCTGTCCGATGCAAGTTCTATGCAAAAACAACTTCCTGCAGCAAAATTTGTGTATATTAGCTCTGAAGCACCAAAAATTATAAAGTTTTAAAGCTTCATTGTTCTATGAATGACTAGTTGAGAGAAAGAAGTAAGAATGTTTAGGAGTCAATAAGAGAGTAAACAATCGATCGTAATTCATAAAATAAAGAGTTATACATATGTTGAGAGAGTTGAGGAAGAATAATTGAGAGAAGAGTTACACGGTTGAAAAGAGTTGAGAAAAAGAAAAAAAATTAAGACAGTTACTCAGATGTATAGTGAATTGAAGAAAAGCATAGACCGTGAAGTAATATTCTAAAATACGATGAGAAGAATTGAAAAAAAAAAAAAAAAAATAAATCAAGAGCACTTTACCTCCTTTTGTGCTCCAAATTTGTAACCATATTACTAGCAAATTGTTAAATTCTAGATGAAAAATGTTAAACTGTCAAATTAAAATCGCTGGATGTGAACTTGTCAAACTGTGTAATGACTTGTACCAAAGGCTTTGATTTGATTTGAATTGATAATTAACTGGGGGCAACTTTCCGAAAGGTGTATGCGATGTCCTTTACTAAGAAGAAGGACTGTCAAGATTGGTGCATTTTTTTGTATTTTCGAGCATTGCCCTGTCTTAAGGTGATTCCAGGCGAAACTTATCCAGATTTCAATCCGATGGATTTTATTTTTTCAATTTTTTTTATTTTTTTATTTATTTTTTTTTTTTTTTTTTTCCTAGTCGCTTTTTGGAAAAGTTGTGTTTTTGGCGTTTTAAACTGAAACCATAAATAATACGCAAAATTCAATAACGTCAGCACCTGCAAAAATTTTTTATGGATTTTTTGAGCCTAAAATGAGCAAAATTGGTTCAAAATTAAATTATGAAATTCGTTTCACCATAAGCTTAGTGAGTGAGAGTGAGTGCGAGTGATAGTACGTCTATCCGCTTCACTCGCACTCATTGAGACTTATGGGAAGTTTCGTATTTCATCATTTCTGGCTTTATTTTTGAGTGTTTCAGCCTAAAACTTTTAGGGTATCTTCCTGAAGGATGCTCGCAGGTGCTGACGTTCCTCAAATTTCTGTTTTTAGCGTCAATTCGTCAAATTAAGCAAAAAACTGTTGACTTTTAGAGCAGCGCGACGTGGTGTTCACAATTGGAACTAATCGACCCTGGAATCACCTTAATAGATGCCTACTTGTCTAACAATTTTTGTTCTTTTCTTGGACGCTTCTAATATACCTTCATCTGAATCGGCTGCAAAGACCACCTCAATTTGATAATCCAAGTGTTCTTTTTGATTTTCCTGTTTTTTTTTTCAGTACGTGTCTACAGTCATGGCTTGAACAGGACACGTCATGCCCTACTTGTCGATTGCATCTTGGCATTAGACCCCCTCCGGGCCTCGCACCAATGGCGTTGTCGAGAGAATCCTTAACCACGCCGAGGAGAGGCAGCCCAAGCCCTTATCATTATTTCCATTTTGATGGTAAGCATGTTTATTTATTTATTTATTTATTTATCACACATTGGTACATAGGACAGGAAAACTGTATGGTACAGGTCAATGATATTAACAATAATAGCCAAGTTACAGAGTATTTGGGTTACATAGTTTTTTTGGGTTACATAGTATTTGGGAAAATACATAGATGCATGCACAGAAGACTGTACATGCATCTATGTATTTTCCCTGCGATCTAACTGCGATTACACATGAGTTACTAGTTGAAGGTTAAGTTTAACAAAGGAATTCTTCCAGTGAATAAAAGGCTTTAGTCGTAACAAAGTTTTAACAAAGTCTTTGGCTAAGCTCGTCTCAGATAAAGGCTAGCAATTCAGTAACTTTCTTTGAGATCTCCTTGGCTTGGCTCAGACTGGAACCATCCACCAGTTTCAATGGGTCTGTTGCGTACTTTTGATACATCAATATAACTCGTTGTTTCTAACGTGAAATTCGGCGAAAATAACGATGCGCACATTAAAAACTTTCAAAATCCACTTATTTACTCAGAAAATACCTTCCATTTCAAACAACCCGCGTTACACTAGACACTATGTCACCGACTTATAACTACATAGATGGAACCATCTCGTTTATGTAAACTTGAATAAAACTTACAAACATTGGAATGTTTCGTATAGATGCGTACATTTCTTATATATTATTTTATAATCTTTGATAAACCAAAAAGACCAGACAGCAAATGCAGCTTATATTTCACGTATTAAAAAAGAAGTTTTATCATTTCGTAGTTACGATGTTGTTTACTTAGGCACGCGGTGGTTCCGTCTATGTAGTAGTATACCGGTGCAAATAGTTTCTAGTGTAGCGCGGGCTGTTTGAAATTGAAGTGATTTCCTGACTTAATGAGTGGACTTTGAACGTTTTTAATGTGCGCATCGTTATTTCCGCCGAATTTTACGTAAGAATCAAGATTCTATATTGTTGTTGCTAAAGTATGCAACAGACCCATTAGCAATTCAGAAAGACACCTCAAGTCAAATTCTCAAGATAGTTTCAAGGGATTTTCAAGTGAGATTGAGACATGAATTTGCAATTCAGAGACGCTTCAGAAACGCACAGTAGTTTACTCAAGGCATATCTCAAGGTGAATCTTCAAGGTCGCTCATTAGCTACCCTTGAACGTCATTCAGGGGGCAGAGGGCCCCCTCAGGGATTTGACATGTATCAAAATTTAAGAGAATTCTATCTATCCATCTAAAATTTGAGAAGCAAACAAAAAGATTGTCTTATTTAGCATGTAGTTATAGGTAGAGAAAGCTTTCAATTTCAAGGAAGAATATTTAAAAAATGTGTTTTTTCCCAAAAGTTTCCTAAATTGTAAGTGAAAAAGTACTCAAGGACCAACAAGGACCTTAATAATCAGAGTTTTCAGGGGTCAAATTCATGAGAAGCAAAAAAAAAAAAAAAAAAAATTTGGAAATTAGTCGGAAATTTGACAGTTTGACTTTTACATTGATTCTTTTACAAAAAGTTACGCTCTTATGATGTGTGATGTGATAAATGCGAAATTTTGGTTATTTCTCAAGTAATAATGGAAAACTTATGGGCGTAAGTCGTTAAAGCCAAGGAGTATGTCAGTTTTGTTTTCGCTCTCCCGAAAAGTTGCAAAAATTGACTTACGTCTTTACAACAGACAGACGACGATCTGTGGAATGTTGTTCTGTTTTTTGCATCTTCTCAGTCCAGTTCGCTGTAAAATTACGAGCAGAACAAACGCATGGTTTGGGCGGCTGGACATCACTACTACTACTACTACTGCTACTCCTCCATTTTCATTAACACCTCATATCATTATTTACAGGGTCTCGTTATGGGTCTTGGTTACCTAGTTTTTCCGTTGAAGTAACTCACCCTCCACAAATAATGCGGATAGACACAATGCAATCGGAGTCATCCTCTCAAATTGACTCTATGGCGAGACAGGTAATTTTATTTTCATCAGAATGCTCTTTATGGGAATGGGATGAATATGGTCTGTTGAAGGTAGCTTTAGATGTTTTTATGATGGGATTATTACAACATTTATTGGCCTCAAGGGAAATTCCTGTTACTGTGGAATTTAGCAAGTTAGCGTCTTTAATAGAAATTTTAATTCCTTATCCTTAAACGTTTTAATGATGCAATATCTATGACATTTTCCAGCATCAGCAAAAAGTTCTGTTGTGATAACACCACCCACAAGCAATAGGTAAAGTTTTAGAATTCACTGGGGTATTTCATCTGAGGAGCACAGATTACATAGTTCTGTTTGGTAGTATATATAATGGAAATTTACCTGTACGAGCATGCGACCAATTGACAAATAATTTTATCCATACGTTTCGAGTGGCATGGCACCCATCTTCAGTGGAGAAATAAACGAAACTTAAAATAAATCGACGAAAACTTGAAACGGGCAGTCAACTTCAGGGCTGACAATCGTGCATTGAGTGTTGCCTACAGCTCCATATTTTGATGCCGACCATGTGACTGGTCGTCATAGCCCGTGCTGTTACATAACTAGAGGTTGGAAAATTTCGCAGCCGCGATTCGCTGCGAAATTTTTAAAATGCTCCTATGGCCTTGAAAACTATATAGGAGCATCGATCACGGTCCCCGGATTTCGAAAATGCAAAGTGTGAAAACGCGAAATCGGCCGTTTTTTTGGTTTTTGCGCGAAATCGCCATGAATCCGCGAAATGGCCGCGAAATTGCGAAATTTGGCCTTTTTGAATGAAATCGCGAAATTGACAAATTTTTGCAGAACTATCGTAAAAGTGCGTGCGCGTTGAATTTACTGCGATTTTTCAAATTGTTTGCGTTACGGTTCAACACAGCTAAAATTGAGGAGGAATTTGAAGTTTTCATCATTACAAAAGTTAAAATAGGAGGGTGACGGGTCATAAAACTAACTAAATTACATTAAACGCGCTATATTTTTTTCTCTGTGACGCAAAAAGCATCGCAAAAATAACACCGAAATCAACGAAAAAAAACATCGAAATCAGCCATAAATAACGACAAAATTTTCCAACCTCTATACATAACTGTGTGACTGGTGCGGTTTACTTTCGTACTTATTTACTTCGTTTGTTGATATCGTTGTATCGTCCTCAGCCGAGCTCACGGAATCCGGTTGTTTTGCTTAATTTTTTGTTTTTCTCGTAATTAAGTTTTAAAATGTTGTATTTTATTATTGTTCGTTTTAAGTTTTCGTCGGTTTATTTTAAGTTTCGTTTATTTCTCCACTGAAGATGGATGCCATGCCACTCGAAACGTATGGATAAAATTATTTGTCAATTGGTCGCATGCTCGTACAGGTAAATTTCTATATGTATATCTTGTTGAATATAATTTTGAAGAACTTGTTGAGAGCTTTAAAATGAGCTTATTTGCATCTCTGTAACTTAATTACAGTCTAAGTTACAGACCATAGACTAAGGTAAGGTTTTTTTTTTTTTTTTTTTTTTTTGTCTCGGAGGGGATTTTTGTCAACTTTGATCCTGCATAACTCCCTTCCTGATGCATTTAGGAGGTTGTAAGTTCTCCATTTAGTTGTAAATTTTAGTCTAGATTTCAAGTTTCCAGCAACTCTTCTCTGGAGGTTTATCAATAATGATCAAATTTATCAACAGGTGCAGCAGCTGTTCCCTGACTATCCACTGTCAACAATTATCTCCGATTTGCACGGAACCCATTCTGTCGAAATGACGGTCGAAAACATTCTCGATGGTCGCCTTTTACCTCCAACGCCAGCGTTCGATGATGATAGCAGAGCTTTAGAAGCATCGCAGTCCTCATCATCGTGGCAACCATTCTCTCCATCTTTCACAGCCTCCAGGTATTTCAGAGACGAGATTCAACCAATTTTAAAACTCAGCAATCAAATTTTAAGAGTTCAGTCATGAGTTTTGATCATAAGATTGTTACTTAAGGAAAATTGCCGTTAAGGAAGATGTTTTAACCCTTTTTAGCCCAGCAGCTGGGGGGTTCAAATTGAACCTATTCAATTTTTTTTTTTTCTCTCATAAAACTCTCATTATTTTGGTTCAAATATTGGGTTTTTATAACACTCAAGGTACTGATATAGTTGATCTTCTTGCCAATTTTTATTGCTCATTGACTCAACTTTTAAGCTTTATTATCTAAACAGCTTGTGAGATATTTTTCGCTTTGCTGCCATTTTTTGAATAATTGTCCGATTTTACTCATTTAACTACTTGTCAAGATCGGTGATTTACAGGACAATCTGGCAACATTGCTTTTTGGGCTTGCAAAAACTTGTTCAAGACAACCTAACAAATAGAATACTCTCAAAAACACGATTTAAGTTTTCAGCGATTTGTAGGAAAATTGATACCGCGTGGCATCGCTCATTTAACGCAATGTTATTTTTAATGATTTCGATCGCCTTACCGTAGCATTTAGAGTGCTCCGATTTTTATGAAATTTGATATCTGGGGGTTTTGTAGGTTGCTGATTTCATTTGTGGAGTCCAAATTTCCTTAAAAAGTGACTCAGACAAGCTTTTTGAGCTTTTATCTCAAAATACAGCTTTTTAGATAAAAGCTTATAAAGCTTGTCTGAATCACGTTTTAAGGAAATTTGGACTCCACAAATGAAATCAGCAACCTAAAAAACCCTCAGATACCAAATTTCATAAATATCGGAGCACTCTAAATGCTACGGTAAGGCGATCGAAGTCATCGCGGTATCAATTTTCCTGAAAATCGCCGAAAACTTATATCGTGTTTTTAAGAGGTTAGACGTTGTCAGAGCGTAAAAACACAGAGGACCTTTCTTGTTGGAAATTACCTCAGGAACAAAAAACATGTATCAATTTTTTCGATATCTTGCATAGTTTTCGATATGTATCGAAAAAATCGATTTTGGGGCCCTTTCCCCTCCTCCCCTGAATTTAGCACAGCACCTAGGCATGGGGACTTTTAGGTGGTCATTACTGACACCAAGACAAAGTGATAAAGTCCAAAAAGCTTTTGATGGGAATTTGTTTTTCCAATAGTCACCCATTGCCTGGACTATTCTGGTTCATATTTGTTGCTTCCAGTTCTGCAAGGTTTGTGTAGGGTCCTGCAATGGGTCTGTTGCATACTTTTGCTACAACAATGTGGAACCTTGATTCTTATGTAAAATTCGGCTAAAATAACGATGCGCACATTAAAAACGTTCGAAATCCACTCATTAACTCAGGAAATCACTTCAATTTCAAACAGCCCGCGCTACACTAGACACTATTTGCACCGGTATACTACTACATAGATGGAACCTCCGTGCATAAGTGAACAACATCGTAACTACAAAATGATGGAATTCCCTTCTAAATACATGAACTATTGGCTGCATTTGCTGTCTGGTCTTTTCAGTTTATCAAAGATTACAAAATAATATAAGAAATGTATGCATCTAAATGAAACATTCCAATGTTTGTAAGTTCTGTTCATGTTTACATAAACGAGATGGTTCCATCTATGTAGTTATAAGTCGATGATATAGTGTCTAGTGTAGCGCGGGTTGTTTGAAATGGAAGGTACATTTTCTGAGTTGATGAGTGGATTTTGAAACTTTGAAAGTTTTTAATGTGCGCATCATTATTTTCGCCGAATTTTATGTTAGGAACAATGTGTCATATTGATGTAGCAAAAGTACGCAACAGACCCATTGTTACAAAATTTAAAATCTGACCCTTCTGCTTTTTGGCCAAACTGTGCAGATCTGGTTGCAGACAAGTTTTGAAAAAATGATCGGAGGATTATTCAAAAACAGCAAAAAAAATTAAATGCCAATAGTAATATGTTTTTCCAGTTGTGCAATTTTAACAGCCATAAATTTTAATTCAGTTAAAATTACTGTTTCAATACAGCATTATATCGTATTGATCGCTGTTCAGGGACCACTAGTTCCAAGCAAACTCCGATTCAATGTAATTTCCCCATTAGTGCATTTTTGAGCGGTAATTTTGGTTAGTAATGCAAGAAATTAATGTGACCTTACAAAACTTCCATCAAAGGACTCTAACTATCGTAAGACTATCATTTAACTAAAATATATTTGACTTGACCAAGAGTTAGAGTGAAGGAAAAAATAAAACAAGAAATTCATTTTTTTTTTTTTTATTTTTTTTACCATAAATTTGGCATTTGTTAAGTTGCTAATTTCTTTGTTTTTGTCTTGTAATTGGGACCTGTCCCGTTGATAATTAATAAATTGATAATTAATAAATTGATAATTAATAAATTGATAATTACTAAATAAATAAATAAATAAAATTTATTTTTGCAGGACGGAAGCAACAGAAGTGGAGTCAAGTCAGCCTTTCAACACGAGCAGCACTTTTTCGAAGTCTCCCACGGAGCGTGAAAAAATATTGCGGTTGCGCAAAGAAAAACTACTCTTGACAGCGCGGAAGAAATATCTTCAGCGACAATCTTCCGATTCCTCTTCAATGGAAAGGAGCTCGTCCTCCGGTCAAACCAAGTCCGAATCCGTCTCATCTTTCTAGGTTCATCGAATTCCTTGCTCCTCAACGTCTAATTTTCTTTCACCTTTCATGAGGAGTCTGAATTTTTAACTGTGACTGCCACCAAAGGTGGATCCATGAATTTGTAGTTCTCTCTCTCCACCCATTCAAACCAGGGCTGCTGTTTTGCGTATAATCAATGCTATTTTTCTATTCACCGATGATTCCACCGGTTGAGGAAAGATTACACAGTTCACTTCAGAGCATGACTGTAATGCACGAAAATACTCGCATCTATAATCTTTCCTTAATCGGTGGAGACTCCGTCGATTAATTAAAACATCCGCAAGTTTTTTAAAGTCATCGATGATTCCACCGGTTCAGAAAAGATTACAGATGCGAGTATTTTAGTTTATTACAGTCATGCACTGAACTGAACTGTGTAATCTTTTCTCAACCGGTGGAATCATCGATGAATTGAAAAATAGCATTGATTATACGCCAAACGGCAGCCCTGATTGGAACCGCACATTTTAGAAAAGAACAGGGATAAGGGCTCTGAAGTCTCTCTCTATCCTTTTCTAGCATATGCGTACAGATGGGCAAAGAGAGAAAAGAACAAACTCCATGGTCTGCCTCTGACTACCACTAAACAAGGTTCTCATCCATAGTATTAAATTAACGTAAATCAGTGGTGTATTTAAGAATGTGTTTTTCTCTTCCTTTCTCTATTAGAATGAGTGTATCAGAAAAGAATATTAAAATTGAGCATTGTATCAGGTAGTAGCACTTGTTGTTACTGAATATTTTGGTTGTACTAGCCAAAGTACTAGGAGTGTTATAAAAAACTTTGGTGATTAGTTTACTCACATTTTTATTAATAATATTTCAGTCGAAGCTTTTCGGCATTGACGCCATCGTCAGGACTACCAAAGCATCAAAGAACTTAACATAATATTCATTACGAAAATAAAACAAAACATTTATGCAAATCTGACACAAAATCACAGGTGAAAAAACACATTTTCTTCACCTGTGATTTTGTGTCAGATTTGCGTAAATGTTTTGTTTTATTTTCGTAATGAATATTATGTTAAGTTTTTTGATGCTTTGCTAGTCCTGACGATGGCGTCAATGCCGCAAAGCTTTGACTGAAATATTATTAATAAAAATGTGAGTAAACTAATCACCAAAGTTTTTTATAACACTCCTAGCACTTTGGCTAATACAACCAAAATATTCAGAAAAGAATACATAGATGAAAGGGCTGTCACATGACTTTTGAGCCTCTTTCCACCTTCTTTTCAGAGCTGCTGTTTCGTTTACATTTAATGGTATTTTTCAATTCACCAATGATTCTACCGATCAAGAAAAGATTACTCTGTTCAGTTTAGTTTATGACTACACGGAGAAAAAAAATTTGGTTATAAGACCTGAACTTCGGCTCATATGGAACACCGAGGTGTTCGGTTACAGTAACCAAAGTTTTCGGTTGTGAGTACCGAACTGCAGTTAGGAGTACCGAAGGTTTCGGTAAGTGTGACTAATACTATGACTCACATTTCGTTCCTACTGAACCACTTCGGTACTCCTAACTGAAGTTCGGTACTCACAACTGAAAACTTCGGTTACTGGAACCAAACACCCTCGGTGTTCCATATGAACCGAAGTTTTTTTCTCCGTGTATAATGATCAAAAATTCTCTAATGTGTAATGTTTTCTCAGTTGGTGGAATCGCCGTTATTTTATTAAAATACCTGCAAGTCTTTTAAAGTCAGTGATGACTCCACCGGTTGAGAAAAGATTACAGATCAGAGCATTTTTGTTCTTTAATAGTCATGAATTGAACTGAACTGTGTAATCTTTTCTCAGCTGTTGGAATCATCGGTGAATTGAAAGTTACGGAAAACAGCTATGCCTCTATTGATGCTTGCTTTTAAATGGAGGAAGAGAGAAAAAGGTGCGCATCTGACACAAATCTAATTTCATTTCCCCACCCCTCTTACTTTATATTGGCCTACCTCTATCTCTTGTCAATATGAATGACGTAGAATGAACCTGCATTTATGTATTTTATTTAAATCTGTTCGAATCGTAAATCTGTTTGGGAGGTAGTCTCACGTTTTGGTCCTGAACTCAAAAACACCTTTTGCGCACTTTTGCAACAGTAATTTTGAGCATGAATTCTGATGCATTATGATGCACAAATAACTTGGTATCCACTTAAAATTACCGAATTTTACTTCCAAATCCAATATATATATTTATATATTTTTAAGAGACCTCTCTAATTGAGTTACGCCAACTCAGGTTTGCCTACATAGTATAAAGAGCCTGGCCTCACCCATAGGCGTAGCGTGACCAAAATAAGTGGGGGGGGGGGCGCTAAAAAGTGAAAAAGTGATTTTTTTTTTTGTTGCTTCTCTACGTTTCAAATACATGCCAATTGTTGCCACAAGTTGATGTGTTTTTAACCCCTCTGTAATATATTAGCCCCTCCACCCAAAAATAGTGGGGGGGCTATAGCCCCCCTAGCCCCTGATACGCTACGCCTATGGTCTCACCATATTTTCCAACTCGAGTTAAGTTTTTCTTTCTTCTTCTTTGTTGTGCTGACAAAAATGATGGTGATGTTTGTTTCGATACAGCCACATTAGCTCTCTTTCTTTTGGAAGTTCATTCAAGTTGTTTTTAGTGCGCGGGCTCAGTTATTTTCTTTTGTTGTACGTTGGAATTACATAATGTGAAAACTGTACGTTCAAAAATTTGCAATGGACCCATTATTGTTTTAAATTTTTTTTCTCATTGATTTTTATCTTTTTCTTGGATGAAGGTTTTGCTTTGAGCCTACTGTCAATTCTTTACAATTTGACTCATAGTGTGAATAAGACAATATATAAGCTGAATAATTCTCTTTTCTTTAAAAACATAAATATTGAAACTCGCTTGTTTTTATAAATTATTTGCTGTAAATACAGCACATATGTACAAATGTAAAAATGATGCCGTACCAATAATTCATTTATGCCAGTAAGTTTTTATAAGTATGTTTTTAAAGTTAAAAGCAGTTTGTACAGTGTTTTAAGCTCTATTTTTAGTTTTTACTTAGTTTTAACTCTGTTTTGATTCCTTTTGTACCTCTCCTTTCCTCTCCCGTTTTCGCAGTTTTTGAAGAGTGAGCAAATGTTCAAAGCTACACTCCAAAATTTTGATTTTCAGATTATTGGCTGACAAAATGCTATGACTTGATGCCAATCATGAAAGCTTTCCTATTGAATGTTAATTAATTTTGAGAAGCCCAAACAAACCGTAGTAAATGGCGTCAACGTACGCGCAATGGGGCTCTTGCTAACATCTCCTTAAAGTGAATGAATAGTTAGTTCTATCATACAAATGAGCAAAAATTGCTATGAGCCCATTCAAAAATTAAAAAATTTATTCACAGACTCACAAAATGGCTTTAAAGTTTAGACGCAATAACAAAGCTACGCAGCTGTACCATGGGAGATTCCCATCTAATTTAAAGCTTCCCTCTGTGTGTTTTTTATAGAGAGGAAAAGAGAGAAAAACTACATAGGAATCCCCTATGATAACCGCATAGCTTTGTTCCTAATTTGCCAAGCTATGGAGATATCATATGTGATTCCTATCTAGTTTGTCTCTCTTTCTCTCTAGCTCCATAAAAACACACAGAGGGAAGCTTTTATTTATTTATTATTTTCAAGTACATAGAAGCCTTTAAAAAGGCTATGGCACGAGTCAAGAAAATACAATTCCAAAATGACGTATGAGAATTTAGATTACAGTGGAGCAATTTGACAAGACACTGACAATTACTGACTATTACAGAATGCACCTAGATTATAGTAGGCTTTTGAAAGTAGCAGTTCCCTCAACATACGATAAAATGTTGGTATCTCTTTTTTTTTAAACATAAGTTTTATCTGAGCTGGAAGGCAATTGAACATCCTGACACAGGACACCTTTATGTTGTTGTTTGATAATGTAAGTCTTGCTTTTTCAGGGGTAATGTCTCTATAGCTGTGGGCGGGGTATAGGTCTGCGGGTTTTATTATTTCATTAGATATTGCATAAGTGAGTGAGTCCAGAATGTACAAAGATGTGAGTGTAAAGAGTTTGTTGTTAATAAATAAATGTCTGCAAGGAAAATTAAAGTCTTTGTTAAAAATTATTCTAATTAGAATAAAATAATTAATAATAATTTAATAATAATTAAAGCTTCGAATTAGATGGGAATCTCCCATGGTACCTGTGTAGCTTTGCCATTACACCTTAAACTTTGAAGTCATTTTGTGAGTGTGAGTGAATTTCACAATTTTTTAGTAAACTTATCGTCATTTTTGATGGATTCCACTCTAGATTTCACTATTCCATCAGTTGGAGCAAAAGTTAGCCTAAGCCCTATGGTTGCAAACTTTTTGTTTTTCTCTACAAAATGGTTTTGGCGCAAAGCTCATCATATTTTTTCACTCTTCATTTCTTCTTATAGTTCATATTATGTAAGTTTCAATTAAAGACTGGAAAAATTTGTGTTTCTGGACTCTAAACCCCATCATTCAGCAGTTGGGTGAAACGAGAGCTATCAATATTCACTGCATGCAATTCAGAGTAAGCTTGTACATTCAAATTGCATACTGAGAAGAATGAAGGCTCTCTTTGTATTTATTTGTTTCAGCAACAAATTAGGAATGCAAATATTTCTGGTCTCTTGCTACGACAGAGCCTAGACTTTTTTTAATTCAGACTCCAATTGTTCTGTTGTGACTCCAAAAGTCTAACAATTAAAAAACAAATTAGCGTTTGAGGTGTTCTTCGGAAGAAAAGCTCATAAATCCATCAGCAAGCTCTTCTGAAGTTATCATAGTTTAACTGTAATGTAGATATCTAGGAAAGAATGAACCTCATGTTTTAAGGGCTCTTCGTCTGGAGAACGCCTTATGTATTCCCTCTCCTCTCTCATCCTTCCTTAAGTGATTTTTTTTTTAGCCTTTCTGGCTCAGGGCCTTATCAGTGGTCTGTCGTTTTTTATTGAATTTTGCTGTAAACAGTCTTTCGTTTTAAGTTATTTATATTTTTACTTGTTAGTATGTTATTTTGGAAATCCTTGAAAGTTACTTCAGGAAGATCCGTACAGGTAGATCCATTTCAGGGGCGCAAAATGTGCCCTGCTTCCCACATTTTCTCAGGACCAGTAACAGGTCTTCCACAAAAATTGTTTGTACCTGTATCGATTTACCTTGGTGTTTGCAAAGGTTAACTCATATGTGTACAGTTCCAAACTGAAAAAGGAGAAATCAGTTTTTCTCTGATACGGAGTAAAAACTAGTAATTTGAAAAAATGCCCGTTTTAAAAATGTGAGACACGAACTTGCTCCTGTATTTTATGAGCAACCTTTGTTGTTTTCTGGATTCCAGGTTTTCATTATGACGTTTGTATATCCTAATCCTGGTCAATTTATCTGTGATGGACAATTCTGTTTCAGTTTTCAGTTTAAGCTCCTTTTTTTTTTCTTCCTTACGTTAATTTTGTCTAAAGGTATGCTGCTTTAAAAAAGTGAAATTCATTAGATTTCCTTCTGTTCTTGTGCATAATTTTAATTTTAAATTCTGATTAAAAGAAAGATAAAAACAGACACAGAGAATGTTTGTTTTTTGCAACAATGCTCGTTCTTTTCCTGTGAAATTGACTCCGGTTGGCTGAAAGGACGCAATCAAAACTGTAATAATGAGATTTTAGTTTAATGCAAACCTCCAGTTGTAAAATTATGGTTTGGAGAAAATTGTCAAGTTTTCTGGAAAGGAGAAAATAATGACTTCCTAGTGAGGCCACTTTTTTTTATTTTTATTTTTTTTTTATTTCCAAAAAAAAATTAACGAGTTCTTTGAAACCGTAATTAAATATTTAGAGGTTTGAATTCAAAAATAACTGCTTACTAGTTGAGATGTGAATGAAGTCTGGCAAATACGTATTGATTTGCTCTCGTAAACCTTCCAATGTTGCTATGAAGCTTTTTTCAGTCAATCGGCATTGTTACACAACTTAACCTGCAACACTGGCGAGTTTTTTATTCAAAAATACTTGAGGAGCTGGGTGAAAAAATTGTGTAAGCCAGCTCATGCCTTTATACCATCAAACAGCTTATTAAGCGGGGCAAAATATCATTCAGAAATCCTAAAAATGTCATATAATTTGAGAGATTTTTAACTGAGTTATGAGAATTTTAAGGCAGCTAAGTCATGTTTTTGTATTCTCGTGTAATGAGAAAAGACGTGTCACGACGGAAGGTCAAGGTCTCACACTGAGGTTCAGATCATCTGTGGCAACTTTGCGTATCAAGATGACAAAGAAAGAGAAGAGAGTCATGCATTACTTTTTTTTTTTTTTTTTGTCACTGAATATTGTTTTTCAGTTAAGACACTTCCATTTTTTTCTACTTCAGAGATATTTTAGTTTTAAATTACTACTAGAACTGCTCTCTTTGTGCTAAGTAAAGCTGTTTGATGGAAAGAGGACGTGAGTAAGACTTTTCTAAATTCATTATTTCTCCTTCATAGTTTATATTTCTGTAAAAAGCAGTGTACCAACTAAAACTCGGGTGCTTGCCCTACAACTTTTAATAGGGGTCCCCAAAATTCTGCAGAAGATAAGATTGGCAAGAATTACAAAACTTTGGTGCTTGTTTTTTCAAAATCCGATTTTGCCCCTCATGCCTATATTTTCCATCTGCCTTCTCATATAGGTAGTGTTCTAGAATTCAACTATTTGCTGCATCTGTGCAAAAAAGATTACATTATCCTGTGATGTAGTATATCTACGTATATTGACAAGTGCTGCTATTCATAATCTTTTTTGCATCGATGCAATGAAGGGATGAATTCTAGAACACTACCATAGTTTCAGCTGAGATGTTGTAAAAGAGTGGAAGAAATCTGCCAAGTTAAGCAAGAACAACATGAGTGAAAGCGAACGGTTCTGCAGACATTTGTAAAAATTCGTACACGCATAACTCTTGATAAATTTTAATTTTTTCACTAAGTAAACTGAAATTTTGCTTACTTGCGTGAAATTTAGCACGTTACAATCAAATTTTGTCTCAACTTTCCCTCCAGACTCAATTTTCCTTCGGAAAACTGAAATTATCTGCACCTAACCTAAAATTTACGATCCAACGACACCAAGTGAAAACTAGGCAAGTTGAGGAAGAACCGTAGAAGCTGGAGTAAAACTGATGAAAAATTCGGATTCCTCGACTAAATTACGCGTTTGTAGGACATTCATTCAAAGTTCCTGTAGGTTTCAGGATAATTTTTCAAACTTTTTCTCAATTATCCATAAGGAGAATCTGTTAGCATATGTCTTGTCCATAAGGAAAGTTCGTTAGCAAATGTCTGCAGTTCGTAAAAATCCATGAGTGACATGTGTTACTTAGGTTGTTTTTGCAATATAGCTCAGGATCCCCATTCATCAGTTGAGGTTATTTCAGGTGAAACTTTTCCGGATTTCAATCCGATGGATAGCGCCACTAGTCGCTTTTTGGAAAAGTTGTGTTTTTAGCGTTTTAAACTGAAACCATAGATAAAACGCAAAATTCCAATAACGTCAGTACCTGCAAAATTTTTCATGGATTTTTTGAGCCCAGAATGAGCAAAATTGGTTTAAAATTAAAGCCGTAAACTATGAACTTTGTTTCGCCATAAGCTTAGTGAATGAGAGTGAGCGCGAGTCATGATGCGCCTATCTGCCTCACTTGCACTCATTGCGGGTTACGGGAAGTTTCGTATTTCATAATTTCTGGCTTTATTTTTGAGTGTGTTAGCCTGAAACTTTCAGGGTATCTTATTGAAGTATGCTCGCAGGTGCTGACGTTCCTCAAATTTGTGTTTTTAGCGTGAATTCTTCAAATTTAGCAAAAAACTGTTGACTTTTTGAGCAGCGCGACGTGGTGTTCACAGTTGGAACTAATATCAACCCTGGAATCATCGTAATCCTCGATCTTAAACCTCCAATTCCTCAAATGGTTTGTCTTTCCGAGGATTCTTCTTAAATGCTTGGACGGGCAGAGATCCTATGTTAGAGGGACTTCAGTGAGTGACCCGGTACAAAAATTAATTAAATTAATTAATTAAAATTAACTCCTAAAGAGGAACTCGGTATAAGAGTAGTGACCTGAGCCACATTGGAAAAGCAGTCCAAGTAACATGTTACTGACGGCGTTCTTCCCTAGCATGGCGGAAATGTTATCATGTTTTCATTAATGGTTCTTTCTTGCTATGTTGTGAATACATGAGGACCAAGTATTTGTTGATTATTTTATCGTTTTATTTCATATTTCAGAAAAATTTTACTGATAAGGATAACCGATATTAGTAGTTCAGTTGATTTTTATCAATTCCAGCGGGCCGATCATTTACTTTGTCGTTAAACCGATTGTTAAAAGTGTCTGAGAGTGATGCTATTGGTCAAAAATTGTAAAACTTGGCTGTTGCTATGGTAACCATCGTTAAGAGTCTAGTTTCATAAAGGCTATTCATGAGTTACCTTTAAAAAACGGATACTATAATGATGGTTACCATAGCAACGGCTAAGTTTTACAATATTTGACCAATAGAATCACTCATACACAGTCTTAACCCGTTCCACTCCACTGTTGCTCTGTAGTCGACAAAATCGATTTTCGGGTTCCGCTCTATTGTCGAGCTGTGGTCGACAACATTTTGTTGCTTGAAATTGACGCTATCAACGGGACAAAATCGGTGTCTGAGAAGTGCTGCTCTCTGACGGGCTCCTTCTGAACTTCCCAGTGAAGCTCTATAGTTCACGGAGTTCTAGTGGAGTACAGGAAGGTTAAGCTCGAAAAATGGTGGAGTGGAAAGGGTTAACGATCGGTTTAACGATGAAGTAAATGATCGGCCCACAGGTTTGATTGAATGCGCCTCAAAAAGTGAGTTTCTGCAATTTCTCTACTTTAATCATGTATTACCATTACATAAATTTTGTACAGGAATAATATCAACTATGATAGTTGATCTAAAGATTCAGTGTCTGAAATCGAAAACATTTGATAAATAGTTTAGTAAAAACTGAATTTTGCTCAACATTTGTTGTTGCTTGCTTTCTTTTTTAATTACTCTCTTTCAACGAATATTCACTGCAAAGACTCTTGTATAGGGCATCAAAACTAAAAACTGAGATTTATTTGATTAAAAGCTGCTAGCAAAGGTAACGTTTTGTGCGATGTTCTTTGCAATGAAATAAAGCATGTCTTATTTGTGCCTTTATTCAAAGGAACGTAAATCCATTTTTTGTGTCTGACTCTTTTTGTGCATAAAAAAGTAAACAATTTATTTAATCATATGGTTATCCTACTTTTCCTAAAATTTTAAATCCTAACTTGTTTCTAAATGTAGCTCTAGAATTCAGTGTAAAATTTAATGGTGTTGTGAATAATTAGTGCTTTTCTCAAGGCAATTAATGATCGTGTGGAAAAAAAAATTAAAGGTAATAAAATAAAACAGCTTCTTTAAGCTTAAGTATAAAAAAGAGATAGTGCAGGGAAAAAACCTCTGAAAATTGAATTTGATCGAACTGTTCCTTTGGAGAGGGGCTCCATTCCACTCCATAGCTGAAAATGGCTCTGTGGCACTGGCGCAACCAGGATATCTTCCATCTCTCTCATTTCCCATTTGAATGTATGAGTAGGAAAAGGACAGAAGGAGGGGGTTTTATCCCTTTGTCCATCCTTGTCTAACATACGTTTCTTAATGGAGAAAAGAGAGAGATGAAGAAACTCTCGGTGCGCTACTGTTCTGTGGCAAACTTTGGCTACAGTGTTATGGTCTATTGAGGATCAATTCCAACGTAAAATTGCATGAAAATCACACTGTAAACATCAGAAAGTCTCAAAATCCCCTCACAAACTCAAACTCTTAACTCGAAAATGGGGGTGGAATGAGCAGGTTGCAGTGGAGAGTCCCATGTAATTGCAGCAACCTACTCATTCGTCCACCATATTTGAATTTTGCTCAACGCATTTATTTAGTTTGCTAGTAAATTTTTTCACTTCTTGATGCTTTCAATGTGGTTGTCACCCGATTTCATATTGAAATCATCCTTCTATAAGGCTATAGCAAAAGTTTGCAACTGACCCATCGCATTTTGGAAAATAACTTCTGAAGATTTTACTGTCGGATAGCTTTCTGGAGTTTGATAGCCTTTACAAGTCAACTTGACTTCAGATTAGAAATGTACTAGAAACTGTTTTTCATTGATTGCGTATATTTTGATACAGCATTTATTTATAATTTTTCCGAGGAAACGGGATTGTGGACGCCCTTTCCTCATCTTCAGACATTGGATGATGCCATCTGGCCACCGATCTTTTTTAAATCCATGTAAAATATTTAAATTGAGTAATACAATGTGTCAGATTGTACATGTACAATGTACTAGCTGCCACTGCCCTCATAATGACTCAATTTCTCTCAATGTTCATATTACCTCTCTTTTATTTCATGTATGTACAAAGTACATGACTTTAAAGAACTTGTAATGTAGTTGTACGCTATTCCTTGATTTTATTAATTTATTTATGTATTTACCCAGTTTAAACATTTATTCATTTTTTACATATTTCTCTAGCTTTAACATGACATTGAAGATTTGAGAACAAAAGATTTTAGCGATGACTTTCTCACTACTTTTTTTTTTTTTTTTTATCATTAAAAGGCCCGACTTCCGTTCAAGTTGGTTCCACAAGACATCATTCATACCAGTATTTCAAATCGGGATTTGTCTATTCAATCTGGGTTCTGAACGAGATCGTATTTAACCTGGATGAAGTTGAATCCCAATGAGGCTCTTGTTAACTTTTTCTATCAGTGATTAAATAATCGGTTATTGAGTAAAATCCAGCAAAAATTACAAAGTGCACAGTAAAAAATCATAAAATTTACTCATAGACTCACAAAATGACTTTGAAGTTTAAAGCATAGTGGCAGAGCTATGCAGATTGCAGGTACCATGGGAGATTCCTATCTAACTTGCGGCTTGCCTCTGTGCGTTTCTATAAGGAGAGTGACACATTAGACAGAAATCCCCCATGACAGCTATTAAGCTCCGCTATCTAAGAGCAAAGATGGCGGAGCTTTGCAAGTATCTTAGGAGATTCCTATCTAATTTGTTTCTCTCTCTCTATAAAAACACGCAGAGGAAACTCTTAAATTAGATAGGAATACCCCATGGTACCTGCTTTGCTTGGCCATCATGCCTTAAACTTCAAAGTCATTTTGTCAGTCTTTGTGTGAATTTCGTAATATTTTTATGTGCTCATTGTAATTTTTGCTGGATTTTACTCTAGACTCAACTATTCAATGGGGCTATTGCACACTTTTGCTATAAGCGATTTAATAGTCGATTATGGCGTAAAAACCTCAAAAAATAACGATGGCGGCACTAAAAACTTCCAAAATCCACTCCTAAACTCAATAAACGCAGTTATTTGCGCGAGCATAATGGTGGCCGAAGGCACTAACAATGGGAGATTCCTATCTTAATTTCGTCACTCTTTCTATGCTGACAAGGATGATTCACAGAGTAATTAGTCATCAGAGTGATGATCCACATCCGATGAATGGTACCGCAACACCAAGTGACACCGGTGTCAAATGAAAGTAGTTTCTTATTGGTCACTTCTTGATGGAGTTTCAGAATTGTTAGATGGGAATCTCCCATTGTTAGTGCCTTCGGCCACCATTACGCTCCCGCAAATAACTGCGTTTATTGAGTTTAGGAGTGGATTTTGGAAGTTTTTAGTGCTGCCATCGTTATTTTTTGAGGTTTTTACGCCTTAATCGACTATTAAATCGCTTATAGCAAAAGTGTGCAATAGCCCCATTGCTTACAGCAAAAGTTAACAAGAGCCCCATTGTTACAGGGGGATCAATCCAGAATTGGATCTAGCCATCCATAATGGTTGCATTTCTCTACCAATCTGCTCCATCGGCACCGATTGATTGGAAATTCCTTAGATTGCTCATTGATTGTCTATTGATCGATCAAAGCGTCTCTGTAAAAAAGCTCCGTAAAGCGTCAAAGCGTCCCTATCGTATGATTTAGATTCAAGAGGCTAGGAAACTTGCCAGTTATAAACCAAGAATCCTATTCAAACAGTCTTCAAATGGTGGCTGTATCCATAGGCATCCGCCGAAATCCATCTTAGAGCCATCGGCATTGTAAGAAACGGTCAGAGTGGAATCCAAGACAATCTGTATTCGATGGATTGAGCATCAGATGGGGAAAGAAATGAGTCAGTTGATTTCGGATCGAAATGACAGCGTATGTATAGCATTAATGCTTATAGCTTCTGGGTAAAATAATGCAGAAAGTGTTTTGTGCCCCCTGCAAAAGAAGCAATTGAAGAGTTTTGGGGGATGAATGGTGCAAGTCACAAAAACTCATGTTCGGTTTTAAGGGTAATTCCACTGAAACAGGACTTTTTGCTGATGCCAATAATCCTCGTAGAAATTGCATCATTGAAACATTTAATGTGATCAAATGAATGAACATTTCTTTTAAAATTGTTTCTTTTTCAAGCAAGTCATGCAAAAACAAACTGATGATGCGTTGCAAAATCACGCTGCTTTTGAGAAGTCAAAAGGTCACTCTGCTATGACGGAATGACTGTGTTCATTCTGCTTGTTTTGATGCTTAAAAAGCTTTATAATTTCAAATTTCTATTAAAGTCTGTCTATTGTTGTTGAATTTGCTGAAAGAAACACCTTTGACAGAAATACCTATTCATTTATTTGGTAGCTTTGGACTTTTTTAATTGCAATTTTTCTAACATTTTTTAGCGTTAGCGAAAAGTCCTGTTTCCGTGGAATGATCCGCAAACTCAGCTCTTAACTCAAATGAAACTTTTTTGTCGTTAAACCATGTTGCTTCCCCTCCATCCTCTTTGGATTCTCCATGAAATTCTCTGTTTTGTTATATCTTATGAGTGCCAATGTTTTCCCTCACCATTTTTATCTATTCGCTGTTAAACAGATGAAAAAAAATTGTTGTTAAAAATAAATGATTTGATTACTTAAAACAGTTTGTTCACAAGACTTCATTTGCTTTTAGACTGGCCTTTGGAGAGCTGCTCCACCTTTTGTATCACCCATGGGTGGATACAAGAATTTCTCTCTCTCTCTCTCTCTCTCTCTCTCTCTCTCTCTCTCTCTCTCTCTCTCTCTCTCTCTCTCTCTCTCTCTCTCTCCTCCCATTTGAACAAATGTGTTAGAAAAGGATAGCAGAGGGAGGTCCATCACATGACTTTAACCCCTATCTCTATCCTCTTCTTACTCATGTTTTTAAAATGGGAGGAGAGATAGATAGACAAATTCCTGTATCAGCCCATGGTATCACCCTTATCTCATGGGGGAGAAAATGTCTAATTTAAGCAAGTCCAAACACGAGTCAACTTATCATAAATTATATCAAGTCTGAAGAATCTCTCTTGTCTATTTTTTTTACTTGAATCCGTTGAAGAAAGACTTGATAGTTCAGTTGCAAAGATTACGTACAAAGAATATAAGTACATATTCTTTTGTTCCTTTGGTTGACTCCTATGTAAAATGCTAAAAAAGTTACAATGGTCAACTTTTCATCTCGATTTATTCAATAGAGCTCGTTTCATAAGTCTGGGCGCACCTAAACCATAATCTTTGACAAATTTTCAACTTTTAATTTCACAATCCGCCCGCTAAACGATAACATCCACCTGCTAAACGTTTAGCAGCCAGGCTTAACAGCGGCCCTGATTCCTTCAAATCAAAATCAAACTTGCTTCTAATCGTATTCTTTGGCTTTTAAAGTGTTCCTCATTGAAAAATGAACGCTCAATTTCATTTTCATTCATTTTTATCTAATAATATCAGAAATGATGTAGACAAATTCCAAAGATTATTGGTCTAGGTGCGCCTACACTCCTGAAACTACCTCTACTGATCAAGTGAAAACGCTGTTTTATGATGATAATCTCTGTTTAATGGGCCTGTTGCACACTTTCGCCACAGGTGATTCAAAGTTCGATTTACTTAGGTGTAAATAGCTCCAAAAAGTAGCATATGAAATCCACTCCTAAACTTGTTTTATGCTTTTTTATGCGCGAGCGTAGTGGCAGCGTTAGTTTCAAATTTTGGGAGATTTCCATCTCAATTTCGTCACTATTTAAATAGCTGTATGTGATTTGGAGGTAAATAAGATGCTTTTTTTACTTAAGCCGTCTTTTTATGTCCACAGTCGTTCGTGGTTCACAAAACGCGGTCATGAAATTATCTGTTCTCATGAAAGAATCTCATTGCATCTATAGTCTAATTTGAATCTTGAAACCTTTCCGCATTATTTCCTTTGCGGTCCGCGAAGGTTCGCAAGCTCAAAAGCATGCGAACGCTTGTGGACCGCGTAACTATTTTCATCCTCCCGTCTACAGTGGACCACAGTGGACGATTGTGGACATGAAAAAAGACGGCTATAGCGTACGAACGCATATTTAAAAGTGCCGCGTAATACTCGGCCTTACGCTATGCGCTCTAGCAACAATTTTTTGAAACTTAGTTTGTACCATAGTATGCCATAATCCTGTAGATATCGCTAGTTGTGCCTGATCCATTTTACGTTCGAAATGTTTTCTTATTAGAAATTACAATACACCATCATTCAAGAAGTTGAAGAATACTGATATCTAGTCTACCTCACGTAGTATTTCTTCGTGTCAACGTATGAGTTTCTGCATTCTTTGACCGATTACTCACACTTCTCACAGTGGGGGAAACTCCTAATCATTCTCATGCTGCCCTCACCCAGTCACCCAACAACTTCTAGTTCTTCTTGTCTTGTCAGTCTGCTCACTCCCCTTCACCTGGTGCAGTGTTGTCCCTTGTCCGTTGGTGATAGTCAGTGATAGCAGATAGCAGATTGCCTCATGCGTGCAGTTTCTTTCAAACATTTCCTTCAGCTTTCGGTTGTGTGCCAATGCCGTGGAATGTCGCCGTGAGTCTCTACAAGTCTCTTTGAGTGATGGTACACTCGTATTCAGTGTAGTCTTTCAGTTTTTCAAAATACTTTCGTTAAGTAAATCTAAAGTAAAATGCCCCTGTGACTCTGACTCCTTCGTTTGTTTACTTTCGTTTGTTTGTTTACTTTCGTTTTCGCTTCGGTTGACCGGTTCTCGCAACCTCACATGTTAGAGTAAACTGTCATTTCAAATCCGCAATAATTATTTCTTTTTTGACAACCGGTCGTCCCAGTGAAACTGATCCCATTCCGGGCGAAATTTTAGTTTCTGTAAAATTTGTTTTGGTGGCTCAAATCAGTGTCCAGCAATCATGTTCGACCAAATCGTGGGAAGTTATTCGCCGTTTGATAAACTTGCTGAGATAACAGGAATCCAAGTAGATCAAGTGAGTTCAATATTTTTCATTTGTTATTATTTTCATTTGCTCATCTTCTTTGATAATTTCTCCTCAGTTTCTATCTACTTACAAGCTGAAACATCTTACGGGACACATATTTTTCACTACTGTTCACCTTCTTATCAGTGATGTTTAGAATACGTTTGTATGCTTCCTTTTCAACCCCTTTCGCAACGTTAAATGTAGCAGGCTAGTAATCATGTTGATGAATTTGTTTTTTGGAAGTTGTTGGAATTTGTTTCAATGTGATCTCAGACAAGGCTCTTTTTCAACCGGAATTTTACGGAGCACCAAAAATCACAATGATTTACTTCGGTTAGCCATCGGATTTTGACTGTTCTTTCGGAATGAAATAAGAAAAGCCAACCACTCTAAATAGATTGGACCACTGATTTCCGTTACTTTAGGTTTGACTAACGAAGAGCAACTTGTCCCTTAGTTTTTTAAAAATAAAAAATGTGCGTTTTGCGACCCTCTTGACTGGAATAATATGAATGCAGAATTAAGGACAGTATGTTTGTTTATTTTTGCCAAAATTTTAACAAATTGATGATGAAGAAGTAATTTTGTAGGTGGAACAAAATGGAGGAGGTTTAAATTTTGAACCATTGATTAGACCGAGAAAGTTCTTGAAATTAAACTTTTTACAGAAATTCTGAAATTAATGCAGAATCAAGGGCAGTTTGTTTGTTTATATTTGCCAAAATTCTCACAAATTGATGATGTAGAAGTAATTTTTTAGGTGGAACGAAATGGAGGAGGTTTAAATTTTGAACCATTGACTAGACTGAAAAAGTTCCCGAAATTGAAGTTTATGCATTTCGAAATTCACTGTTGGATCTGGCTGTTACTGGTCCCTTGAGTGCAATATAAACCAGCTTGCAAGTCACCAGCAGCAACAGCCAGTGGCGCACCCAGGATTTTTTGGGGGGGGGGCTAAAAAGTCAAAGCCTCTTGAGGAAATTTTTTAGCATCACAAAATGCAGAGTGCGGCGATTAGTTATAAACTTTGTTGCGTCTCACTAGCAAAAAAAAAATCTTAGTTCTTTGATTATTTGCGACTGAATCAGTAAGCGTCAAGCTGTCCTCCTACCTATACATTTTCAAACTTTGTTGTAAGATTACCTACCAACATTTTGTACCTGACTCTTGATACTGTCCAAATCCTCAAGATTTTCTTTAAATTTGGTTTCTTTCTGAATGTAAAGTTAGGTTCAGTAAAATCACATTTTTCCAATGTAAGTACCAAAGTAGTAAGTAACCACAGGATGCTGGCACGCAATGGCAAATATCAAGACAATTTTTCTCATGGGGGGGGGGGGGGGGACGCCTATGAAATTTGAATTGTGAATTGTGGCAGAAAGCAATTTTGGGCTATTTTCCATTGAAAAACGCAAAATTAAAGATCTCTGGGGGAAGGGGCGTGCTTCTATGCCCCCTCCAGATCTGCCACTACTGGCAGGGCCTCAAAGATAAATTTGGGCTGTCAAGCCTCCCTCACTGTACTTTTATGAAAAGCGGCAGTGAGTATGCAACCCGCCTCTCAGCTGCTTCTTCGGGCCGGCCGCTATGGTAAAAGCACTGACTTTTCCACACTGTGCAGCGATTATCTCGCTTAAAACGCGTCGTATCGAAAGAAACAAGGAGGACCAAAAATCTTTCTAAGGGTTTCTCGCATCGGATTCCAGTAATTATTCTTCAAATTTTTAATCCGTAACATAAAATTTGTGCTGTTAAAGGTACAATATTGCGTGAAAAGTACAGTCGGACTCAATTTCTGAATTTCTCGAGTTCGTTAATGGATTTTACTCGTAAAATTACCATGGGACCAGTGGCGGCTCGCCAGGTGAGGCAAGTGAGGCGACAAGGAGCCATCGCCTCACATTTTTGAAATAGGAGAAAGAAAAAAAATTAAAAAAATAACGCATAAAGGTTAAAGTGGTTATTATTCCATCTTTCTTTGATTCAATAGTCCAAAAAAGTTGAATGAAACATAGAATTTCCAAAAAAGTTTAGGTGGAAAGCGTTTCAAAAAAAATCCTGTGCACCTCTCATTTTCGTCGCCTCACCTCCACGAGCCGCCAGTGCATGGGACACCAATTTTTAGGACATTTGGTTCATTATAGTGGTCGCTATTCCAAAAAAACTGTCAATTTTTTAAACCTTTGGGGGGCTGTAGCTCAAAAGGGGGGCATTTTCGGACACATGTTTGTAAGCAGAAAAAGTCTTATTTTGACCTGTAGAATCCGCCCTAGAAATATTCGGGAACAGTTTTTCAACACCCTGTATGTTTTAACAGATTTTTTTTTTTTTTTTTAATGCTTTTTTTCTCCTGCTACAATTTCAAATTTCAAGCACAATTACTCTGTCGTGACTTCTAATAATTTCTGATCTTATAAGGTTACAGCTTCTGTAATTTTTTTTTTTTTTTTTTTTTTTAATTTTATTTTTGCCTAATAATTTTAAACCGAAATTTTTTTGAAAAGTTAAGGTGTCATTTTCCACATAAAAAGTGGCTGCATTTCACCCTCAAAATACATTTTTTTTTACGTGAAAACTCAATAATTGTTGGGAGCTGCGCTCCGGTGGGGGGGGGGGGGTTGTCAACATTTTCTGGGGGAGGATCAGACACCCCCCCCCCCTCCCTAAGGGACCCGTATTTTAAACCTGCATCCCGGCCCCGAGCGACCTCGCCACGGATCTGTTCACAGTCGTCCATAAGACTCCAGGAAAAATTCTGCGAACCGCGAACGGATAAAATAAAATACGGCTTCCGTATGCATGACAGGATTGACAGGGGCTTTACAGTTTACAGCATGGAGTAGCCTCCCTATGATGGTTATGGCTCGTTGCTTCGCACTAAATCAGTCAACCAATCAGAAACGATGGAAAATGGAACAAATTATATGAAACGTTGTGACCCGGGCCTTTATGTTATTTGAATTATGATCAATCACCTCGGGATATATAAAAAAAGAGAAGAGGCGCAGCGAACTAAGAAAAGAGCGTAACAGCTAGCCGTATAATTGCATGAAGATGCAAGCTTCTTTAAATAACATGCACCATCCATCGATAGATACAATCGATACACACGGGTCATTATTACCCTCATCACTGCATCATCGTCGTCATGATTATTTAACTTACGCCAGCTACCTCTGGCGTTGATTGGTATGATTTTTCTCCTGAACTGCTCTTCTCGTACAGCTGCGACTGCGAGCGTTTGATTCCAATAAGAGGAGCATATCAGCAAACGGTTTCCTATGCAGATGTATGTCTTTTCAGAAATCAACTGTTCCTCGGAGACATGGGTGACTCAACGTGCATTAAAACCGACTTACAATCAGACAAGCGACCGACAGTAGAAGAGTACTGATACGAAAGTAACTGTGGATACCCGCATTGAAAGTCGTGAGGAGCTGGGTGAGGAGCCAGGGCGGGGGCCGGGGGGTGTATAAATCCTGTGCAACGATGAGCCGAATGAGCGATTGACTTGCGCATGCGTAAATAACTGACTCCAGGCGACAAACTGTGTATTTACAATGGGGCTGTTGCACACAGTATTAGAAGTCTTTGTGGCACACTTGTGCTGTAAGCGATTTAAGGTGATTCCAGGCGAAAAATTTTCAAATTTCAATCCGATGGATAGCGCCACTAGTCGCTTTTCGGAAAAGTCGTGTTTTTGGCGTTTTAAACGGAAATCCTAGATAAAACGCAAAATCCCATAACGCCAGCACCAGCAACATTTTTTTATGGATTTTTTAAGCCCAAAAGGAGCGAAATTGGTTTAGAATTGAAACCGTAAATTATAAAATTCATTTCGCTTTAAGCTTAGTGAGTGAGAGTGAGTGCGAGTGCTAGTACCTCTATCTTTCTCACTCGCACTCATTGAGGCTTATGGGAATTTTCGTATTTTATAATTTACGGCTTTACTTTTGAGTGTTTCAGCTTGACACTTGCAGGGAATCTTCCTGAAGTATGCTCATAGGTGCTGACGTTCCTCAAACTTGTGTTTTTAGCGTAAATGGGTCTGTTGCAAACTTTTGCTACAGCGCTATAGAGTGTTCAATCGAATGTAAAATCGCGTGAAAAGTCCATTGGTGGCATCAGAAAGTCATAAAATGCAGTATAAAACTCACGAAAGACGTTTAATGAAATCTAAGATGGCGGTAAAATATTGAGCAACCTGTATGCATGCACCAAGAACATTCAATGATTGCCAACCTCACAATTTCGACCACACCCAATCATAACGTAAATAAACACACAACCTCTGAAGCTGTGAGGTTGTCAACGTTGGCAATCCTTGGATGTTAAAGGTGCATGCATACAGATTGCTCGATATTTTACCGCCATCTTGGATTTCATTCAACGTCTCTTGTGAGTTTAATACTGCATTTTATGACTTTCATGATGCCACCAATGGACTTTTCGGGCGATTTTACATACAATGATACACTCTTTATCGTTGTAGCAAAAGTTTGCAACAGACCCATTCGTCAATTTTATCCAAAAACCGTTGACTATTTGAGCAGCGCGACGTGGTGTCCACGGTTGGACTTGGAACTTTTCGACCCTGATGGAATCATCTTAACCCTTTATGGACCAAGCCCGAGTATTCTCGTTTTTCTCCTCTAGTCTATTTCACATTATTTAAGTCTTCATTCTAGATATAAGTACGCGATTATCATTAAAAACACCTACAAGCTAAGCTAAGGTTCCTTCGGGCGCCTTCAATGTATCGTATAGGCAATTCCAACTCCCCCGAGTACGAACAGTTAACTACCTTCCCTATCTAAACGGAAGAGTGGCATTTTTTCGAAAAGCAACCTGCCGATCATTAAGGGGAGTCGGGCGGCCTATCTCAGCCCATGTTAAACCATCAATGTTTAAGGTACATTTTCTCAGGAACTATTCAACCGATTTTCAAAAACTTTGGCTTGTTTAATTTTGTCTTATTGTCCTGCACACTTTAACACGGGGTTTAAAAAAAAAAAAAAATTGAATTTTGTAAGTGTTACGATTTTTTAAAATTTAGTTCCTAAAATTAATTATTTTTGGGCACTGTGAAGCTCATAAAAGTTGAGCCAAACAGAATTTTGAAAAAAGCCCGTGTTAAATTGTGCAGGGCGTAAAGACGAATCAAACAAGCCTAAGTTTTTCAAAATCGGTTGAGTAGGTCCTGAGAAAATGTACCTTTTGTGTGAAAAAACACAAACTGGGGGAAAACACAATTTAAAAATTCCGGAAAAAAACACTTTAAATGCATAATGCACTAAACTTTGTTTTTCTTTTTTTAATGAAATTATTCTTAAAGAGTAGACTACTTATCAAAAATAAGTGAACTTGGTCTTAAATTAAAGCTGATGATATATGGAACAAGATTAGCAGGAAAAACAATTTTTCAAAATTTTGACCGAAATCCTTGTCCGACTCCCCTTAAACCGATCGTTAAAACTGTCTACGAGTGATGCTATTGGTCGAAAATTGTAAAACTTGGCCGTTGCTATGGTAACCATCGTTAAGAGTCTCGTTTTATAAATGCTATTCTTGAGTAACCTTTAAAAAACGGACACTATAACGATGGTTACCATAGCAACGGCTAAGTTTTACGATATTCGATCAATAGAATCACTCATACTCATACATAGTCTGAACGATCGGTTTAACGATGAAGTAAATGATCGGCCCGCTGGCCCTAATTGGGTTAAGGGTCGATTCAGAAGTAATAACCTGCAAAAATAAAGCCAATCAGAACGAAGCATCATTGTTTTGGTCCTTGATCTTGATCGGAAAGTGCGTGGTCTCTGTTGTCTCTGGACTGCACCTATCTCACTCTCACATATAGTCTCACAGCAGCGAGCTGCAAGCGCCGCACTGTGTGGTATTAGACTAAAAAAGCTGGCATAAACTAAAAAAAAAAAAAAAAAAAAAAAAAAAAAAAAAAAAACGGTCGCTATGGGGAAAAACTGTTGTGATATTCGGAATCTACATAGATTTTTGCACTAGTAACATGTATTTGGCGGGTCTAAACTAGATTAATTCACCTAGAATCCACCAGGGGAAAAATCAGTTTTACCACCGTTAAATTTAGCCTCAGCACGAGACTATAATCAAAGTAAAAAAAAAGTGTTTCAAATGAAGTCAGAACAAAATTTTTGGACATGGATCGTCTTCCTGAAGGTATTTACAATCAGTTTACGCCTATTTTATCCGTTTTTAATTTGAATTTGATATATTTTGGCTACTTCTATAACCCTGGTAAAAATGACGACTATAACCGTTCCAAAAACGACTATAAACATAGTTGGCCAACTATGGATTTATAGTTGGCCAACTATAGATTATAGTCGGCAACTATGTTTATAGTCGTTTTTGGAATAGTCGTATAGTCGTCATTTTTACCAGGGAAGTTTTTAACTAAAAACATAAATTTTCCGATTTTCACGAGGACTTAAGTTCAAACATCCTGCCACATCCCGCGGGTATATATATGTAAGAAATGGTAGTCCTTAGTGCGTACCAATAGGCCCTGAAGTCAGAAAATGCGGAAAAATGTGGCTTTGCCGGGAAAATTAGTTGGAATTTTGCGTTTTTGGACGAAATTCTCGTTTTCACGTGTTGTAGGGGCGACGAGTGAAATTTGGCAACACCGTTCAAATGACTTGAATCTCACTATCCACGGGTACTTTTTAACGCTGAATTCAAGTTTTGCATCCATTTTTCACGACTGAGTAGCCGAAAAATTTGTCAGCAGCCATCTTGGATTTTCGAATTTTGAAAAACTGATGCAAAATTTGAACTCAGCGTTAAAAAATACCCTCAGGTATCAAATTCCAAGTCAGAAAAACAATTTATGCCATTTTTTCCGGTCAAATACCACATAGTGCGCCTCTTTTAGGTAGAATCTCAACGACTCAAGTAAGTGGTTGCGGATCGTTTCATTGCTGATCGTGATGGCGTGACATGCACCGCGTTACGTAGCATTACGTACGGTGCAGCGCAGCGGCACCAATAGTATTGCACCGCAAAGTTCGACGCCACGCGCATGCGCAGTGCGACCCGCGGGCTACCGATACAGTGCTACCGCATCGCCAGTGTTACCAGATCTGCGGCTTTTGCCGGATTTATGCGGCTTTTTGAGCTTCTGCGGCCGAGTTGCGGCTTCTGCGGCTTTTCGCGGCTTTTTTTAATTTTTGCGGCTTTTTTGCGGCTTTTTTCTTTTCGTAATGTATTTACTACTTGTGTTGTTTTCACATTCAACGGACTAATTAATCCATGAATTGTGAAGGCGGAAAGCCGAGAAATGAAAGATGAAAGAAACAGAAATGATCATCATTAAGTAATATTATTTTGTTGGGCCACTGAATTAAAAAAAGTGTTGTCATAAAGCCAATTTTGCTGATGTAAATGTACTAAGTATCAGTCAAATTAAAATCAGGTAAAGCATGTGAGCTCTCACCTTTATGCTTTACACGAGCCCACATTCTTCAGTCCAGCTTTTAAATTGACAGGTAGTACGCACTATATAAATGTAGCCAACCTGGTAATGATAAAAATCCCCTTGAACACAGTTCGTTTGTTGACATTGGCGTGCGAACAGCTTCTCTCCTCATCATTTCATTAATTTTTATTCGTTCCTTAACCGAATAAAGGCGGATTTTTTAATTTTTGCGGCTTTTTTCGCGGCTTTTTTCGCGGCTTTTTCTAATTTTCGCGGCTTTTTTGCGGCTTTTCTGAAATTTTGTTGCGGGTTTGTGTTGCGGCTTTTTTGGACTGTCCCTTGCGGCTATTGCGGCTTTTTGGGCTGGTCGTCGCGGCTTTCCGCCATTTTCATCTGGTAACACTGCGCATCGCCCATCTACACTCTGCAGTCTACGCGCCGGCCGGTAGCAGCATTCGCGGTGCGCGCGCACCTTTACCATACCGGTGCTGTACTACACATTTAGTTCCGTTGAATAAATTGAACGACAGAAAAAAAGAGAAATGAAAAATGCATCACTTAACGTCGCCCGTTTGACGCTCATCGAATTTATTATAACGCGCAGGCGCAGAGAATGATCCTGCGATTCCTCGTAAGGAGGTTACGGCCGGGCAGGCCACCCGATCCCGCGCTTGAATTCATCAACTAATCAACATTGCCATATAAAATTGATCAATATGCGAACTTCGGAACAAATCATATCGGACAGTAGCGGAGCGAGATATTCTCTATCCCTCTCTTTTCTTCTTTGAAACGCGCGTGTGTTAGACGAGGATAGAGAAGGGGATAAAACCCCCTCTATTTCCATCTTTTTTCTTCTCATACATTCAAAGGGAAGATGAAAAGAGATGAAAGAGATTCTATGATTGCGCTACTGATACCGAAGAGAAAAGATATCGGTTGGTAGAAAGAAAAAGAAAGAAAAAAATTGCGAGTGTAAAATCATTCAAGCTTGTATGCCGTATGGGAACGGGAAATACCCTATTTTCTCAACATAGATCCTTTGGATGTGGATTGACGTGTGCAATGTGCATGGTTTTCATTTTTCTCATCCCATCGATTTGTATGATTTGTAGGCTTGGAAGTTTGTAGTGTTATTAAGATCATTTCAGTATTCAGACGCAGGGAAAGCGGGAAGAAGTCGCTCTTTTTTCAATAGATCCTTTGAATGTGGACTGACAAGTGCATAATTAGCAATTTCCCACTCAACCTGTTTATATGATACAGACAAGGACTTGGAAGTTCGCGGTGTTTATAAGTTTAGTACAGTCTCGATATTCCAAGAAAAGAAAGGGGGGAAATGTTCCAAAATGCCGGAAGTTTCTCGACATCCGGGATTTTTTTTTCTTTTTTTTTTCACAGGATTCTCGAAAAATTGTCGACATAAAAATTTGAAGGGATCATTTTTTTTGGCTTGTTTTAATACCGAATATTTAAAATAACAAATATTTCGACAATTTTTAGGCCACTTTCCTGGGTAAATTTTCTTTAAATTCCCAATAAAAATCCTCACTTTCACGCGGTTCGCGGATCACTAGATCGGACATTTTTAGCACCCCTGGGCCCTCGGGGGCCAAAAAATGTTGGTCCGACATATTACTCCTCCTAGATATGGTGAGACCGTAAACTATCTACTAGCATGCTCGAATCCTCACCAACCACCAATGTAGTTTGACCATTTCGGACCAACATTTTTCGGCCCCTGGGGTCTCCCCCAAATTAAATTTGATGTGAGAATGTGTTCGTAGGGTATTCCTTACAGTTTATTTTATTTCATTCTCTTAAGAAAGTACTAGTTAAAAGGAACTTACAATATATTTTTTATAATTTATTTTTTAACCATGGGAGCGTGAATTAAAACGATCTCACTTTTGCGAAAATATCAAGTGACTTATGAAAAGGTTCGTGTTTGGAGGGAAAGTTTCAATGAAGAGTTTTCCATTTAAAATTTCGCTCGGAGTCTGAGTGAGTGTTGAGTGTCCACGGTTAAAAAGGCTTTGCTGAGTCTCTGTCGCTAGATGGATTGGATTGCAAAACACTTACATCGGATTACTGTGGTAAATTCTAATAAGAATGTGCTGCAACGCACTATCTAATGGCGTTGCGATGGATTGTACGAACAATAAGGCTTCCTAAGAAAAATTAAACTTGCGACCCCAGACCTATGACCGCGCGAGCGTAAGAATAGGTACACATATTACTTATTACAGCCGCTGTGTAAAAGAAAATATTTCGACATAACTAATTGACAAATTGGTGTTTCTTTATTCGGCCTTAGACTCGTAAATTCGTCTAACTTTCTCGTCCCCTCCCCTTTTTGTTTTTTTTTTCTCCCACGATTTGCAATTCAATGAAGTTGTACGTAACTTTGAAGAAAAAAAAAAGCGTAAACATTTGCGAAGGAATTAAAATTTAAAAGTGACAGCATAATGATTGTTATCTTCCGAATCAGCGTGGTAATATTCGTCGGGTTTCGTGACAATGAATCACTAACGCACGCCATTAATAATCCTACATCGTTCAAAATTGAAATCTCGAAGGAAAAAGTCCGGGTCTTCGAAGTTTTTTTCCTTTTCCCTCGTATGTTTTCGGGATACTTGGGAATTCGGGATAGTCGTGGAACCAGATATAATAATTATACTTCAGCATTTTCAAGGACGAATATAATTGATTATCACAAAAAGGTTGCATCATTCATTGTTTGATTTAATCGCCAAAACGCCCGCTCAATTAAAAATACGCCTATTGGGTAAAAACATTGAACTAGAGCTTCTCGGACGGCAATCCAGTAGCGGCTCGTGCAATTTGGCAACCATGCAAATTTTCCATTTAATCCTATGCAAAAGTATCGATATCTTGGGGGTGCAATTGCACCTCCTGAAGATCGATTGTTTTACATAGGTTTAAATGGAGAGAAGACGTTGTTGCCAGATTGCACGCGCCGCTACTGCGGCAATCAATACGATTTATGGCTCTAATAAAAATAAAACAGTTTGTATGTTGAAATCTGATTCCTTTTTTTTTCTTTCTCACTCTAATGAAGTTAGAAAATTTGAGAAAGTATTGCGATGGCGCAGAGATTTTCAAGGTTTTTTGTTGCGATACTTGGCCCACTATGACTTAGTCAATCATGATAATGAGGAAATAATTGGCTCTCATCATGCCTAATACTATCCTAAAGAACATCCATCCGTGACTTTTTAATATTTCTTATTTAAGTGTGGTTTGGAGCGGTAAATGTATAAACTTTCTGTGGCGTCCGTAATCTGTGAGTCCGTGAGTCCGTCTTTATCCCAGCATAACTTTTGCGCAAAAGGTCTCAAATGTATTCAAATTGTGCAGAAAGGTTGCTTTTAACATTCTCCAGAGGGCCTTTTTTTTGTTTGTTTTAATTTTTAATTTTTAGGTTATTTACGAATGAAAAATGGTTTCCATGAAAATCAATGGGAAAATGGGTCAAAAAAAGGAAAAATGTAAATATTTCAAATATGGATCTTTGGATCTGGATAAAAATATCAAAGGGGTCTCCCCCAGAATCAGTGGCGTAGCGTGCAATTCGGCAACGTTGCAATGTGTCCATTTAAACCCATCAAAAAGATCGAACTATAGGGTGTTCGGCGAACACCTTCGTATTCGACCTATTAAGTGGGTTAAAATGGACACAATACAACGTTGCCAAATTGCACGCTCCGCCACTGCCTAGAATGTCAAAGGGGGGTCTGGGGGTCTGCCCCAGGATATTAAAAGGGTGTTTGGGGGTCTCCCCCAGATTAAATTTGATGTGAGAAAGTGTTCGTAGGGTATTCCCTACAGTTTATTTGCTTGTTCACCCTAATGGGGCTATTGCACACTTTTGCTATAAACGATTTAATAGTCGATTATGGCGTAAAAACCTCAAAAAATAACGATGGCGGCACTAAAAACTTCCAAAATCTACTCCTAAACTCAATAAACGCAGTTATTTGCGCGAGCGTAATGGTGGCCGAAGACACTAACAATGGGAGATTCCTATCTTAATTTCGTCACTCTTTCTATGCTGACAAGGATGATTCACAGAGTAATTAGTCATCAGAGTGATGATCCACATCCGATGAATGGTACCGCAACACCAAGTGACACTGGTGTCAAATGGAAGTAGTCTCTTATTGGTCACTTCTTGATGGAGTTTCAGAATTGTTAGATGGGAATCTCCCATTGTTAGTGCCTTCGGCCACCTTTCCGCTCCCGCAATTAACTGCGTTTATTGAGTTTAGGAGTGGATTTTGGAAGTTTTTAGTGCCGCCATCGTTATTTTGTGAGGTTTTTACGCCATATTCGACTATTAAATCGCTTATAGCAAAAGTGTGCATAACAGCCCCATTCTGTCGCTGCTGCGAGAATGCCCCCCCCCCCCCCCCCCCCATTCGACACGGCTCTGATCAAGATTAAAGCAATTATATCGATGCTTTATTTTCCAGTCTGCGCTTGGACAGCGCTCGCTCGTTGTGGAAGTGTGTAGGTGTAGGTTCCCTTGTCCCCTTCCTCATCCCTCATTCTCATTAAGATCGAAGAAGCTTCGTTCAACTTTTGTCGCAGGGATTGTGGCTGATCCGACGACCGACGCGAAGCAACTGTCCCTTCTCTGTATTTAACCTTAGCATTGGCACTCTCTTTTGATGAGTTGATGGGGGTCATCAAGGTAAGCGCTGAGCCCTGAGCGCATCGAGTAGCCGAATAGAAATGAACGCGCGCGCGATGTATTTTTGGACTCGTTGACAAAGTGATATTGTCCCACTTTCGTTTAAATTCGTGACACGCAAGCGGCTAGCTGTACTTACCGATAAAAATCGATGCCAAACTAGCCCCGACGAATCGGCATAGATTCCCTCTTCATGCGTTCCCGCTGTCGTCTTCGAATCGGACTCAGGGTAGGCGCAGTTTTGGAGTCATAAGTGTCCACCAATGTAGAATTGTAGACGGTTTTATTGCGAAGTCAACGATTAGCCAACAACCACAACAATGAACTCATCGCGGGGGCGGACTCACAGCTCTTGAGGTCCTATACGCAACCTTGAATTCGAGGTCCCCTAGCAGCAGGATGGGGTGTCAGGAAGATTTTTCCGCAAGAAAGAGGGGGAATTGGGCGCCTGTACCTTGTCAGCGATTGAAAACCACCACCATAATGACAGGTCTGCTCGTAAGTCTGTTTTCCCATTTAAAATTACATTGGCGGTGCCCCAGAAGAGCAGGGGGGACGTTTTGACAACCCTGCGCCTTGTCAGCGATTAAAATCCCACCAAAATGACAGGTCTGCTCGTAAGTCTGTTTTCCCATTTGAAATTACATCGGCGGTGCCCCGAAAGAGCAGAGGGGACGTTTTGAGAGCCCAGCTCCTTGTCAGCGATTACAAGCCCACCAAAATAACAGGTCTGTTCGTAAGTCTATTTTCTCATTTAAAATTACATTGGCGGTGCCCCGGAAGAGCAGAGGGGACGTTTTGAGAGCCCAGCTCCTTGTCAGCGATTATAAGCCCACCAAAATGACAGGTCTGCTCGTAAGTCTGTTTTCCGATTTAAAATTACATTGGCGGTGCCCCGGAAGAGCAGAGGGGACGTTTTGAGAGCCCTGCGCCTTTCCCGCGATTAAAAGCCCATCTGAATGACAGCTCTGCTCGTAAGTCTGTTTTCCCATTGAAAATTCTATTGGCGGTGCCCCGGAAGCGCAAAGGGGACGTTTTGTGAGCCCTGCGCCTTGCCCGCGATTAAAAGCCCACCAGAAAGACAGGTCTGCTCGTAAGTCAGTTTTCCCATTTAAAATAGCGTTGGCGGTGCTCCGGAAGAGCAGAGGGGACGTTTTGAGAGCCCTGCGCCTTGTCAGCGATTTAAATCCCACCAAAATGACAGGTCTGCTCGTAAGTCTGTTTTCCTATTTCAAATAGCGTTGGCGGTGCTCCGGAAGAGCAGAGGGGACGTTTTGAGAGCCCTGCGCCTTGTCAGCAATCAAAAGCCCACCAGAAAGACAGGTCTGCTCGTAAGTCTGTTTTCCCATTTAAAATATCGTTGGCGGTGCTCCGGAAGAGCAGAGGGGACTTTTTGTGAGCCTTGCGCCTTGTCAGCGATTCAAATCCCACCAAAATGACAGGTCTGCTCGTAAGTCTGTTTTCCCATTGAAAATAGCGTTGGCGGTGCTCCGGAAGAGCAGAGGGGACTTTTTGTGAGCCCTGCGCCTTGTCAGCAATTTAAATCCCACCAAAATGACAGGTCTGCTCGTAAGTCTGTTTTCCCATTTAAAATAGCGTTGGCGGCGCCCCGGAAGAGCAGAGGGGACGTTTTGTGAGCCCTGTGCCTTGCCCGCGATTAAAAGCCCGCCAAAATGAAGGTCTGCTCGTAAGTCTGTTTTCCCATTTAAAATAGCGTTGGCGGCGCCCCGGAAGAGCAGACGGGACGTTTTGAGAGCCCTGCGCCTTGTCAGCGATCAAAAGCCCACCAGAAAGACAGGTCTGCTCGTAAGTCTGTTTTCTTATTGAAAATAGCGTTCTCGGTGCCGCGGAAGAGCAGAGGGGACGTTTTGAGAGCCCTGCGCCTTGTCAGCGATCAAAAGACCAGCAGAAAGACAGGTCTGCTCGTAAGTCTGTTTTCCCATTTAAAATATCGTTGGCGGTGCTCCGGAAGAGCAGAGGGGACTTTTTGTGAGCCTTGCGCCTTGTCAGCGATTCAAATCCCACCAAAATGACAGGTCTGCTCGTAAGTCTGTTTTCCCATTGAAAATAGCGTTGGCGGTGCTCCGGAAGAGCAGAGGGGACTTTTTGTGAGCCCTGCGCCTTGTCAGCAATTTAAATCCCACCAAAATGACAGGTCTGCTCGTAAGTCTGTTTTCCCATTTAAAATAGCGTTGGCGGCGCCCCGGAAGAGCAGAGGGGACGTTTTGTGAGCCCTGTGCCTTGCCCGCGATTAAAAGCCCGCCAAAATGAAGGTCTGCTCGTAAGTCTGTTTTCCCATTTAAAATAGCGTTGGCGGCGCCCCGGAAGAGCAGACGGGACGTTTTGAGAGCCCTGCGCCTTGTCAGCGATCAAAAGCCCACCAGAAAGACAGGTCTGCTCGTAAGTCTGTTTTCTTATTGAAAATAGCGTTCTCGGTGCCGCGGAAGAGCAGAGGGGACGTTTTGAGAGCCCTGCGCCTTGTCAGCGATCAAAAGACCAGCAGAAAGACAGGTCTGCTCGTAAGTCTGTTTTCCCATTTAAAATAGCGTTGGCGGTGCTCCGGAAGAGCAGAGGGGACGTTTTGAGAGCCCTGCGCCTTGTCAGCAATCTAAAGCCCACCAGAAAGACAGGTCTGCTCGTAAGTCTGTTTTCCCATTTAAAATAGCGTTGGCGGTGCTCCGGAAGAGCAGAGGGGACTTTTTGTGAGCCTTGCGCCTTGTCAGCGATTTAAATCCCACCAAAATGACTGGTCTGCTCGTAAGTCTGTTTTCCCATTTAAAATAGCGTTGGCGGCGCCCCGGAAGAGCAGAGGGGACGTTTTGTGAGCCCTGCGCCTCGCCCGCGATTAAAAGCCCGCCAAATTGAAGGTCTGCTCGGAAGTCTGTTTTCCCATTTAAAATAGCGTTGGCGGTTCCCCGGAAGAGCAGAGGGGACTTTTTGTGAGCCCTGCGCCTTGTCAGCGATTAAAATATCACCAAAATGACAGGTCTGCTCGTAAGTCTGTTTTCCCATTTGAAATTACATCGGCGGTGCCCCGAAAGAGCAGAGGGGACGTTTTGAGAGCCCAGCTCCTTGTCAGCGATTACAAGCCCACCAAAATAACAGGTCTGTTCGTAAGTCTGTTTTCTCATTTAAAATTACATTGGCGGTGCCCCGGAAGAGCAGAGGGGACGTTTTGAGAGCCCAGCTCCTTGTAAGCGATTATAAGCCCACCAAAATGACAGGTCTGCTCGTAAGTCTGTTTTCCGATTTAAAATTACATTGGCGGTGCCCCGGAAGAGCAGAGGGGACGTTTTGAGAGCCCTGCGCCTTTCCCGCGATTAAAAGCCCATCCGAATGACAGCTCTGCTCGTAAGTCTGTTTTCCCATTGAAAATTCTATTGGCGGTGCCCCGGAAGAGCAGAGGGGACGTTTTGAGAGCCCTGCGCCTTGTCAGCGATTTAAATCCCACCAAAATGACAGGTCTGCTCGTAAGTCTGTTTTCTCATTTAAAATAGCGTTGGCGGCGCCCCGGAAGAGCAGAGGGGACGTTTTGAGAGCCCTGCGCCTAGTCAGCAATCAAAAGCCCACCAGAAAGACAGGTCTGCTCGTAAGTCTGTTTTCCCATTTAAAATAGCGTTGGCGGTGCTCCGGAAGAGCAGAGGGGACGTTTTGAGAGCGCTGCGCCTTGTCAGCAATCAAAAGCCCACCAGAAAGACAGGTCTGCTCGTAAGTCTGTTTTCCCATTTAAAATAGCGTTGGCGGTGCTCCGGAAGAGCAGAGGGGACTTTTTGTGAGCCTTGCGCCTTGTCAGCGATTTAAATCCCACCAAAATGACAGGTCTGCTCGTAAGTCTGTTTTCCCATTGAAAATAGCGTTGGCGGTGCTCCGGAAGAGCAGAGGGGACTTTTTGTGAGCCCTGCGCCTTGTCAGCAATTTAAATCCCACCAAAATGACTGGTCTGCTCGTAAGTCTGTTTTCCCATTGAAAATAGCGTTGGCGGTGCTCCGGAAGAGCAGAGGGGACTTTTTGTGAGCCCTACGCCTTGTCAGCGATTGAAATCCCACCAAAATGACTGGTCTGCTCGTAAGTCTGTTTTCCCATTTAAAATAGCGTTGGCGGCGCCCCGGAAGAGCAGAGGGGACGTTTTGTGAGCCCTGCGCCTTGCCCGCGATTAAAAGCCCGCCAAATTGAAGGTCTGCTCGGAAGTCTGTTTTCCCATTTAAAATAGCGTTGGCGGTTCCCCGGAAGAGCAGAGGGGACTTTTTGTGAGCCCTGCGCCTTGTCAGCAATTTAAATCCCACCAAAATGACAGGTCTGCTCGTAAGTCTGTTTTCCCATTTAAAATAGCGTTGGCGGCGCCCCGGAAGAGCAGAGGGGACGTTTTGTGAGCCCTGCGCCTTGCCCGCGATTAAAAGCCCGCCAAAATGAAGGTCTGCTCGTAATTCTGTTTTCCCATTTAAAATAGCGTTGGCGGTTCCCCGGAAGAGCAGAGGGGACGTTTTGAGAGCCCTGCGCCTTGTCAGCGATCAAAAGCCCACCAGAAAGACAGGTCTGCTCGTAAGTCTGTTTTCTTATTGAAAATAGCGTTCTCGGTGCCGCGGAAGAGCAGAGGGGACGTTTTGAGAGCCCTGCGCCTTGTCAGCGATCAAAAGCCCAGCAGAAAGACAGGTCTGCTCGTAAGTCTGTTTTCCCATTTAAAATAGCGTTGGCGGTGCTCCGGAAGAGCAGAGGGGACGTTTTGAGAGCCCTGCGCCTTGTCAGCAATCTAAAGCCCACCAGAAAGACAGGTCTGCTCGTAAGTCTGTTTTCCCATTTAAAATAGCGTTGTCGGTGCTCCGGAAGAGCAGAGGGGACGTTTTGTGAGCCCTACGCCTTGTCAGCGATTGAAATCCCACCAAAATGACAGGTCTGCTCGTAAGTCTGTTTTACCTTTTAAAATTACATTGGCGGTGCCCCGGAAGAGCAGAGGGGACGTTTTGTGAGCCCTGCACCTTGCCCGCGATTAAAAGCCCACCAAAATGACAGGTCTGCTCGTAAGTCTGTTTTCCCATTTAAAATAGCGTTGGCGGCGCCCCGGAAGAGCAGAGGGGACGTTTTGAGAGCCCTGCGCCTAGTCAGCAATCAAAAGCCCACCAGAAAGACAGGTCTGCTCGTAAGTCTGTTTTCCCATTTAAAATAGCGTTGGCGGTGCTCCGGAAGAGCAGAGGGGACGTTTTGTGAGCCCTGCGCCTTGTCAGCGATCAAAAGCCCAGCAGAAAGACAGGTCTGCTCGTAAGTCTGTTTTCTTATTGAAAATAGCGTTCTCGGTGCCGCGGAAGAGCAGAGGGGACGTTTTGAGAGCCCTGAGCCGTGTCAGCGTTCTATCTTTTTTTAGTTTCGAAATTCGTATACGGGCGACCTTGTTTATATTATCATATTATCATCAAAATCGCGTTAAAATGCCTCGAGTAATTCATTTCAGTCAAAAAATTTCACGAAAGATGTCTCAGTATACGATTTTTGAAATCAGAGTGAGCTGGCAGCACATGGGCGTTACGTGAAAGCGAGAGAGACAAACTGTCTTTGTTTGGGACGCTCATCACCGGCAGTCGCCATTATACTAAAGCCCTCTACTACCACCACCAAACCCCCCCCCCCCATCCCATTGTGATCTGATATCAAAACCAAAGTGGCTAAAAATAGGTGACAAGAGTCAATAAAAAACCATCGTTTTCCAACTTTTAAAGCTTCATTTTTTACCAGTGACGGTTCTAAGGATTATTACTTGTTAAAAGTGTTCTTTGTGATTAAAGCTGGTCTTGAAAGTTTATAATCGATAAATTGGTGAGAAATTTACTTCCTGCTATTTGGACTCTATTTGACGATCTAACATCATCGTGCCCCTCCGCCCCTCCCCCTCCCCCCCATCGCCCAAATTTTTTTTAGTGTCGACTGTCGAGGGGCTTAGCTAAACCACTCTCTGCATACCTTGCTTGCTGTGAGAAAAAATAAGGAAAATACGACATGATCTGGGCGTTATTTCTGGTTGATTGACGCAGAGAAAACGAAGTATCAGTTTCTAGATAATCATTTGTTTAGAATGTCTCTGCAGGAAAAAAAAAGAGAAAAAAAAACTTTCAATTTACTTCAAAAGTAAGGAGAAAAGTCCCAAAAAATAATGTATCGCATTTCGATACAAGAATTAATTTGCGACCTTCCATTTTTTTTTTGGTACTTTCAACCTTATTTTTGAAACTATTGACGAGATATTTTGCCGAGGCATTCTTCAGTACCTGATTTTCCAGTACCTTTATCGGGCGCTCCTCCGTTTTTTAAATCTAAATTACTTTTCGGTCATATGCATATAAGTATAAGTAATTTGACATTAATTGAATGGTAGTGCTCTGGAGTCAGAAATCACCTTAAACCATGAGCGTAGTCATGGAATGGGGCTCTTGCAAACTTTTGCTGTAAGCAAATAAACAGTCCAATCTTTTGTAAAGACCAGCAAAAATCACGAAAATCACACTAAGAAAGTCTATAAAATTCAGTAATAAACTCACATAACTGCTACAAACGGCAAGATCGTAATGGCAGTTCGACGCAGGTATCGTGGGAGATTCTTGTCTATTATGTCACTTTCTCTACGGAAACACAGGGGTCTCAATTTAGATAGGAATCTCCCATGATGCTTGCATCTCTCTGCCATTAAGCCCGATTCTGAGAGTGAATTTCGTGATTGTTTAGTGTACTCATCGTCATTTTTACAGGTTTTTATGCAAGAATCAACTCTTCAAACCCCTACAGCAAAAGTGTGCAAGAGCCCCATTCCACCACCAAATTTGACAACACTGGTTTCACGATAACGTTAAGCGATGTTATATTTAGCTGACTTTTATAGCCAGAAAATTGGTTATTGCCCACTGGCCTCCCTCTTCGCGACGCACATTGATCTGAGATCGAAAAAAAGTGGCCTAAACTCTGTGATGAAAACAGTGGCGTAGCGTGCAATACGGCAACGTTGTATTGTGTCCATTTAAACACATGTAAAAAGTCGAATGCGAAGGTTTTCACCGAACACCCAATAGTTCGATTTTTTTCGTGGGTTTAAATGGACAAACTGCTATGTTGCGCCAAATCGCACGCTACGCCACTGGATGAAAAGTCATTTATAAAAGCATCGTTTTCGGCCTTCCAAATTCAATCTAAAACTTTCCAGAGACGTTTCTATAGGTTAGGATGACTTGTTGACAGTGTTCTGTGAGATTGAAATTTGTCTTGAAAGCTTAAAAAATGATAAATTCATGAAAAATTAAGTCTCTGATTTTTGGCCGAATTTTATCGAGCTCAGACCAGTGGCGTCGCGTGCCATTTGGCAACAATGCAACTGCTCCATTTAAACTCATTAAATATATCGAATTTTCCTTGTGCACTGTGCACCCCCTGAATTCGATCTCTTACATGAGTTTAAATGGATAGAATACACTGTTGCCGAATTGCACGCGACGCCACTGGCTCAGACCAAAGTGCGACGAGACGCGCTTGCTTTTCGATGAACGAGTAATGAGTATACAGAATGATTGGAACGAACGATTAAGGAAATGAATGACTGAAATTATATATATGTATACTCTCGTAATCACGTGACGCTTCCGATGGTGATTGATCAATTATTGATTGATTATTTTCTCACACTCTCCGCTACTCATTCATACGTATATTTGTAAATAAACTGCCCATTAATGCTTAATAATGGCAAGCTCGCCTTAGTATTTATTATTTGTGTCAAAATGGGGGGTGTTTCCGCAAAATAAGGGCGGACGGTTTGAAAGGGTAAAACATCAATACAACGATACAGGGTGATGAATATATATTAATGAGATTATAAAGGGGTGATTACAACGACACAAGTTCACTAAAGCTTGTTATTAAAACGACGTAAATAGGGTACTCGTGCTATAGAGGTAGGTAGAGAAGACGACGGTGACTAGAAGACTAGGAGAGCGTAGTTCCACGGAGAATCGCCGAAAGCATAGACCATTGAAAAAAGGAGAGGAGCTTCTCATGTGAGTATTGGTTCTACATGTGGGCCTTCCCTTATTCCTGAACATACCGGCCACCTTGAAATCGGTTGGATTTCAATCAAATGAGATGGGTTGCTGGCAAGGTTAGTAACGGGTCCATCTTCGCTTTAAATGATGGCGCCGTGTAAATCGTGAAGTAAATCAACGGGACGCACTGACGAGTTCTCCGGAAAAAGATCATTGACCTATTCATACATGAGCCAAATCGGTCATTTGACTCATAACAAAAGGAATAAACAAATGGGGATGAGCAAAACATTTAACGGATTTGCATTAAGGTTCTGATCAAGTCACACGTATAGGTATACTTGCATTTTTACAAGTTATATGTGAGAAATGCCTGCGTGTCTGAATTGATCAGGTCAGGCGGTGGTTGTATTTGAAGGAAGCTGTGATCGATGCCAAACTAGCCCCGACGAATCGGCATAGATTCCCTCTTCATGCGTTCCCGCTGTCGTCTTCGAATCGGACTCAGGGTAGGCGCAGTTTTGGAGTCATAAGTGTCCACCAATGTAGAATTGTAGGCGGTTTTAGTGCGAAGTCAACGATTAGCCAACAACCACAACAATGAACTCATCTCGGGGGCGGACGCACAGCTCTATGAGGTCCTATACGCAACCTTAAATTCGAGGCCCCCTAGCAGCAGGATGGGGTGTCTGGAAGATTTTTCCGCAAGAAAGAGGGAGAATTGGGCGCCTGTACCTTGTCAGCGATTGAAAAACACCACCATAATGACAGGTCTGCTCGTAAGTCTGTTTTCCCATTTAAAATAGCGTTGGCGGTGCTCCGGAAGAGCAGAGGGGACGTTTTGTGAGCCCTGCGCCTTGCCCGCGATTTAAATCCCACCAAAATGACAGGTCTGCTCGTAAGTCTGTTTTACCTTTTAAAATTACATTGGCGGTGCCCCGGAAGAGCAGAGGGGACGTTTTGTGAGCCCTGCGCCTTGCCCGCGATTAAAAGCCCACCAAAATGACAGGTCTGCTCGTAAGCCTGTTTTCCTATTTAAAATAGCGTTGGCGGTGCTCCGGAAGAGCAGAGGGGACGTTTTGAGAGCCCTGCGTCTTGTCAGCAATCAAAAGCCCACCAGAAAGACAGGTCTGCTCGTAAGTCTGTTTTCCCATTTAAAATAGCGTTGGCGGTGCTCCGGAAGAGCATAGGGGACTTTTTTTGAGCCCTGCGGCTTGTCAGCGATTTAAATTCCACCAAAATGACAGGTCTGCTCGTAAGTCTGTTTTCCCATTTAAAATAGCGTTGGCGGCGCCCCGGAAGAGCAGAGGGGACGTTTTGAGAGCCCTGCGCCTTGTCAGCGATCAAAAGCCCACCAGAAAGACAGGTCTGCTCGTAAGTCTGTTTTCCCATTTAAAATAGCGTTATGGCGGTGCTCCGGAAGAGCAGAGGGGACGTTTTGAGAGCCCTGCGCCTTGTCAGCGATCAAAAGCCCAGCAGAAAGACAGGTCTGCTCGTAAGTCTGTTTTCCCATTTAAAATAGCGTTGGCGGTGCTCCGGAAGAGCAGAGGGGACGTTTTGTGAGCCCTACGCCTTGTCAGCGATTTAAATCCCACCAAAATGACAGGTCTGCTCGTAAGTCTGTTTTACCTTTTAAAATTACATTGGCGGTGCCCCGGAAGAGCAGAGGGGACGTTTTGTGAGCCCTGCGCCTTGCCCGCGATTAAAAGCCCACCAAAATGACAGGTCTGCTCGTAAGTCTGTTTTCCCATTTAAAATAGCGTTGGCGGCGCCCCGGAAGAGCAGAGGGGACGTTTTGAGAGCCCTGCGCCTAGTCAGCAATCAAAAGCCCACCAGAAAGACAGGTCTGCTCGTAAGTCTGTTTTCCCATTTAAAATAGCGTTGGCGGTGCTCCGGAAGAGCAGAGGGGACGTTTTGTGAGCCCTGTGTCTTGTCAGCGATCAAAAGCCCAGCAGAAAGACAGGTCTGCTCGTAAGTCTGTTTTCCCATTGAAAATAGCGTTCTCGGTGCCGCGGAAGAGCAGAGGGGACGTTTTGAGAGTCCTGAGCCGTGTCAGCGTTCTAACTTTTTTTAGTTTCGAAATTCGTATACGGGCGACCTTGTTTATATTATTATATTATCATCAAAATCGCGTTAAAATGCCTCGAGTAATTCATTTCAGTCAAAAAATTTCACGAAAGATGTCTCAGTATACGATTTTTGAAATCAGAGTGAGCTGACAGCACATGGGCGTTACGTGAAAGCGAGAGAGACAAACTGTCTTTGTTTGGGACGCTCATCACCGGCAGTCGCCATTACTAAAGCCCTCTACTACCACCGCCAAACCCCCCCCCCCCCCATCCCATTGTGGTCTGATATCAAAACCGAAGTGGCTAAAAATAGGTGACAAGAGTCAATAAAAAACCATCGTTTTCCAACTTTTAAAGCTTCATTTTTTACCAGTGACGGTTCTAAGGATTATTACTTGTTAAAAGTGTTCTTTGTGATTAAAGCTGGTCTTGAAAGTTCATAATCGATAAATTGGTGAGAAATTTACTTCCTGCTATTTGGACTCTATTTGACGATCTCACATCATTGTGCCCCTCCGCCCCCCCCCCCCCCCCCCCCCCCCCCCATCGCCCAACTTTTTTTTAGTGTCGACTGTCGAGGGGCTTAGCTAAACCACTCTCTGCATACCTTGCTTGCTGTGAGAAAAAATAAGGAAAATACGACATGATCTGGACGTTATTTCTGGTTGATTGACGCAGAGAAAACGAAGTATCAGTTTCTAGATAATCATTTGTTTAGAATGTCTCTGCAGGAAAAAAAAAACAACTTTCAATTTACTTCAAAAGTAAGGAGAAAAGTCCCAAAAAATAATGTATCGCATTTCGATACAAGAATTAATTTGCGATCTTCCATTTTTTTTTGGTACGTTCAACCTTATTTTTGAAACTATTGACGAGATATTTTGCCGAGGCATTCTTCAGTACCTGATTTTCCAGTACCTTTATCGGGCGCTCCTCCGTTTTTTAAATCTAAATTACTTTTCGGTCATATGCATATAAGTATAAGTAATTTGACATTAATTGAATGGTAGTGCTCTGGAGTCAGAAATCACCTTAAACCATGAGCGTAGTCATGGAATGGGGCTCTTGCAAACTTTTGCTGTAAGCAAATAAACAGTCCAATCTTTTGTAAAGACCAGCAAAAATCACGAAAATCACACTAAGAAAGTCTATAAAATTCAGTAATAAACTCACATAACTGCTACAAACGGCAAGATCGTAATGGTAGATCGACGCAGGTATCGTGAGAGATTCTTGTCTATTATGTCACTTTCTCTACGGAAACACAGAGGTCTCAATTTAGATAGGAATCTCCCATGATGCTTGCATCTCTCTGCCATTAAGCCCGATTCTGAGAGTGAATTTCGTGATTGTTTAGTGTACTCATCGTCATTTTTACAGGTTTTTATGCAAGAATCAACTCTTCAAACCCCTACAGCAAAAGTGTGCAAGAGCCCCATTCCACCACCAAATTTGACAACACTGGTTTCACGATAACGTTAAGCGATGTTATATTTAGCTGACTTTTAACCAGAAAATTGGTCGTTGTTGCCCACTGCCTCCTTCTTCGCGACGCACATTGATCTGATTGTGAGATCGAAAAAAAGTGGCCTAAACTCTGTGATGAAAACAGTGGCGTAGCGTGCAATACGGCAACGTTGTATTGTGTCCATTTAAACACACGTAAAAAGTCGAATGCGAAGGTGTTCACCGAACACCCAATAGTTCGATTTTTTTCGTGGGTTTAAATGGACAAACTGCTATGTTGCCAAATCGCACGCCACGCCACTGGATGAAAAGTCATTTAAAAGCATCGTTTTCGGCCTTCCAAATTCAATCTAAAACTTTCCAGAGACGTTTCTATAGGTTAGGATGACTTGTTGACAGTGTTCTCTGAGATTGAAATTTGTCTTGAAAGCTTAAAAAATGATAAATTCATGAAAAATTCAGTCTCTGATTTTTGGCCGAATTTTGTCGAGCTCAGACCAGTGGCGTCGCGTGCCATTTGGCAACAATGCAACTGCTCCATTTAAACTCATTAAATATATCGACTTTTCCTTGTGCACTGTGCACCCCCTGAATTCGATCTCTTACATGAGTTTATATGGATAGAATACACTGTTGCCAAATTGCACGCGACGCCACTGGCTCAGACCAAAGTGCGACGAGACGCGCTTGCTTTTCGATGAACGAGTAATGAGTATACAGAATGATTTGAACGAACGATTGAGGAAATGAATGACTGAAATTATATATACTCGCGTAATCACGTGACGCACCCAACGGTGATTGATCACTGATTATTTTCTCACACCCTCCGCTACTCATTCACGTATATTTGTAAATAAACTGCCCATTAATGCTTAATAATGGCAAGCTCGCCTTATTATTTATTATTTGTTTCAAAATGGGGGGTGTCTATAATGGCGATTCACGTCGAAAATGTCGTTTCATGTTTTTCTTACAATTTTTATGATTGTCAATGAGTATGAGTCTGTTGCATACTTTTGCTACAACAAAATAGAATCTTAATTCTTATGTAAAATTCGGCGAAAATAACGATGCGCACATTAAAAACGTTCAAAATCCACTCATTAACTCAGGAAATCACTTCAATTTCAAAAAGCCCGCGCTACACTAGACACTATTTGCACCGGTATACTACTACGTAGACGGAACCAGCATGCATAAGTAAACAACATCGTAACTACAAAATGATGGAATTCCGTTCTAAATACATGAACTATTGGCTGCATTTGCTGTCTGGTCTTTTCGATTTATCAAAGATTACAAAATAATATAAGAAATGTACGCATCTGAACGAAACATTCCAATGTTTGTAAGTTCTGTTCATGTTTACATTAACGAGATGGTTCCATCTATGTAGTTATAAGTCGGTGATAAAGTGTCTAGTGTAGCGCGGGCTGTTTGAAATGGAAGGTATTTACTGAGTTAATGAGTGGATTTTGATAGTTTTATATGTGCGCATCGTTATTTTCGCCGAATTTTACGTTAGAAACACTGTGTCATATTGATACAGCAAAAGTACGCAACAGACCCATTTTTATGGTTGTCAATAGTAGAGAAGAACGCGACGTCATGACCCAGGGCTGTCATTTTTTGGACTTTTAAGCAGAATAATTTAATTCACCGATGATTCCACTGGTTGATTTAAATATCACACTGTACTATCGACGAATGAAAGATTGTCGCGAGTCCCGAGCTAACTTGAAACTTGAAAGAAATTGAACCCACCCCTTCCCCCCAAACTCCCTCAAGGGACCGTCGGGGATTTTTGAAAATATCAAATAAGTGAAAAATGTGGGGTCAATGCCCTATCGAACTCATTTGTTAAAATTAGCTCGTGAAAATCTCGCGACAATCTTTAATTCGTCGATAGTACAGTGGCGTACCGGGAGGCCCCCGACCGACCTAACAGGCTAACCGGCGCCTGTTTATACATTATCCGTGTATTTGACAAAATATATCATATGAAAGAATAAAGATGTAGGAGGAGTAAAAAAATCAGTGTAATCTGAAAGTAAAAAGAGCAGGTTTATACGAGGGTCATCCAAAAAGTAAGGTTCCCTCGTCTATATCTCCAAAAGTAAGCACGATAGATCAAATCTGTAAAGAGTATTTTATTTCTGATACTCTCAGCTTTCCAGCGGTACCAAGTTTTTTAAATTTGGACCACTGGTTCACTAGAAAATCAATTTTCAGCCGGACAAGTCGCGGCACGTTCCGTCCACCTCTCGACGCGCTATAAATCTCGTCAAATGTTTTGGGTTTCCTGCGATTCGGAAACAATTGTGGAGAGGTGCCTTTTGGAAACTTAAAATTGACTATTTAAGAGTCTTACCTCATTTTTCCACGTAATCACCATTCCGATCGATGCATTTTTCATACCGTGGCAGAAGTTTCTTAATGCCTCTCTCGAAGAACTGCTTTGGTTGATTACGGAGCCAGTCATTAACTGCGGATATCACCTGTTGTTCATTTTGAAAGTGCTGTCCACCAAGGTGTTTTTTGAGCTGCGGGAAGAGATGATAGTCACTGGGAGCAAGATCTGGAGAATACGGAGGATGAGGAAAAATTTCGCACTCTTCTCTTTCGCGACAAAAAAAAAGAATAACGGCACGGATTTCACACTGAGAAAAAATTTTTCAGTGGCAACTCCATGATGATACGCGTAACACTGATTCAATGATCAGTCGATCATAATGGAGCTGCCCAAATTTTATCAGAAAATTCATTTTCATTGATAAATCTTCAAAACAGTGGACAGATGATTGTGCCTGTCTTATCAGTGATACCTGGTGAGGTGTGGAAAGCGACAACAATGATGCGACAACGTGATGTGCATCTTCGTCAGCGCGTCGAGAGGTGGACGGATCGTGCCGCGACTTGTCCGGCTAAAAATTGATTTTCTATTGAACCAGTGGTCCAAATTTAAAAAACTTGGTACCGCTGGAAAGCTAAGAGTATCAGAAATAAAAAACTTTTTACAGATTTGATCTATCGTGCTTACTTTTGGAGAAATAGACGAGGGAACCTTACTTTTTGGATGACCCTCGTAATTTCATTTGCTCCGTTAGATGTGGTCAATTTGTCATGCACTTTCCGTGGTATATCAAATGAATATTGAAAAGCGATCAGCAAAAGAAATTCAGTTCTTTTCTTTCATGGGAAAGAAACGGAATTTTAAAGCTAAAACAGCGTAAAAAAAAAAAAAAAAAAAAAAACGTCTTGAGAGCACTGAATTTTCAAAAAATGTCGGCAGAGGGGGTCATCATAGACCCTCCCCCCCCATTCACTGTGTAAAAATGTGGAGGACCCCCGACTGTCGGCTCTTGGGGGGGGGGGGGGGGGGGGGACATTTTCCGGTACTCCGGCCACTGACACTGTACATTTTAGCAGTATGACTAAAAAGCACGAGAATATTCCAATCTGTAATATTTTTTCAATCGATGGAATCATCGGTACTTCGCATAGTAGAGGTTGTTGCCAACTCAGAAAAACTCATTAATTTTTTTTATTGAAGTATACACTATACAATGGAGCTGTTGCAAACTTTTGCCACAGGCTTATTAATAGTTGATTATGGGGTAATACCTAGTAAAACTAACGATTAGCGCACTAAAAAATCACGAAATCCACTCCTAAACTCACAAAATGCTTTTAAACGTGAGACCGTAGTGGCGGCCGGGGCCGCGGTTTTCATTGGGGTTCCCTATCTCCAATCAGCGCCATCTACACGAGGTGTTCTCGCAACACCACACCAGAAGAAGAAGAAGTATACAATTTCCATAAGAAAATAGAGTCCCTATATGTAGAGAGTTAAGACAAGAGGGTAGTCAACTTCTGATTGGTCGATGAATTTTAGGCTCTACGGACGCCGCCATTGGATGCGATTTTGCACTTTTGTTTTGTTTACCAACGGTCTTTTACAGATAAAAGAGTTAATTTGCGATGACTCTGTTAATTTTAATCATGATGCACCACAAGAATGTCTATAAATCTTAAAAGAATCATTAAAAGCGTTAATACATGTCGATCAACAAAAGCAGGGAAAGATTACATCGTTACAACTTAGCGGAACTGTAATCTTTGCAGCGGACGAAAACACAACAACGGCCCTCAGAATGTAAACAAATGTGCAAAATCGCATCCAATGGCGGCGCCCATGGTTTCACTTGTCTTACAACTCTCTACATATAGGGACTCTATAAGAAAACAGCGGCCTCGGCCGCCATTACGGTCTCGCATTTAAAAGCATTTTGTGAGTTTAGGAGTGGATTTCGTGATTTTTTAGTGCGCTAATAGTTATTTTTACAGGGTATTACCCCATTATCAACCATTAATAAGCCCGTAGCAAAAGTTTGCAATAGCTCCATTGAGCAGATTTTTCTTCTTGACTATGCAGATTTTTTGAAAATCCCGCCTGGCGACCTTGAGCTGAAGTAATGCCTATAGCTGCGCGGCTTACGGCAGTTCCAATCAGCCAGCCAGAAGTATCGACTCGGTGCCATTTTATATGTATAGCCGTAGCCAGGATATTGTCTTTCTCTCCCATTAGCCCATTTGTACGCATGTGTTAGAAAAGGATGGATATAGGGGCTGTTACGTGATTTCAGCCCCTGTTTCTGTCCTTTTCTAACACATGCAGTGAAATGGGCCAAGAGCGAGAAAGACAATATTCTGACTACGGCTATGCTCGGTGCTTTTATTTTGTACGTTCTTACAGAAACCTGAGCGACAAGAGATTTTGTGAGTTGAGCCACTCCTCTGAATTGTGAGTGGAAGAGTCCCATGCCCTTCCCGACCACCGCACTATGGTCCAGAAGTCCGGTTTAGGAAGACATTTGTTTGCATTAAAATTGCCCAATATCTTGAAAACGGCTCATCTGACACCAAAACTGGTTATTACAAAAAAGATGTAACGTAAACCGTTTTAACTTTTTTGTAATAACCATTTTTGATGTCAGATGAGCCGTTTTCAAGATGTTGGGCGATTTTAATGCAAACTAATGTCTTCCTAAATCGGACTTCTGGACCATAGTGCACCGCAGAGAGGATGGCTACGAAAGCATTTTTCGGCCGAGGGGGGGGGGGGGGGGGGTCTGTAGCTGTAGGTAGCTATTTCCGTCTTTATCAATGTTTTGAATTGTGGGAGTGGCAATTAGATCGTTTTGTGGTTTTGACCCTTGTATAAAATCAAAGTGGTGTGACCCTGATTTACCGGATTTTTTAACGGACCGACGTCGACGCCACACCGCGTCGCGCCGTCGCGGCGGCATAAAAAATGCGGTACAAATCATTAATCGCATTTTTTTTTTCCTGTCGCGCAATGACGTGAAGTGACGTGTCGTGATTGAATTTCGACGTTTTTGGTGTTCACCGTGACCCTATCGAAAGCGTACTTGCGAGTTGCGCAAGGCGCCTCGTCGCAGCCGGAGGGATGCTCTGCAGAGTAGACAGAGCCCAGACAGACGGTGACAGTGTGCAGCCTGTCTATAGGAGTCTCTCTCTCTCTCTCCCTCTCTCCCTCTCTCCCTCTCTTCATCCCACTATCCCTCGCTTTCTCTCTCTCTCTCTCTCTCTCTCTCTCCCCCCTATCTTCATCCCACTATCCCTCGCTTTCTCTCTCTCTCTCTCTCTCCCTCTCTTCATCCCACTATCCCTCGCTTTCTCTCTCTCCCTCTCTTCATCCCACTATCCCTCGCTTTCTCTCTCTCTCTCTCTCTCTCTCTCTCTCTCTCCCTCTCGCTCAGTAAAGTTTGAAGTTTTGAAAGGACTTTTAAATTCTATCTTGACCTTCGTCCTCTTCATGGCATTCCTATTTAACTTTTTTACTGTACTTTTTAATAACTAGTCTATTTTTTTTTTTTATTTTTTTTATTTTTTTTTATTTTTATTTATTTATTACTATAAAACTCAAACCTGCGTATAATGTATACAAGCCTGACCTTACATTGTTAGGATTAATGTAAATAAAAATAATACAATAAATCAATCTCCCCCCCTCTCTCTCTATCCCCCTCCCCTTCCCCTTCACTCCTTCCTTCTCCCCCTCTCTTTACACCACGGACGCGGACGGACGCTGTTAAAACCCTGATAAGAAGGCAGTTGCGCATGGCGAAGCTAGCAGGGAAGACACCTCCAGAAGTAGAGGGGCTTGGAGTTCCTCTCTTGGAAATTTTTGTCGAAATCACCCGTCCAAAACTCAATTTTTTGCTATTTCAGTATAGAACTTTCACTGGTTTTCGTATACTGAGGGTCGCAGGCGCACGCAGCAATATTGAGTAGTATTCACTTCACCTTGCTAGATTAGGAATGTGAGTTTTTTTGTTGTTGTAAAGTCTCAAGTCAAATAAGTAAAGAATAGCTGTTTAACGTTGAGACGACTCTAACCAAAGCCAATACGCTTTAATGAAAGTAGATTAGCACAAGCACCCATGGTCATCGCCGATCGATCCCGAGATAATTCGATACTTTTCGTGGGTTTCAATGAATCAAATGCAATGTTGCCAGAGCAGAGATAATTAACTGGTAAAGAAAGAATGTGAAAGGAGCTGCAGCCTGCAAACAAGAGGCGCGCGCCCTTGACTTCTTCTTCTTTTGATTTTTTGCGCCGTCAAATGAAAATTTTTCCCTTTTCTAAAAATTTGAGGGGAAGGAGGTAGAGGTGGTTCCAGAAGTGTCGGCGCACCCTGACCGATAATCCTTGGAATTTTTGGAATTTTCTCTTGTTTCGTAATGAAAATGAATTCGAGCGTGGGCTTTTCATTGAGAAACCCTTTAAAATTGAAAGTTCAAAGTCTAAGACAAGTTTTGTTTAGTTTTGAAGAAACGAAAATTGAAAAGTCGCCAAAGGTTATGGTCTAGGTGCGCCTACACTTCTGAAACGAGCTCTATGTAACTATATGCTGACTGTACTTTTCTTTCCCTCCCTCCCTCTTCTTTCATTCCTTTTCATTCTCTACCTTTCCGTTTCCTCCCCTCTCTTTCTCTCTCTTTTTCCTTTTCTTTTCCTTCTCTCCTTTCCTTTCCTTTCCTTTCCTTTCCTCTCCTCTCCTCTCTCCTCTCCTCTCCTCTCCTCTCCTCTCCTCTCCTCTCCTCTCCTCTCCTCTCCTCTCCTCTCCTCTCCTCTCCTCTCCTCTCCTCTCCTCTCCTCTCCTCTCCTCTCCTCTCCTCTCCTCTCCTCTCCTCTCCTCTCCTCTCCTCTCCTCTCCTCTCCTCTCCTCTCCTCTCCTCTCCTCTCCTCTCCTCTCCTCTCCTCTCCTCTCCTCTCCTCTCCTCTCCTCTCCTCTCCTCTCCTCTCCTCTCCTCTCTCCTCTCCTCTCCTCTCCTCTCCTCTCCTCTCCTCTCCTCTCCTCTCCTCTCCTCTCCTCTCCTCTCCCCTCCTCTCCTCTCCTTTCCAGCTTTCTTCTCCTCTTGTCTTTTTTTCTCTTTCTTTTCTTTTCCTTCTCACAACTTTGCGCTCCAGAGACTCGTGCGCGACGCGCACGGCTGGCTTGCTTGCTTCCTCGTATTTACGCCCCTGGAAGGAGAAGGAAGGCGTATTTACCCACCTTGAGCTGAATTAGTTTGAGAGAAATGGAACTTTTTTAATGTAGATTTTTACGGGATATCGAAGTATGTCACAATGTCACAAATCAATATAAAATAAATAAAGAAAGAAAATAATAATTTGCATTTTTTTAAATTTTAAAAATTACTGATGCAACTGGAGCACTATAAGCATCCCAGAGAATAACTCGTCAAATTATTTCAATTCTAGAACACGTTTCCCATTGATAAAATGCAGGCGAGAAAATGATGGAGCACGTATAAATTTCCGTCGCTCGACTGAAGGAATCTTGAATGAAACGACGTGACGGCGGATCCAGGGGGATGCCCCTCATGAGGCAAAGTATACTCTCAATAGTGAGTTTCTCAAACACTGCTCAAACACACGCCAAGCATGTAATCACACTATTGTGCGTACTTTTAAACTGAAACAGTCTTTTCGAATTTGCAATAATACAGTGGCACTTATGACCTATCAATTTGTTCGGAAAATTCTGCTAAATCGACTCGCATAAATTGCGTGGAGACGATTTTGCACAGGTTTCGAGATAAACGTCCCGGAACGAAAACCCCGTGTTAATTTCCCTTTACCCTAAAAGACATTTTAGCTCCACGCGTTGCAGCCAATCGCAGAGGCCAGCCCGCCCGCGTTCCGATCCCTTATCTACGTTGACCACGCAGGTCTTCCATTCAATGGGTCTGTTGCATACTTTTGCTCCAACAATATAGAACCTTGATTCTTATGTAAAATTCGGCGAAAATAATGATGCGCACATTAAAAACGTTCAAAATCCACTCATTAACTCAGGAAATCACTTCAATTTCAAACAGCCCGCGCTACACTAGACACTATTTGCACCGGTATACTACTACATAGACGGAACCACAGTGCGTTAGTAAACAACATCGTAACTACAAAATGATGGAATTCCCTTCTAAATACATGAACTATTGGCTACATTTGCTGTCTGATCTTTTCGATTTATCAAAGATTACAAAATTATATAAGAAATGTACGCATCTAATCGAAACATTCAAATGTTTGTAAGTTCTGTTGATGTTTACATAAACGAGATGGTTCCATCTACACAGAAAAAACAGAAAAATTACTTTGGTAGCGCTGACAAAACCTTTGGTAAAAAAATGACCCATCAAAAGACTTTAGTTGAGCCAACCAAAGATTTGATACGCCTGACTAAAGCGATTTGGCTGGGTGAACCAAAAATTTCGTTGGTTCAACTAAAGTCTTTTGCTGGGTCATTTTTCTACCAAAGGTTCTGTCAGCGCTACCAAAGTGTTTTTCTCAGTTTTTTCTGTGTATGTAGTTATAAGTCGGTGATGTAGTGTCTAGTGTAGCGCGGGTCGTTTGAAATGGAAGGTATTTTCTGAGTTAATGAGTGGATTTTGAAAGTTTTTAATGTACGCATCGTTATTTTCGCCGAATTTTACGTTAGAAACAATTAGTTGTATTATTGACGTAGCAAAAGTACGCAACAGACCCATTGCGACTCTTGTTCACTCTTTGCTTCCATTGTTATTTTCTCGGCTTTTTACATAGGAATTGATACATTGAAACGCTGTAGCCGAAGTGTGCAACAGACCCTTCAGAAGCCGTCCATTGCGCGGTGATTGAGTTTTTAAGATTTGATCCTAAAAGGGGATAAATAGTTGATGTATCATTTCGAGTGTCAATCCTTATAAGGATTTGACACTCAAAATGACGGGACATCAGTGTTGCGAGTTGAAATGCACTTACGGTGTTTCCCTCGACCGTTTCCCCCCCGCGCTTCAAGTTTCACCATCGTTCGATTTACGGTCACAATGGGGCTCTTGCAAACTTTTGCTATGAGCAAATAAATAGTCCAATCTTATGTACCTACAGACCAGCAAAAATCACGAAAATCACACTAAGAAAGTCTAAAAGTCAGTAACAAAATCACATAACTGCTATAACCATAGAATAAAGATTACTTCGTAATAGAAGCGTCACTTCCATAAGGCTCTGTATAAACTCCTTTCGTTGACCTTGAAATAAGCCAGCCACCGCGCGATTCAAAATAAGCCAGCTACCGCGCGATTCGAAATAAGCCAGCCACTTGCAATTCAAAATAAGCCAACCAAACCCAGAGTCCCTGTGCATGAATATTTAATGAACTATATATTTAATATATTATATTTAGTATATTTAGTATTTAATCTCCCCCATTTACTCAATATACGGGACTGTAAGCCACCCAACGACCGATTTAAAATAAGCCAGCCACGGCGCGATTCAAAATAAGCCAGCCACCGCGCAATTTAAAATAAGCCAGCCACCCTTGAGTCCTTGTATAAGTGTGTACGAGTACGTAATATATTATACTTAATTTATTTTTTTTTTAATATCCCCTGCATTTTTTATTAATACACAGGGACTCTAAGCCAGCCGACGACCGATCTAAAATAAGCCAGCCACCGCACGATTTCAAATAAGCCAGCCACCGAAATTTAAAATAAACCAATCGCAGCGCTGATGGGTGGTGGATGATGTTGTTGTTGAATGAAAAGGTTACAGAATTTGAAACATCCTTCCAAACATAATCTTTTCGAGATCGTTCAAGGTCAACGAGTTCTGATAGAAGATTCGGCGACAGTGTCGCTTCTATTACATCTTTGTTCTATGCTAAAAGACAAGATCGTAATGGTGGTTCAACGCAGGTATCATGGGAGATTCCTGTCTATTATGTCACTTTCTCATGGGAAAACACAGATATATGCCTCAATTTAGATGGGAAATCTCCCATGATACCTCGTCTCCCCCGCCTTTAAACCCCCGATTCTGAGAGTAAAATTTCGTGATTTTTTTAGTGTACTCGTCGCCTTTTTTAAGTTATTATGCAAAATAAATCTTTATTCCCTTGTAACAAAATTTTACAAGAGCCCCTTTAAAGGCTTTTGATGCAAGAAGGGCGTCTCTGTCAAATTGAAAAAACGCGTTTAAATTTTTAAAAACCGAACCTGTCCCTGATTAAAAATATTCGCTAAATAAAGTCGAAACTATCGAACTTATTCGCAAATCGATACAATAAATCGTCATAAAGCGAAAAATAAGGTTCTTTCGCTTTTAATTTGCGTTCATTTGACCATAAATCTAACAGTGGCAAAACTTAGAACTACAAATACCGGAGAGGAATCGTTTAAAAAAAAAAATAGCCGACATCCACGCTATTGAAGTCATGACTTAAAAAAAATGACGTCAATGTTGTCGCGTGCAATCTGACAGCGTTGTAATTTGCCTATTCAAATGCACTAAAAAGGGTCGAATTGATTGAAGATGCGCAGTGCTCTCCTATAACTCGATTTTTTGCACGGCTTTAAATGGACGAAATTCGGCGTTGCCAGATTGCCCGCGACGCGCCACTGGATGACGTAACATTGCGAATGGGTCACATGAGTGATCCTGGGATTTCTAATTTAATGGTTGATTCCTAGGTAAAATTCCGTCAGAAAAACGGTGGTGAGCTTAAAAAAGCTCATAATCGTACGCAAAGCTACAAAAAAGCTGCTTAAAGTTAAGCAGTAAAATAATCGTTTTTCATTGGTCCGCTCCGTCACGTGACCGATTCTACGTCACATATTCCTTGTCTCCCCGACGGTCGTTTGTTTACATTGAAACTACATGGTAAACCCCGTGCTAAGTGTGTCTCCGGTAGTGATCGTCTTTTTTGGGGATTTTATCGATTAAATAATGAGCTCGCGAACATTATCTGTTTATTTTTTTGTGCCTGACAGTTCAACAACGAGCTAGAGAATCTCTAGAATGGTCGACAGCTCGACACAGTGCTAGTTAATAACCGGGAAGTTTGAAAACCTGAGACCTAACCTCACTCAACTCTTTCAAAAATGATCCTTCCTTCATTCCCCAGTGTTCTTTTAAAGTCATTTTTAATATTAGAGAGAGCTTTAGTGTTCTTCGCGTTGCATTGGAGTCTTACCTGAATGGTAAAGCTACTGTCAGGATTCTCAGCTAGTGCTGTGATACTCCTCCTGTTCTGTTTCAGATTCTGTGGCATGTTTTGAGTTTTTTTTCCCGGTCACTCCTGCGTAGGTTCTTTAAATTATCTATCTCAAATTATTAGTGTTGTTGAATGATATGGGAACTCGAAAGGTACTGTTTACAATCACAGAGGAATTGGTCTCTCGGGCACAAGTTCAGGCAATAAAGAAAACCCAAATAACTCATCTCCCTACGTGTAAAGTGTATCAACTGGCAAACTTCAACTTTGATGTCTGATTTGCAGTAAAAGGTAATCTTCATGCCAAGATTATCATTTGCGGAACTCAGTCTGAAGTTAAATCATCGGTGGAACAGCGGCAATTTTTCTTGGATTACCAATTTTTCCCCCCGGAGGTATGTATCTTGTGGTGAAATTCGATTTCATTCTCAGCATTTCTATGCGCTCTGTTAATTGGCAGTTATGCAGGTATGCAGTTAATTGGCATTTTAAGGACTGCTAGAGGTTGTTTTCGATGTGTAGGCGCACCTAGCCCAATAATCTTTAGAATTGTTAAACCATTATTTCTCATGTTACAAAGTTAAAATTAATGCAGATATAAATATGCACGTTGGCTTTTCACCGTGAGCCGCTTTAGAATCAAAAGTTTCAAGTCCGAGGCAAGTTTTATTTTGATTTGAAGGAATAAAAATTTAAAAAGCCTTTCAAAGATTGTGGTCTAGGTGCACCTACACTTCTGAAACGAGCTCACTAATGGGGTTTTGGGGCCGTGAAACTTTGAATATCAGCAGGGGTTCTGCAAACTACTGTCCGTACCAAGTGGATGATTGGAACTAAGTATTTGTAACTCTTTTTATGAATGTATCATGAACGTACACGGACCTGATGGAACTCCTACTATCTCTGCAAGATTGAGTCAACTACCAACAACTATATCAGCTCTATTTCGGGCGCATGCATTGAATGACCTAAATGGGAGGGGAAAAAGTTCCCCTGAAAGATTAGCTGTGGAAAACAAAGTTAACTTATTACAATACAATGGTTTGTGACCGCCTCATCTAGTTCAAATTGATAACTTTTCTGGCAAATTTTATTGCAATAAGCTATCGGAAGGTCACTTGGGTGGACTGCTAAAAGGGATATAAGTAGTAAACTAGAAATTCAGAGAATGAAATCAAATTTCACCACAAGATACATACCTCCGGGAAAGATTGGTAATCCAAGAAAAATTGCCGCTGTTCCACCGATGATTTAACTTCAGACTGAGTTCCGCAAATGATAAACTTGGCATAAAGATTACCTTTTACTGCAAATCAGACTTCAAAGTTGAAGTTTGTCAGTTGATACACTTTACACGTGGGGAGATGAGTTATTGGTTTACTTTATTGCCTAAAATTTGGGCCCCAAGACCAATTCCCTGTGATTGTAAACAGTACCTTTCGAGTTCCCATATCATTAAACCCGACACTAAAAATTTGAGATAGATAATTTAAAGAACCTGCGCAGGAGTGACCGGAAAAATAACTCAAATCATGCCACAGAATCTGAAACAAAACCCAGGAGGAGTATCACAGCACTAGCTGAGAATCCTGACAGTAGCTTTACCATTCAGGTAAGACTCCAATGCAACGCGAAGAAACACAAAGCTCTCTTTTAATTTTAAAAAACTGACTTTAAAAGAACACTGGGGAATGAAGGAAGGATCATTTTTGAAAGAGTTGAGTGAGGTTAGGTCTGGGTTTTCAAACTTCCTGGTTATTAACTAGCACTGTGTCGAGCTGTCGACCATTCTAGAGATTCTCTAGCTCGTTGTTGAACTGTCAAGCAAAAAAAAATAAACAGAAAATGTTCGCGAGCTCATTTTTTAATCGATAAAATCCCGAAAAACAGACGATCACTACCGGAGACACATTTGGCACGGTGTTTACCATGTATTTTTCAATGTAAACAAACGCCCCGTCTGGGAGACACGGAATATTGACGTAGCCACTGATCTCCCGCCTTTACTCGCCCGTTTTAAACGAAATAAATTTTTTTTCATTTTCAAACCAATTTACTTGATGTTCCCGTGATCTTAGAGAAAAAAGGAAAAAACACGGGTCTCTTATTTTTTTCTCAACTTTCATATTGTGAATTAAAAAAATCGACTCATCGCCCTTTAAAAGGGGCCGCCCCGCGTGATGCGAAAAAAAACTGGTCCTCGTTCAACTGCTCCCCGGAGGTTGGCAAAAGGTCGCACAGTCCCCCGTACCATTGCTTCTGACGATTACGTAATATTCAGTTCACTTTCGGCAACGAACATGGTTACCAAATTTAATAAAAAAAAAAATATAAGTAAAAATCGATAGACAAAATACATAAAGGAAAAAATTTAATATATAGCTCCAAACCCCTTTCGTAGTTCACGCGCCTAACAATGTTACTCACAAAATAAACAAACTCCCCAAAATAAATCCCCCCCCCCCCCCCCCAAAATAGGCTTTTTTTTTAAAGTCGCCGCCCCTGATTAGGTTGGGCCGCAATAAGGGGGGTGCAGAAAGATAAACAAATAATTGGTATAGATAGGCGGATAAATAAATAAATAAACTTTTAAAAAATAAAGAAATAAAGAAATAAAGAAACAAAAAAAAAAAAAAAAAAATAGATCCATGTATGTTAAATTTATGATGTGTCACAAACGGACGGACAGACCTTTTTTGGGAATATGATTTTTGAACTCAGGGGCACCTGAAATGCCAAGATATGGAATAACCCCAACTTTCAAATTTTCATGATGGCAATACTTTCTCTACTGGGGGGGGGGCGAGAAAAAAAGAAAATAAAAAAAAAAAAAACCCCCCAAAGAAAAGCAAAGAAACTGGGGAATTATACCAGAAGCAAATTCCATGCAAATCCGGCGAAATTTTAGCAATTTTTCACCGATTTTGGCAGTGACGCGCGACGCCTCGTGTAAATTTCGAAGTATTGAAATCGGATTTTCTCCTTTCAAACCTACGTAGAATAATCGATTCCTGATGAAACAATCTATCTCTCGCCGAGAATCGAGTCTTTTACATGGACTTGATTGGCACAAAACATGGTTGTCACGTCGCACCAACCGCTACTGAGCTGAATTTCTAAAAAAAAAAAAAACGGAGAACCAATCCATGGACAAGTTTTGATTTTGCATCCAAAAAAACAATACTTCTGCATGTACGGGTTTTTATGGAACGCTCTAACCGCAATATTTAATAATAATAATAAAAAAATAGCGCTTTTTACGATGTTCCGTCTTGTTCTCTCGTATTCCCCCTTGAAACAATCCGCATTATTTTGAGTGGTAGGTTTGTTACGTTCCGTTTCGATAGAACACGCGAGCCGCTCTGGCTGACGGCATTAGAAAAAAAATAAAAAAATAAAAAAAAAAAAAAAAATGTCGCTCCTTCGTGTTTAGAGTGGTTGGTTAGTTCCGTTCCATTTGCGGATGGAACACCCGAACCGCCCGGCCGCGGCGCCCTGACCACCGCAATAAAAAAAATGCAGCGTTCCATCCTGCTTTGTCGCGTTCCCCCTTTAAAAAAAAAAGATAAATAAACGGTTAATACAAAAAGGGGAAAAAGAAAAAAAAATGTATCGTTCCTTCGTGATTAGAGTGGTTGGTTAGTTCCGTTCCGTTTCGATGGAACATTCGAACCGCCCTGACCAATTGCAATAAAAAAAATGCAGAGATCCATCCTGCTTTGTCGAGTTCACGTTTAAAAATTAAAAAAAAATAAATTAATAATACAAAAAAAAAAAAAAACAAAAACACAAAAAAACAAAACAACCATTTGGCAACCGGGCGATTGCGACCCACTTATGCATTTAACGTATAATTGTGATCTAATCCCCTCCTCTAAACTGGACACAAGGTCAATGCGAAGAACTTGAAGCGAAATTGGATTAGTACTTTCGTTTTCACTTGAGTAAAAGGAAGTTCTAAAAGTCGAGATAGACAGTAGTAATAAGCTTAAAGTCCAGACATTTTGTTTGGCGGACGGATGGCCATTGCCCGGACGGGACGGTCCGCGGGAGACGTGCAAAGACTGCAAAGCCGCAGGTCACTGATCGATAAAACGAAAATCACTCCAATTCTAAGAAGAGGGCGATGAACCATTAAAATTGCAAATTCGTACATTTATTTATTCTGTGTAATAATAAATGTAGACGGGTTTTAAATAACGTTGCCGCAACGCTCCAAGGTAATATCTAAATTCACTCTGAACAGTCTCAAGATGAGTGCGCCAGTGGCGTAGCGTGCAATTTGGCAACGTTGTATTACGTCCATTTAACCCATGTGAAAGGTCGAACGCGAAAGTGTTCGCTGCACATCCAATAGTTCGATATTTTTAATGGGTTTTAATGCACGGAAAAAAAAGATTAGTGAAAATATCCGTACGGATAAGTACATGATTTTGGCACCTGCTAGATGTTATGGTAAACTTGACAAGAAGTATGGTACATTTACCGATACTTCGAATAAATTCGACATGCAATCAGGTAACATCACCTAGTACCTAGTCAAAAAATAGTATACTTCTGGGTAACATTACCATAACATCTAGCAGGTTCCAAAATCAGGTATGCGTATATGGTTATTTTCACCGTAGTTTTTTTTCCCCTGTGGACCAATACCACGTTGCCAAATTGCAAGCTACGCCACTGGAGTGCGCGCACTTTTTTGGCATTTACTGGGACATGGGACAGTTGATACCTTGTCACAGAAATGTTCACTTTAACTCCAATGACAAAACAGCCAGTATAATTTAAAAAAAAAAAAAAAAAAAAAAAAAAAAAAAGCTTTAAGCAGCGTTCGACGCGTCATATTCCTAGCTTCAAGACCCCTTTTTGGATTTTCAATATTTTAACAATTAATAAAATGGCGGCGATTTTATCGCGACCACCTCCCGTCACAGTTGGCCCAAATTTTAAAAATTTTCGCAATCGAAGCAATCGTTATTCAGACTTGGCAGTGGCGGCTCGTGAAATTTGGCAACAGTGTCCTCCTCTCATTTAACCAATGTAAAACAAACGATACTTCCGGAGGCTGTCAGCCTCCTCAAAATCGATTCTTTTACATAAGTTTAAATGGAAAAATTTCACAGTTGCCAAATCGCACGAGCCGCCATTGAGACTCGGGAGATGAATATTGTTTCAGACAACAATTAAAGCTAAGATGAATATTGTTTTAGACAACAATTAAAGCTAAGATGAATATTGTTTTAGACAACAATTAAAGCTAAGATGAATATTGTTTCAGACAGCAAATTTAAAACTAAGATGAATATTGTTTCAGACAACAATAAATACTAACAAACTGTGCTAATGTAAAAACTGATAAAATGGCGTCTTACCTTACTTTTTGACATAATCTCGGGGTCTGTGGAGACAATTTTGATACCTTGGCACCAGTTTCCTTATTCCATCCGAAAAAGCATCCTTTTCCTGTTCCGGGTCCAAATGTTGATCGCATTTTTGATTACACAACCACCATCCAATCACTACTGTTGCAACAATTTAAAATTTGGGAAAATTTCCCCCCTTTCCCCCGCCCCCTCACCTCCCCCATTTACAAGACCTTGCACCCAGTGACTTTCATATTTTCTCTCAGTTGAAATTGTATCTCGATAATCAACATTTCGTGAGCAATTGAGGACTTGTACGGAAGAAGGGGCCCCTAGTACTATGGGCCCTTTTTTCGTAAAATGGCTTAAACTAATTGTTTTAAACCCCAAGGTATGTCTCCATAAAGTTTCAAATCGATTCGACTTTTTCCCTGACGACTTATAGAAAGTTTCCGGAAAAAGGGCCCATAGTACCATGGGCCCGGAAAGACGCACTAAAAACAGGATTTCTTCGGTATTCTTTTCTATTTTACCAAAATTCCTTCAACAAATGAGTCTTAATCAAAATTTAAGCAAGTTTACCGACATTTTTTTTGAAACTAGAGTACACTCGTTTATCGAGGGGGAAAGGGGGGGGAGAATCAAAACTTTCTCGGAAATATATATTTTCGGAAACGCTTTGAAGTTGGACTTTCTAATTCAAAAAACTCACCCGTTTCAAGTCTATATTTAAGGAGAATCTATCAACTGTTCTTCAAGAAAATTCGGTTGGTTACAACGTTGCCAGATTTTTGTTCAATTCGACTAAAAAAACCCGGGAAACGTAAACTGAACACTTTATGATTTTTATGACTCAAAATTTTCAAATTGCAACCTCTATCTTGTGATACCTCGTTTTAAAGGGCGTAAAATTCTAAGACTTTTGGCGCAAACCGGGGGTCGATATTGTTTTTTGTCTTCGATATATCGCTAGTCAAAGTTCGATTTCGACCCATTTTTAAAAAATCAGAACTCCCATTTGAGAAGTCGGACTTTAAAAAAACTAGGAGTCCAAAAAACTCTAAAAAGCAAAAAAAAAAAAAAAACTGTTTTGATATTAGTCTAGTCTTAAAGCCCCCCCAAAAATTTTTTAAAAAAATGACCCCCTAGGGGGGCTATCTAAAAAATTCCGAGCCACACCCCTATCGAGTGATACATCGCTTGAAAGGACACACAAAACTGAGCAATTTGGCGCAAACCCCCAGGTCAATATCGTTTTTGGTTTTTGATATATCGAATGACAAAGTTGTATTTTTACCCATTGGCATTTTCGATAAATCGAAAACCAAAAACGACATCGACCTGATATCGAAATCGAACTTTGACTAGCGATATATCGAAGACGCAAAACGATATCAACCTCCGGTTTGCGCAAAAAGTCTTAACATTTTATGCCCTTTAAAACGAGGTATCACAAGATAGGGGTTGCCATTTGAAAATTTTGAGTTAGGTGGTGAACCCCCCCCCCCCGTCACTTGGGGGCGCCCCCCCCCCGGGAAAATTTTTGATACGCCAAAAAGTAGTTCCCGTTAAGTTATAAACATCCCCCGAGTTTCGTTTTTTTTTTCTTCAACCGTTCAAAAAATTAGACGGGGGAGGGTGGGGAGGGGAGAGGGACTTTCCTCCCACCCTGTATACGAATTTCTATTGGTGTTTATATGTTTAAGTTTTAAAAAAAGTTTTTTTGGGTCATGTCCGGTGTTAAAACAACTAAAAATTATCGTTTATTCTTCAATTTCAGCACCAAAAAAAATTTTTACGGAAGAAGGGCTTATAAAAACAGCATTTTAAATTAATTGTAACTACCCTTAAATTTCGTTTAAAATTTTAATCCTGGCGGTAGTGTATCGGCAGTAGTATGCCCTACTTGGGTCCAAATGGCTTTTTTGTGTAAAACGATCATACGAGCCTCATAGCCATTTGAAGTTTTCTTTTGCGTTTTTCTCAAAACGTGTGTTTTACCATGGGCCCTTTTTCCGTAAAAGTCCTCAATTCTAGTCGAAAACGTGGTCAACATTTGGATCCAAAATCAGGGTAAAGATTTTTTTTTTTTTTTTTTTTTCCTTCTTTTTTTTCGGATGGAATAAGAAAGCTGGTGCCACAGCTAACAAGGGCTAACATCTTATCACGTGACTTTAACCCTATCTCCATCCTTTCCTAAGGGTTTACTCCAGATTAACTGTCCCACCCGTCACATTTGAAAATGACTTTTTTTTTTCCTCAAACGTTGATTTTTTTTTTTTTTTTCATGTTTAAGCAATGGAATGAGTAAGATGTCAGACAAATAATATCACTCTTTTCTTCGCTGAAAATTGAAAACTTTCCAGTTTTAAACCGAGAAAAAAAACTTTAAAATGTGACGGGTGGGACACTTAAACCCGGAATGACCCCAACATATGTGCGTTCAAATGGGCTAAGACAGCAAGAGGGGAGAGAGGAAAGAGAGGGAGAGATAAGAGAGAGAGGAGCCAAAGGAGACAGGTGAGAGAGAGAGGAGCTATAGGAGATAGTGAGGGAGAGAAGAAGATAGAGATAGAGGGGAGAGAGAGCCAGGGTCCAAATAATATTTGCGGGACGAATTAGAGTCCTTTTACACTAGGAGAGTTGCGTCAAGACTCTCAAAAAGAAGAAGAAGAAGAAGCGGACCCAAAGAAGCCCCCAAGAGGAAAAAAGCAAATGGCGGTTGGCCGTTTGCCTCTGCTCTGTTGCCGCGATTTCGCTACTTCTACTAGAGGTTAGGTTCTGACGACCGTTATTGGCAAGAGATAATGTTCTCCACAAAAATTTTAAACGTTTGAAAAATCAACAATAATTACCGCGGTCACTGGTACAGTAAATGTGTGATAAAAGACGTGACGGCGGATCCAGGGGGATGCCCCTCATGAGGCAAAGTATACTCTAAATAGTGAGTTTCTCAAACACTGCTCAAACACACGCCAAGCATGTAATCACACTATTGTGCGTACTTTTAAACTGAAACAGTCTTTTCGAATTTGCAATAATACAGTGGCACTTATGACCTATCAATTTGTTCGGAAAATTCTGCTAAATCGACTCGCATAAATTGCGTGGAGACGATTTTGCACAGGTTTCGAGATAAACGTCCCGGAACGAAAACCCCGTGTTAATTTCCCTTTACCCTAAAAGACATTTTAGCTCCACGCGTTGCAGCCAATCGCAGAGGCCAGCCCGCCCGCGTTCCGATCCCTTATCTACGTTGACCACGCAGGTCTTCCATTCAATGGGTCTGTTGCATACTTTTGCTCCAACAATATAGAACCTTGATTCTTATGTAAAATTCGGCGAAAATAATGATGCGCACATTAAAAACGTTCAAAATCCACTCATTAACTCAGGAAATCACTTCAATTTCAAACAGCCCGCGCTACACTAGACACTATTTGCACCGGTATACTACTACATAGACGGAACCACAGTGCGTTAGTAAACAACATCGTAACTACAAAATGATGGAATTCCCTTCTAAATACATGAACTATTGGCTACATTTGCTGTCTGATCTTTTCGATTTATCAAAGATTACAAAATTATATAAGAAATGTACGCATCTAATCGAAACATTCAAATGTTTGTAAGTTCTGTTGATGTTTACATAAACGAGATGGTTCCATCTACACAGAAAAAACAGAAAAATTACTTTGGTAGCGCTGACAAAACCTTGGTAAAAAAATGACCCATCAAAAGACTTTAGTTGAGCCAACCAAAGATTTGATACGCCTGACTAAAGCGATTTGGCTGGGTGAACCAAAAATTTCGTTGGTTCAACTAAAGTCTTTTGCTGGGTCATTTTTCTACCAAAGGTTCTGTCAGCGCTACCAAAGTGTTTTTCTCAGTTTTTTCTGTGTATGTAGTTATAAGTCGGTGATGTAGTGTCTAGTGTAGCGCGGGTCGTTTGAAATGGAAGGTATTTTCTGAGTTAATGAGTGGATTTTGAAAGTTTTTAATGTACGCATCGTTATTTTCGCCGAATTTTACGTTAGAAACAATTAGTTGTATTATTGACGTAGCAAAAGTACGCAACAGACCCATTGCGACTCTTGTTCACTCTTTGCTTCCATTGTTATTTTCTCGGCTTTTTACATAGGAATTGATACATTGAAACGCTGTAGCCGAAGTGTGCAACAGACCCATTCAGAAGCCGTCCATTGCGCGGTGATTGAGTTTTTAAGATTTGATCCTCAAAGGGATAAATAGTTGATGTATCATTTCGAGTGTCAAATCCTTATAAGGATTTGACACTCGAAATGACGGGACATCAGTGTTGCGAGTTGAAATGCACTTACGGTGCTTCCTCGACCGTTTCCCCGCGCTTCAAGTTTCACCATCGTTCGATTTACGGTCACAATGGGGCTCTTGCAAACTTTTGCTATGAGCAAATAAATAGTCCAATCTTATGTACCTACAGACCAGCAAAAATCACGAAAATCACACTAAGAAAGTCTAAAAGTCAGTAACAAACTCACATAACTGCTATAACCATAGAATAAAGATTACTTCGTAATAGAAGCGTCACTTCCATAAGGCTCTGTATAAACTCCTTTCGTTGACCTTGAAATAAGCCAGCCACCGCGCGATTCAAAATAAGCCAGCTACCGCGCGATTCGAAATAAGCCAGCCACTTGCAATTCAAAATAAGCCAACCAACCTAGAGTCCCTGTGCATGAATATTTAATGAACTATATATTTAATATATTATATTTAGTATATTTAGTATTTAATCTCCCCTATTTACTCAATATACAGGGACTGTAAGCCACCCAACGACCGATTTAAAATAAGCCAGCCACGGCGCGATTCAAAATAAGCCAGCCACCGCGCAATTTAAAATAAGCCAGCCACCCTTGAGTCCTTGTATAAGTGTGTACGAGTACGTAATATATTATACTTAATAATTTATTTAATTTTTAATATCCCCTGCATATTTATTAATACACAGGGACTCTAAGCCAGCCGACGACCGATCTAAAATAAGCCAGCCACCGCACGATTTCAAATAAGCCAGCCACCGCGAAATTTAAAATAAACCAATCGCAGCGCTGATGGGTGGTGGATGATGTTGTTGTTGAATGAAAAGGTTACAGAATTTGAAACATCCTTCCAAACATAATCTTTTCGAGATCGTTCAAGGTCAACGAGTTCTGATAGAAGATTCGGCGACAGTGTCGCTTCTATTACATCTTTGTTCTATGCTATAACGACAAGATCGTAATGGTGGTTCAACGCAGGTATCATGGGAGATTCCTGTCTATTATGTCACTTTCTCATCGGAAACACAGATATATGCCTCAATTTAGATAGGAATCTCCCATGATACCTGCGTCTCTCCGCCATTAAGCCCGATTCTGAGAGTGAATTTCGTGATTTTTTTAGTGTACTCGTCGCCATTTTTACAAGTTATTATGCAAGAATCAACTCTTTATTCCCTTGTAACAAAATTTTACAAGAGCCCCATTAAGGCATTTGATGCAAGAAGGGCGTCTCTGTCAAATTGAGAAAAACGCGTTTAAAGTTTAAAAACCGAACCTGTCCACTGATTAAAAATATTCGCTAAATAAAGTCGAAACTATCGAACTTATTCGCAAATCGATACAATCAATCGTCATAAAGCGAAAAATAAGGTTCTTTCGCTTTTAATTTGCGTTCATTTGACCATAAATCTAACAGTGGCAAAACTTAGAACTACAAATACCGGAGAGGAATCGCTTAAAAAAAAAATAGCCGACATCCACGCTATTGAAGTCATGACTTCAAAAAAATGACGTCAATGTTGTCGCGTGCAATCTGACAGCGTTGTAATTTGCCTATTCAAATGCACTGAAAAGGTCGAATTGATTGAAGATGCGCAGTGCTCTCCTATAACTCGATTTTTTGCACGGCTTTAAATGGACGAAATTCGGCGTTGCCAGATTGCCCGCGACGCGCCACTGGATGACGTAACATTGCGAATTAAAGGAATGCTCGCGCGCTGATGATGCGAAAAAAAACTGGTCCTCGTTCAACTGCTGCCTGAGGTTGGCAAAAGGTCGCACAGTCCCCCGTACCATTGCTTCTGACGATTACGTAATATTCAGTTCACTTTCGGCAACGAACATGGTTACCAAATTTAATAAAAAAAATAATATAAAGTAAAAATCGATAGACAAAATACATAAAGGAATAAATAAGTATATAGCTCCAAACCCCTTTCGTAGTTCACGCGCCTAACAATGTTACTCACAAAATAAACAAACTCTCCAAAATAGAATACCCCCCCCCCCCCACAATAGGCTTTTTTTTTAAAGTCGCCGCCCCTGATTAGGTTGGGCCGCAATAAGGGTGTGCAGAAAGATAAACAAATAAATTGGTATAGATAGGCGGATAAATAAATAAATAAACTTTTGAAAAATAAAGAAATAAAGAAATAAAGAAACGAAAAAAAAAGAAAAAAAAATAGATCCATGTATGTTAGAAGTTATGATGTGTCACAAACGGACGGACAGACCTTTTTTGGGAATATGATTTTTGAACTCAGGGGCACCTGAAATGCCAAGATATGGAATAACCCCAACTTTCAAATTTTCATGATGGCAATACTTTCTCTACTGGGGGGGGGGCGAGAAAGAAAGAAAATAAAATAAAAAAACCCCCCAAAGAAAAGCAAAGAAACTGGGGAATTATACCAGAAGCAAATTCCATGCAAATCCGGCGAAATTTTAGCAATTTTTCACCGATTTTGGCAGTGACGCGCGACGCCTCGTGTAAATTTCGAAGTATTGAAATCGGATTTTCTCCTTTCAAACCTACGTAGAATAATCGATTCCTGATGAAACAATCTATCTCTCGCCGAGAATCGAGTCTTTTACATGGACTTGATTGGCACAAAACATGGTTGTCACGTCGCACCAACCGCTACTGAGCTGAATTTCTAAAAAAAAAAATCGGAGAACCAATCCATGGACAAGTTTTGATTTTGCATCCAAAAAATCAATACTTCTGCATGTACGTTTTGATGGAACGCTCTAACCGCAATATTAATAATAATAATAATAAAAAAAGTAGCGCTTTTCACGATGTTCCGTCTTGTTCTCTCGTATTCCCGTTGAAACAATCCGCATTATTTAGAGTGGTAGGTTTGTTACGTTCCGTTTCGATAGAACACGCGAGCCGCTCTGGCTGACGGCATTAGAAAAAAAATAAAAAAATAAAAAAAATAAAAAAAATGTCGCTCCTTCGTGTTTAGAGTGGTTGGTTAGTTCCGTTCCATTTGCGGATGGAACACCCGAACCGCCCGGCCGCGGCGCCCTGACCAACCGCAATAAAAAAAAATGCAGCGTTCCATCCTGCTTTGTCGCGTTCCCGTTTAAAAAATAAAGATAAATAAACGGTTAATACAAAAAGTGAAAAAGAAAAGAAAAATGTATCGTTCCTTCGTGATTAGAGTGGTTGGTTAGTTCCGTTCCGTTTCGATGGAACATTCGAACCGCCCTGACCAATTGCAATAAAAAAAATGCAGAGATCCATCCTGCTTTGTCGAGTTCACGTTTAAAAATTAAAAATAAATAAATTAATAATACAAAAAGAAAAAAAAAACAAAAACACAAAAAACAAACAACAACCATTTGGCAACCGGGCGATTGCGACCCACTTATGCATTTAACGTATAATTGTGATCTAATCCCCTCCTCTAAACTGGACACAAGGTCAATGCGAAGAACTTGAAGCGAAATTGGATTAGTACTTTCGTTTTCACTTGAGTAAAAGGAAGTTCTAAAAGTCGAGATAGACAGTAGTAATAAGCTTAAAGTCCAGACATTTTGTTTGGCGGACGGATGGCCATTGCCCGGACGGGACGGTCCGCGGCGAGACGTGCAAAGACTGCAAAGCCGCAGGTCACTGATCGATAAATCGAAAATCACTCCAATTCTAAGAAGAGGGCGATGAACCATTAAAATTGCAAATTCGTACATTTATTTATTCTGTGTAATAATAAATGTAGACGGGTTTTAAATAACGTTGCCGCAACGCTCCAAGGTAATATCTAAATTCACTCTGAACAGTCTCAAGATGAGTGCGCCAGTGGCGTAGCGTGCAATTTGGCAACGTTGTATTACGTCCATTTAAACCCATGTGAAAGGTCGAACGCGAAAGTGTTCGCTGCACATCCAATAGTTCGATATTTTTAATGGGTTTGAATGCACGGAAAAAAAAGATTAGTGAAAATATCCGTACGGATAAGTACATGATTTTGGCACCTGCTAGATGTTATGGTAAACTTGACAAGAAGTATGGTACATTTACCGATACTTCGAATAAATTCGACATGCAATCAGGTAACATCACCTAGTACCTAGTCAAAACATAGTATACTTCTGGGTAACATTACCATAACATCTAGCAGGTTCCAAAATCAGGTATGCGTATATGGTTATTTTCACCGTAGTTTTTTTCCCGTGTGGACCAATACCACGTTGCCAAATTGCAAGCTACGCCACTGGAGTGCGCGCACTTTTTTGGCATTTACTGGGACATGGGACAGTTGATACCTTGTCACAGAAATGTTCACTTTAACTCCAATGACAAAACAGCCAGTATAATTTAAAAAAAAAAAAAAAAAAAAAAAAAAAAAGAGCTTTAAGCAGCGTTCGACGCGTCATATTCCTAGCTTCAAGACCCCTTTTTGGATTTACAATATTCTAACAATTAATAAAATGGCGGCGATTTTATCGCGACCACCTCCCGTCACAGTTGGCCCAAATTTAAAATTTGCGCAATCGAAGCAATCGTTATTCAGACTTGGCAGTGGCGGCTCGTGAAATTTGGCAACAGTGTCCTCCTCTCATTTAACCAATGTAAAACAATCGATACTTCCGGAGGCTGTCAGCCTCCTCAAGAATCGATTCTTTTACATAAGTTTAAATGGAAAATTGCACAGTTGCCAAATCGCACGAGCCGCCATTGAGACTCGGGAGATGAATATTGTTTCAGACAACAATTAAAGCTAAGATGAATATTGTTTTAGACAACAATTAAAGCTAAGATGAATATTGTTTTAGACAACAATTAAAGCTAAGATGAATATTGTTTCAGACAGCAATTAAAGCTAAGATGAATATTGTTTCAGACAACAATAAATACTAACAAACTGTGCTAATGTAAAAAACTGATAAAATGGCGTCTTACCTTACTTTTTGACATAATCTCGGGCTCTGTGGAGACAATTTTGATACCTTGGCACCAGTTTCCTTATTCCATCCGAAAAAGCATCCTTATCCTGGTTCCGGGTCCAAATGTTGATCGCATTTTTGATTACACAACCACCATCCAATCACTACTGTTGCAACAATTTAAATTGGAAATTCCCCCTTCCACCGCCCCCTCACCTCCCCCATTTACAAGACCTTGCACCCAGTGACTTTCATATTTTCTCTCAGTTGAAATTGTATCTCGATAATCAACATTTCGTGAGCAATTCTAGTCGAAAACGTGGTCAACATTTGGATCCAAAATCAGGGTAAAGATTTTTTTTTTTTTTTTTTTTCCTTCTTTTTTTCGGATGGAATAAGAAAGCTGGTGCCACAGCTAACAAGGGCTAACATCTTATCACGTGACTTTAACCCTATCTCCATCCTTTCCTAAGGGTCACTCCAGATTAACTGTCCCACCCGTCACATTTGAAAATGACTTTTTTTTATCCTCAAACGTTGATTTTTTTTTTTTTTTCATGTTTAAGCAATGGAATGAGTAAGATGTCAGACAAATAATATCACTCTTTTCTTCGCTGAAAATTGAAAACTTTCCAGTTTTAAACCGAGAAAAAAAGCTTTAAAATGTGACGGGTGGGACACTTAACCTGGAATGACCCCAACATATGTGCGTTCAAATGGGCTAAGACAGCAAGAGGGGGAGAGAGGAAAGAGAGGAGAGAGATAAGAGAGAGAGGAGCCAAAGGAGACAGGTGAGAGAGAGAGGAGCTATAGGAGATAGTGAGGGAGAGAAGAAGATAGAGATAGAGGGAGAGAGAGCCAGGGTCCAAATAATATTTGCGGGACGAATTAGAGTCCTTATACACTAGGAGAGTTGCGTCAAGACTCTCAAAAAGAAGAAGAAGAAGAAGCGGACCAATGAAGCCCCCAAGAGGAAAAATGCAAATGGCGGTTGGCCGTTTGCCTCTGCTCTGTTGCCGCGATTTCGCTACTTCTACTAGAGGTTAGGTTCTGACGACCGTTATTGGCAAGAGATAATGTTCTCCACAATAAAATTTAAGCGTTTGAAAAATCAACAATAATTACCGCGGTCACTGGTACAGTAAATGTGTGATAAAAGCGAGTGCGTGAAAAGTAAACAAACCCTCCGCCATTTGCATAACTGCCTCTTGAGGCTTTCTTGACAGCCTATAAATCTGAGAGCCAATCAGAAATGGGTTCAGCAATGGCGCATCTCGCATAGTATACGTGTAGGGACTCTAGGACGAATATAACAGTCCGCTAGGTTGGGTGTACCAATCAGGATGTCGCCTTCGCAACTTTCCAACGCGCAACGTTTCAATGGACCATCTCATATGTCCGTCCGGCTAATTATGTGGGCTCGTAATGTCAACTGCCTTCAATAAAACCATCCATATCTGTAGCTGCACTCGCAGTTTCAATCAGATTAAACATTCCGCGTCGTGAAAATGATTCTTCACTGTTACTGTTCCACTCACCCACCTCTAGCTTCATCCAGTGGCGATGGCGTCACGTGCAATTTGGCAACAATGTATTCTATCCATTTAAACTCATGTAAAAGATCGAATTCAGGGGGTGCACAGTGCGCAAGGAAAATTCGATATATTTAATGAGTTTAAATGGAGCAGTTGCATTGTTGCCAGATGGCACGCGACGCCACTGGATTCATCTTTCAATCCTCTCCGAAAAGAAACCGTAAAAAATACGACCATAAAAATTTGAGAACTGCCCGCGTTTCGTTTTAAGTCATTTTATAACCTTTTCGTCGGTGGATGATGAGTATGATGACTGATATGCGGAGTAATGGAATTTATGTGCGATCTAGTCTATAGGATGATCTGATGATCTATCTTCGATGGAATGCCAAGAATAACGGATACTCATTACTCGTGCTGCGTGCTCGTTCTTATTACTCGTTTATCTGAGGCGACGCATGGGAGTAACTTTGCAACAACGACACAACTCCGATGTATTTTGAATGGGTGAAGTGTTGTTGTCGCACCTAACGCCTCAATGAGTCAGTTGCACTAGTCTGGGATTTTTAATATAAAAATTGTTTCTTATGTAAAATTTTACGAGAAAAACGATGGTATCATTAAAAAAAAATAAAAAAAAAAATCTATCGAGTAGAAACCGCTGAAAATTGAGCTTAAAGTTGAAGCATTGAATAAACGATTTTCATTGGTCGATCGGACCGAAAAGAATGAATACAATTTTTTGAATTTTTTCAAAATTATAAAAAGAATGCCTCCCTTAAAATATAAAAAAGAGCTTGAAACCTCACTGTTTGTGTGTATGATAGATTTCTAGGTTAACCTGATAAGGCACCTGAGGCTTCCCAGTTACTAACGCTATGAATTCGGTCGAAATTATTCGAAAGTCATGTGCACTTGAGAAAAAGAAAAAGATACAACAAAATCAAGAATTTAAGTCATTATTTAACCCAATAAAAAGATTCACTTTGCATCAAAATCTGTTAACTGCCAAAGGAGCAGGTGCCTGGTCTCAATGGTGGTACCACACATTTCAGTGTGACCGTATTTTTACCCAACACTTCTACACTAACTTTGATCGCGTTGATAAGTTTTTTGAAGGTTTCATATGCACTAAAAAAAACTAATTAATGCACTAAAATATGACATTCCATGTAATATGTTGGTCGGAAATTCACGCTCTCAGCACGATTCCCCATAAGCTGCCTGCACGAAGAATGCAATTACGTCACACTTGGTTTCCCGCCGTTTGGGGGTCTTTTCAAATCGTCGCGCTTTTTCGACTTTTCAAACCAATTTTTTTTTGGTGATGCAGTCACCAAAAAAATTTGGAAAAATTCCTGAGTACCTAGCTCACTGTTGCCGCCGCAACTAGTTGGACGGGTTCTCCGTCAGATGCCGCCACCAGGCGGCACTGACTTTCCGCCCGCGTCTCGGGGTATCCTCCTTTTCCTACGCCTCTCCCCCCGAGTCCCACGCCCTGACCCAGCTTGATCAGCTGATCAGCTTTGGTTGGTTACATAACCTGCACGCCTCAACTTTTTCGCATGTATGCATGAACGCATAGACGCCTGTTTCGCTTGGTTCTGTATGCTGTTACCTTTTGTTCGTTCACCTCAAGGTCCATATATTACCAGGTCTGGCCAGTAACGCTAGTGTGCCGCGGCGAAATTCTGAACTTCTTGGTGGAGAAGAAATGCCCTCAGTTTGTGACGTAGGTTAAGTCCAGTTTTCGAGCGGAGCGGGAAGCGCGAGTGCCAGCCCGCCAGCCGCAAGCTTCAAAAGAGCGCTCACTATTTATTTGGTTTCCGTTTCCGGTTTATTTGTATATACGGTATACTTATTTTTTGAAAGTGTCACTTTAGTTGACGCTTGACGCATTATTAATTAATATATTTATTAGTTAACATTATCGTTATTTTATTTGAAAGCGTCTACTCAGTAGATGTATTAATTGATTGACAAGTTAATTTTCTTTTGTTGATTTATCATGCCATTATATTGTTCCATAAGAACGTGCTCAAACTTTCGAGGTAAAAAGGGCCTTGATAGTTCAATAAAGTTTCATTCGTTTCCGCGCGATCCTTTATACAAGGAAATGTGGATAAAGGCGTGTGATAAACCTATTAATTTAAAAGGAGGTGAGGAAATTCTAATGCTTAGTTAATGAATTTAGGTTCTACGTGGTCTTATTATAGCATGTATGAAGAGTTTTTTTTCTGAGTGATCAAACGGGTATACCATCAAACAAATGATATGTAAGCAACTGAAACCAGTAAAAACACAGAAGTGTTATGATGTTCTTATAGTTAGTTCAAAGTATTTTCGAAATAATGCTTAAAGTGTAAGAAAGGAGGCCACAGTTCCCAAGTTTGTGAAAATTTGAGAAGCTTCCTGGGCACACATCAGGTTGCACTTTACTTACAAGTCATAAGAGTCGCTCTTGTACATTTAGATTAAGTTTGGTTTTGTAGCATTTTCCATCTAGTTTCAGGATATACTTACGGGGGTGCTCAGTGCCATATCTACTGTATATTATTTCCAGAAATCCAGCAGTTAGCCACTATTGGTAAAATAGCGATTGTCAGTATTTATGGCTGGACCGTGTACTTGAATTATTAAGTAACTATAAAACTGGTTTTTGCCAAAGATTATGGACATAGACGTTGGTCATTATGTAAATACAATAGATAGCAGAGGAAAACAGCTTCTTTTCCGTAACTATAGTCTTTCTATACTCAGTCAGGAACCTATGTTCAAGTTGAATGAAAGTATTTAGATAGGTTTCTAGAGTTCTACTAATTTAATATGCAAAACTCTCTATGGACGTGTCATTTGAGAATCTTCCCTCTGATCCCTTCATGTGCATTAGGACATATGAAAGTAGAAAATGAACAATCTCAGGGTCATCCCACCCTCCTTGTTCTTTTCTTCCTTGCAGTTTTCAATGGACAAAGAAAAAGAAGATTTTTGAATGACACTTATCGTAGAATAATAAGTACCGTCACATTTTCAGAACTGTTTTATTCAGACTTGGTGAAGAATGCCCAGAGCAGACGAGGTTTGTAGTAAGTGGCTGTTGATTGGTTCTAGCTCATCCCGTGATCCAAGTTTGTTGTAGAGTTCTGCCCGTCGCACATCTTTGCAGTGGTTTGAAGCCAATCAGCGCTCACTGACTGCAAACTTGTTTGCTCGAGGTGTAACAATTTTGCATTGGATGGTAAGAATATATGTTAGGGGAGCTTGATGCTTAACTGTGTGGTCAGACTAGATGCCTATTTACTAAGAAATGTCCATTTCTCTCACGATTGGTGCTTAGCTGACTATGACAAAATACAGCAGGCAAGGATTTCATACTTACCGATTTTCAGCTCCAATTTTTATGCACTGTTAAGTTTCATTGATTGAATTTCCAGAACCAGAGATTACTTTAGCAGTCTCTTTAAAGAATTCGAAACCATACTTTCATTATTTTTTGCAAATTAAAAAAATAAATAAATAAAAAAAATAATGTGTAGTATACTTAATGTTATGAAAGTACTTTGAAAACAAATCTATACTTACTTGCATATATATTTACCTAAATCCCGTGACAATACCACTCAGAGTCCGGTGCAACACATAGGAAAAATATACAGAATTTTAGTTTCAACCTTTTTGAGTCTTTGAAAATTTTCATTTTTGAGGGATTTATAGGGCATAAAGGGTGCCCATTGAATCTTATGGGAAAAATGAGTAAAAATGGCGAAAAACTGGGGTAACTGAAAAAAGCTTTGGAGAATTTCCATACAATTTGGAACACGCATCCTACTATAACAGTATAATATGTTTTACCTTTTATAACTTCCCTAGCAACCCTTACCATGCTGCTAAAAGGTTTTGAAGGGTGCGATTCGCTCGTTAAATCCATGAATTGTGACTGCAACTTCAATCTTCCATTTTCAGGGGTGATTTTTTCAAAGATATCTTTGAAATTTTTTTTTTTTACCATTTTTTGACATACATAGGTACTTTTCAGACCAAAACTTTAATTCATATCAATCTAGGAACCAAGATAAGAAGAGATTAAAGATAAGGAAACTTAGAGTCATGTGATGATTTGAGGAAATGGAAAAAGTAAAGAATGGCTTCAGTTTCTTTTGGTTGCAACTTTTGAAAAATCCATCTTAGAGCTTTTGAATTTTTGCATTCAAGAGTGTTTTTAAGTGTGTTGAAAAATGGTACTTAAAAAATAGTATTTATTTTTCATTAGGTACCTTTAAATATTGCTCTTGCTGAGATCCATTTAGTATTTGGCCACAATCTGAAATTAAGTTTCTGGGCAGCCAAATAGACATATTCTTGTTTTTTTTTTAACTGTTATGCTTTCAACAGTTTTCAACAACAATCTTTTGCAGTTAAAAAATTTGATTGCTATTCTTCTAATGATACTTGCGTGACTCATATAAATTGGATTGATTTTCTTTTTAGGCTTGAAATAAAACCAAAATTTGGCAGGTAGGAAAAAAAAAAAAAAATATATTGAAATATTGAAGTTCAGAACTTGATGCCAGAAAATTTTACCACGTTACAGTCCTAAAAAACAGAGACTTAAACACATTTCTCTATTTTTAACCCCAGGGATGGAGAATTGGCCTTTAAAAAGACCAATTTGACTAGAATTTAATCTCTTGATAATTATGCGTTTTTTAGCTGCAATATGTTCAGAACATTTTGAGGAAAAGTACCAAAGAAGGAGCTTGGCAAACCAACTTCTTCACCTCACTCCAAGAACAGAGCGAAATCTTACAGAAGATGCAGTCCCTACCCTAAAAGTACCAAACCCACCAAACCCTCCAAACCCGCCTTCAGAGAGCGATAAAGAAGTAGAAATTGCAGAAAGAAGAAAGATAGTTGCGCAATGTATCGAAGAATACCAATTGTAAGTTCAAATCTAGTTTCCTTTTCCAAAGTATCTTTTTATCCTTGAAATATAATCTCAAATTTTATGATGACCCCTATCTCCCCATGAATTTGTAGGGTAAAATTGAAGAGCTACAGCTAGTGAGACGCTAATGAAATTGGATCCAAGGAACTCCACAATTTTTTGTGTTTGAGAAGATTTTGAACTAAGATATGAGTGAATAAGATTATTTCTGTTTTGTTTCAAAGAGAGAGATAGGATTTGAGAGATTCATATCATAGAGGTCCAAGCTATGAAGCCTTGAGAAGTAAGTCAATTCTTCTTTCTTTTCCTTCCTTTCTGATGAAAACTTACAATAAAACAAAGCAGGGCTCCTACCAGTGTGGGCCCAATTTAGAGGTGAGAAAAGAGTTTTTTTGGTTTGTTTTTTTTTTTGTTTAAAAGTGAGTCAAATTTGGAAAAAAAAATGACAAAAGTGAGTGAAAAAACAGCCGCTTTTTGAGTGCAAAAATTGAAATTTTGGGTGAAATCATGCCATGATTATCCTTTTTGCCATTCTCCTATTAGTCTTATAGAAAATTTCCTTTGATGTCTCTTGCCACTGAGGTTTTAACAGATTTATTCAGCAACTGATAAAGATAATTTTTATTTTACAACACAACAACAGAATTCATTATGTAATCATTGACCTTCGTTTTACATTGATTACAAACAAATTGAGCTTGATGAGGCCTGTTAGAGTTAAAAATCAATGCCCACAAATATAGGGTTGGAGTCCAAGGCGCATAAATGCATTAAAATACGGGTAAAATCACACAAAGTTTTTCTAGACTGACGGAGAAACAAAAAAGATTTCTCTTCAGCAAAAATTATCAGCGTTTTAAAGAGAGAAAAACAAGCATGGCTTAATTTTATGCATGCAAAAAAAGATTACGTTGTGATGCACTCATGAGTCTTGTTCTTCAAGCGCATTTACGGAAGAACGTGTAGTAACGGAGGGTAAGCTCACTGCAAAAACAACAAACCTTGTTAAAATTTTTTGATTAGGTTGAATGGGCAGGCGCATGCACCTACATGAGAAAATATGAATTTTCTTTGTCATAAAAAAATTTCCCTAAAATTCAACCTAAAACGGACCTTTTGCGTCCACAATGGACCAAATGTGGAACGGCCACAGAAGCGTTATTCGGTAAATGAAGTAGGTACCCGAGAGTCCCTCATGAAATTGGGGACCCAACTTAATCTTGAAAATATCGATTTTCCTTGTCATTTCGAAAATGCCCCTGAAATTTCACCTGCAACAGACCTTTAGCATCCATGATGGACCAAATGTGGAACGGTCACAGGTAGACCAGTCATCATAGCTGAAAAAAGGGGCTCAGGTGGAAAAAATTAGTAATGAAAGTTTTTCTGTGGCAAGTTGTTCGTATAGACCTCCTAAACAAGCCTGTTAAAATCTCACAAAATCCCAATGCCGTTACAGTTGCCATCTTGAAAAAAGGGGGCAGGGGGGTCAAGATCCAGACTTTCATCCGTTTTTCAACTATTCAATGGATACCGTTGATATTCTAGGTAAACATGAAAAGGAGCAAATTTGTAGAACACTAAATTTCTTATCAGAATCCGTTAAGTTTTATGATTTAAATCTATATTCGTTTGGAAAATGACGAATTTTCTCAGAAGGCAAAAAATCAGGATTTATCCAAATTTACAATTTTTGCAATAGCGGAAATTTGAACTTTTCTCTTTTTTCAATCATCATGTCAAAAAAGTGAGTTAAATGAGTGATTTTTCAAGGAAAAAAGTGAGATAAGTGAGTTTTCAGAAAAAAATGTGTAAAAGTGAGTTCTTCATGAAAAAAGTGAGAAAACTAAGAGAAGTCAGTAAATGGGGGCCGTGAACAAACCGAAAGTGGTCACGTAGAAGATTCAAGATTAAATTTATGAATGGTATGGAGGGCGGCATAGAATAGGAAGGACACAAATTTTAGGAAGCTGCTAGGAATTTGTTTTTTTTTTTTTTTAAATTCTGAAAAGGTTTTAGAAACTTTTTTACAGTTATTATTCTTATTCAATGGCATTAGGGCCTCGAAAGTTCACCATTGCATCAGTAGAGGCAAACACCCTTTCTTGATTTGTAGCTGATTCCTTTTAGGGTGTTTGGCTATATTTTTTTTTCTATAATATTTGAAAAACTTTTATCTTCCTTTGACTGCACTTTGTATTTAAATCAATAGTATTGATACTACGGATTGATGTGCTGTTTTTTGACAGTAAATAACTGGACTAAGATAGCAGAAAGAAAATACCGAGGTATTTTCCCATAAAAATGGGAGAGAAGAGGTATACCCATTACACGTAAGACACCCTCAGGTATGCGAGATATATAGAACAGTCAAGGAGAAGGAGTGCACTTGATTTTTCTTTTTTTCCCCCTCTTATTTTTTCGACAAAATTCATGGATCCAGGTTAAAATCAGCTAGCAGATGCAGCAATGGTCAGACACAAAAATATTGGTTTTGGGGAAATTGCATTTTCAGCTGTTGACTGTGCATTAGGGACAACGTATTCTCTTGTAAGAGTGCGGTAATTCAAGGAAAATCTAGGGAGTACTGGAGTTTCTTTATATACAGAGTTGCAACAAGAAAATCCATGGACACCACTGCTGGAGCGAATTTGTATCAGGCGGAGTGGAGGAGGGAGCAAAGATTATAAAACGGTAGACTGCGAGCTCTTAAGAATCATTGACTGTTTTTTATTTCTTGTCTTTTTACATAAACATGGATTATTTTGGATATTTAGATTTATTTTTAGATGTGATTGACGCGATTTTTGTAACTAATAATGGATTTACCTCGGTGATTACAAAGAGAGTGCAATTTTACCTCCAATGGCCGCCACTGTTGAGTCTAAAACTGCATCACCCAATTGGAGGTTGGCTACCCCTTTGTCGCAACTCTGTATACAAAAGGACTCAAGGGATTACTTAATTTTCATATTTTTTACCAAACAAAGTACAATAAGAGACCTCTTGAGCCTTAGCCTTAACTGAATTTAGTAAGTTGTACCAGAGGTTGAAACAGTATCACTTCTGCATTCAATGGCAAAAATATGGATTCCTACATCTCCCCACCTAAATGTTATAGGTAAATGCTGCTTAGAGTGACCTAGCTAGTAGGTATTTACAAATTCTTCTCCCTATTCTCTGAGGCGTGTCAAGAAATTTGAAGAGGGAGAGAAAGTTTTTTTAAAAAAAAAGTGAGGTAAAAATGTTTGGGAAGGTTATCAGGTGAACGTTTGAAAATTTTTATTTAAAAAGGACCAATAGTTCTTTGATATTTTCAATATTTTTAGGGGAACTGATAGTCATCCTCCCTTCTGAAATGATTTAATAATGTAGACAAAATTTTTTGGTAGTTTTGTAATTCTAAGCTTTGTACATGTCCAGAGTATTCTTTGATTTCACACAGAATGAAAAATGTTACGATCTTAAAATTGAAAGTAAAACATATAAGTGGGAAATAATCAACAGGGATAAGATAACAAGGCAATAATGACCCGAAACTTTTAAAAAGCACTTAATATTGAAATTGGATTTTAATATACATCACTATATGAATGAAAATAATTCTACTAATAATAGTTCTACACAGGGCCGTATTTAGAGGAGGGGGGGGGGGGGGCTAGGCACTTGCCCAGGATGGCAAATTTTAGGATTTTTTTCTTTTGATTATTATTATTTTTATACACATACTGGGTTTTTCAAAAGTAACGCCCACCCTACCCCCTCTAACTTTTTTTCCTACTTGAGTTACAAAGTTGCGGCGTTCTTCATCATATTGAGGGGAAGCTGCTGCTGCTGCAAAAAAAGAAAACACACATAATTCAGCAAAGAAAACACTTATAATTCAGCAGCCAACTTTTAATGCAAAATATTTTAAAAACATGAACTAAAGTATGTTTCTAGGCTGATCAAAATCTTAAATCTTAAAATTAAATCAGTTTTTCACCCTTTTTTTGTTAGGTTTAGAGAAAATTCTAATAAAAACAACGAAGTGAAGGACTCAACAGCTCCAAACAGAGATACCGAGGAAGATCAAAACTATGGAGGCAATGACTCCGCACTTGAGCAGAATAAAGACTCCGTGGATGAGTCTGAAGAAGCAATGCCATGTATATACGAAGATGAAAACATCCAGATTAGTGACACAGAACAGGAAGAGCAAATTGAAATCAAAGACAACGCACAGCTAATCGAAGAGATCAGTCGCCTAAGAAATGAAAATATTCAGTTGAGGCAGAACTTGGAGGAGGAAAAGCTGTTACGAAGTAAGCCGAATGCTGATTTGATAGTTGAAGTGACGCGATTGAAAAGCGAAAATAATCAGCTGAAACAAGATTTGGAGAAGGAGAAGAATAAATGTATCGACATCTTGAAAAGACACTTCTCTGAAGGTGTAGTTCGAAAAATGACTAGTTCGAATCCTAATCAGCAAATTCATTGGTCCAAGGATGACATTGCTTCAGCCATTTCATTGAGAGCAACAGGTTCGAAGACATATGACTTTATGCGCAACACAATGGGACTTCCTCTGCCTTCACTAAGAACACTTCGGAGATGGGCTAAGGAGAGGTTAGACCTTTCTGAGGGGATACTGTCAGGGATATTAGAAATGATGCAGTTAAAGGGCAATTCTCTGGGGGATCGGGACAAATCTTGTATCCTGGCTTTTGATGAAATGAGTATTAGTCCCGAAATATGTATTGACAAAGCGGATGAGAAAGTTTTGGGGCCGCACACCAAAGTGCAAACAGTGATAGCAAGAGGCCTATTCAATGGGTGGCGGCAAATAGTGTTTTATCAGTATGATACAAGAATGACAGAGGAGATACTTTTTAATCTGATCCGCCGAATTTCCAACATTGGGTTTAGAGTAGTGGCCACCACATGTGACATGGGGCCAGAGAACAGAAGACTCAGGAAAGATCTGGGAGTCTCAAGAAACAGACCTTTCTTCAGTCTTCCGGAGAGTCCAAAAGAAAATGTATTTTTCTTCCACGACCCACCCCACCTTCTGAAGTGCATCCGGAACCATTTTATCGATACTGGCTACAGATTAAATGGCCAAACTATTTCAAAGAGGCAACTACTGATAATCAAACGGATTTTGACCAACCCAGAAAATGGAGATCTCCGAATGTCACCAAAACTGGAAGATGATTTATTCCTAGTGGATAATATAAAAAGACAAAATGTAGGGAAAGCTGCCAAATTACTCTCACATACTAATGGAGCAGTAGTGGAGTATTTTGGCAGCAGAGGCCTCCTAGATGAGGAAGAATCTTATAAGGCTTTAGAAAATTTTTTATACCTATGCAACAACTGGTTTGACCTCTTCAACACCACGGATAGATTCGAATCTTACAACGGTGCTGAAGAGCAAGATAATATCCTAAATGAAATGACAGAAATGATGACTCATTTACGAATTATCACGCCTAGATTGGACCACAAAGATAGTGCTATATTGCCCTTTCAAGAAGGTATCATTATCTCAAATAATGCTCTCAAAGGGCTTTTCCGCCAGTTGAAAGGGCAATATAGCAATGTACAATACTTAATGACCAAAAGACTGAATCAGGACAATGTAGAAAATTTTTTTTCTTACATACGAGCTATGGGACGAGGGAATGATGCACCTGACCCTCTTAGTTTTAAGTGGCGCTTACGGTGGTACATATTAGGTAAAAACTCGACCGACCTTTTTAGCACCAATTTAAACACACAAGCAGACCAAATGAACAAGACTGCGCTGGTCGCAATGCCTGATCCAACCCCGATAAAGAAAATTCCTCTGACAGAGCAACTTATGAATGCAATCATAGATGGTGTTCCTTTGACAGAGGATATACTCACAGACTTGGCAGATGAAGAGCTTTTGGAGCCTGATTCACTTTTCACAGACATTTACAATGAGCCAGCAATCGATGATAATGACTTAGAAACCGTTTCTAATGAATATTACGATGAAGCCAGAAAAAATTTGGCTGGATATGTTGCTTATCGATTCAAAAAAGTACACCCAGAGTTGGGATCGTATGCTGACACAGATAAAACATCCGATTGGATTGCCACAAGATCTAAAGGATACCTGAAGCGTGCCACAAAAGAACTAGAATACGCAATAAAGATTACAGATGAGGAATTTCTAAAATATCATGGACCGACCAGTCTTAGTCGAGAGAAAAACATTTTCAAAAATGTTCTGGAAAGAGTTAAAATAAGAATGGGAAGTGAACTTAAAGTGACAGATAAGGTTCTACTGTGTTACATTAGAACGAGAACTTTCATCAGACTAAGAAACTGGAATAAGACCAAGCCAAAAAAGAAAGAGGTAGAAGAGCAAGAAATGAAGAAAAAGAAGAATAAATTAAGCAGACTCAACAAAGGCTGGGACAAAAATACCACTCAAAACGAAGACAACAAGGAAAATAGAAAACCAAAGAAAAGGAAAATAGATGATCGTAAAAAAGAGGAAGAGAGAGGTGAAGAAAGCGGACCACCGACAAAGAAGGAAATAATCAAACTCCGCTGATGGTTTTGCTATTGAATGAGTTTTATTTAAACAGGCTAAATTCAGTCTTCGAATTACTTTTGATTTGGCACATACGACAAGATTAGAAACAAATATTTGAATAAATCTTTAATAACAGAGAAGTCGAAAAATTAACAAACTCAAACTCCCTTTTGAAATTTAAAAACCTAACAACTGTTTCAGAGACTACATGTCCCCATCATCAGCGATGAGTTACGACTGAAACTCATTGGTCATCATCAGTCAAAACTTACTGCTGATGTGTCGTCTCCGAAACAATTGTTCGGTTCATAAATTTTAAAAGTGAGTTTGAGTTTCTTAATGTTTTTACTTGTCTCTTAATAAAAATTTTGACTCACAATTTATTATTCCCCTTTTTGCCTACATGGTTGAATAAATAGTTGAAAAATGCTCATCAGTTGTCAGAGCTCATTATGCTCCAAGCCAATCTTGTCAATAATTTGATAGTGAATTTCAAATTCACCTAATTATATACATTTTCTTTTCATTTTTGTAACCGACTTTTCTAAACATGTTCCTCAATTTGTTTTTTTAGACTCGTCTTGTAGAGTTCAAAAAAGTGGAGCTAACTATTCTGAGAGTTTGCAGAAGTTGTTTCTTTTTTTTTGGGTCTGTAATTGTTTCAAGTTTCTAAAGTTTAATGGATTTTTTGGTACATGGTTTAGTTTTATTGGAAAGGCCAAAGGAAAGTTTAAAAATTTTCTATTAATTAAGAATAGGATAAACATAAAATTTGGACTCATTATCAATTTCCAACTCAATGATGCAGGTTGAAGTACTTTCAGGTCTAATCAACATAAGCTGTCAGAACAGTCAACTCACATTTTCCACGTTCTGACGGTGAATTTACAAAAAGTTTCTTTTGCTGAAAATGTTTAAATTTTTAAAGGAAAGAATTATATAATTTTGTAAGAAAAAAAAAGATCACAATTCAGTAGGTTAGAGCGAAATTATCGTGACTAATAATTTTGGGAAAATCTAGTTATTTGCACTTTTGGCATCCCCAAAAAGGGTTCTATGTTTGCAAAAGAATTGGTAGCCATATCTAATGCCAAAAACGAGATACAAAGTTCCAAAAACTGTGAATTACATTGCGAGCAATGGGAACACCGTGCGGTTTTCCTCTAATATCTCCAAATGGCAAAAATGCAGTTACGATAGTTTGGCTCTAACCTACTGAATTAAAATTACATAAAAGAGCTTCGTCATCAGTAGGGTAAGGAAAATTATCCCTTAAAAATGTTTTATTAACATATAAACACACAAAACTTTAATTTCCATCCCTTCATTTTCAAACAACAACTTTTATTGCTACTCAAAAACTGAGCACTGTTTAACTTTGACATTCCAAGTACAGTTTACAAGAATTTTAAAATTGAATCTTTCTTAAATTAAGATTGCTCTGAACTTTCCATAATCTCTCAAGATTTGTAGTTTGTATTTTCTCAAACAACCAGTGTGCAACTTTGTAATCAGTTATAATCAGTTGGACCTTAATAAGTCCAAACAATAGGTCTGTTACAAGCACAAATATATTTAGTGACTAAATTGCTGAAAATAAGTTGATGAAGACTTGGACAAAAACAGACAACGGTAACATTAGTAGGAGAAAATGCCCATTCCATATTTTCATAGCATAAAAGAGTAAAAACTACACAAGATCATGATTCGGAGAGGAAACCAGCAACTTTCTCATTAAAACATGGTTATCAAAGATGCTCTTGACGTAATATCAACCGATAATCCATCATTTAAGAATCAAGGAGGATTATCAGACGGTGCATGTCTGACAGCAAAAATAAGGACTTTGAGCTTGCCAAACGAAAAGCTGTTGTAGGTGCTACAGTCAGTGTACAATCAGGTGTACACTTAGGAACAGAATTTTGTAACACGTTTTATTGATTTCCATGATAAATACAGCTTTATAAACTTAATACCAGTAATTTAGCCACAAAATACATTTTTGCAATGGCGAGAAATGATGGAGGCATTGTACGCAGATTTTGAAGTAACCAGCATTTTTAAATTCACTTGAAAATGTATTTTTCAGTAATTCTCACTGATGGCAATATGACTCTAAAAATGATATTAAAAAATGAATTATGGACTATTCATTTGACACCTAGCATCTATCAATATCTAAATTGTAATCTTAAAATGTTCCTCATAAAAGTCATTTAAATCATGCAGAAATGTTATATAACTTTATTACTTACTTTATTTGAAAGAAGTGATTCTTTTGTTAAGTTTTTCAATTTTCTTCCATTCATTTTTGAGTTCCAATATTTTCAGAAGTTGCAAAACTTATGGTTTTTGTGAGCTTATTTCTTGTTGCTTATGGAAGCTCTTCTTGGGTCAGTATTGTAATCGATCAGTGTGACGAACGGCAACTTTCAGTAAGAAACACTTAAACTTCTTCTTGTTTTACAAATTGAATGTTCCTGTAAGCAAGATTTAGTAAATCAAAATTCTGGTTTTGACCCAAATGTAGCGCAATATTAAGGCTTCAATTTATTGGTTGTTTTTGTTCTGTTTCTTATATGTGATATTAGATAAGAAAAATTTTGTTTTGAATTTTCTTTCTCCGTTTTATTGTACTTTGAAGTTAAATGTTGTTTCTTTTACTTTCTCATTATCAGTTCTTGAGAAAAGTCCATTTCTGTGATATTTGACAATATGCCATGTCTTTTAATTTAAAAATATAACAAAAAGTAATTCAAATAAAAATTTGGCATGCAGTCTCAAGGACTAGCATTTATTATTTAAGCTGGAATGCGTTTTTTTGTTTTTTCCATTCTCCATTTGAAAATGTCTACTTACCTTTGAAATGATTGGCTCAATCACGAAATACAAAAAAAATAGAATTAATAAAAACTTTCAAATAAATGAGATACAGCAAAACCTTACTGCTTCTCAACAATTTTACAAAGCAGCATAAATTTTTAATTCCAACATTTATTAAATCATCAATATCTGATTAGATGCACTATTGCAAATTTCTATCAGTAATGATAATCTTCATTTTGTTTAAGTTTTTCAACTTTTTTCACTTTTTCTAACTTAAACAAGAAAATGGCTGTATCGATTTTTTATTAAGAGCCGAAAAAGAAGAAAAAAGAAAAAAATGAAGAGATCATGATCAAGCAGTATCTTTACTGCCAAAGGAGACACTCAGGGTGATTATTTGTTACTTTTCTTCTTACATAGAGCAAGAAATATATGAAAATAGGGAAGCAATTGACTACAACACAAGTTCAGACATTCTTACCCCAAAGAAGCAGCGAGTCTCTTCAAAATACTTGGTAGATTTGGTAGACCTGCAGTAATTGCACAACATATATTATGAATGTAATATTCATGATAGGCACTGCAAATCACTACTTGACTGATGATAATTCTACGGGAAATCCTGGAAGTAAAAAAAAAAAAAAAAAAAAAAAAAAAAAAAAGTTTTTAAATGAAGGTGCAAGACATTAGAAAAACCTAGTTTAATCTTAAACTGTGATACGTTGTAAAGACTGTATATTTCGGGTACCGAGCCAAACTGTCATAAGTTCAATTTTATAACTTTACAGGAGACACAACAAATTGCTTTCAGGTAAGTAACACAGCTACTTCTATTGTTCACCGTTTTGTTATATTTTGAGGTTTAAGACATCTCCGCACAATTTTTCATGGTGCAACATAGCCATGAGTAGACTCATCAAAATTGCCATCAAATGAATGAACAGAAAAAATAGTCATACCATAAGTTGGCTCTGAAGCCTAGATATTCAGCATTCCTCAATCTACCAACTCTTGGAAGAAAAGATACAATTCTTTGTTAACCAATCACTGCTCAATCACTCTATTGAGATTTTTTGATGCAGATAGGATTTCGAATGAACATTTCGTTTCTCTGGAATGCAATTTTGATGGAAGAGGTCTCTAAACATGCATGAAAGAAAAAAGAGAAAGCCTGTTGCATCAGTTGGTCAGTCTCTTGAGTTTGGTGGTTTCATGGACGACTGATGATCGAATCTACCCGAAAATATTATCACTATACAGATACGCTAATGTGGCACACTTAGGGCAAGAAACATGGGCCTCCGTTGGGGTACATAATGCCCCTTCAATTCTAAGTTGATGTGACCTGGTAGCTTCTCTATACAAACATAAACACAGTGTAAAAGTATATCTGTATATTTATGTTCATGTTTGTACAGAGAAGCTACCAGGTTGCATCTGCCCCTGAAAACGGAGCCCATTTTCAATAAACATCGGCGTATCTGTGCAGTGATAATATCTTTGAATCTACCGCCGTTCGGTCAAAGTGAGAGAAACAGAATCTATCAAGAAAATTTGATTGCTTGAATGGATCGGTGGACAAAGAAACTGGTCTATACAAGAGTCTATTCTGAAACTTTTAGGTTTCAAAAGCAAGCGGGGCATAACTCATACCCACTTAGCTGAATGCGAGAGTTAATTCAGCAAGTCGATCTCAATTTCATTTTGATGGAGTTCGCTTAATGGTGAAAGCATGCCAACCAAAACCTTCTGAGAAAGCACTGTTTTACATCATAAAGATAATACACAAACTAAAATAGTGACTCCTGAATTATTAGAAAGCACTTGCCTCTTTGCTAGAATCACATTGATAATGAGGGATAAATCAGGCAAATACTTCGTGGCTTATCTGTCAACCTCTGTTAAGAAAAAAAAAAAAAAATACACATCCTGGTCTTAATGTCAATAAGACCATTTACTGCGTAACATTTGAGAAAGGGTTCCGCAAAACTACATTAAGTCCTCCTGTCATTGCATTGGTTAGTGAAATAAATTAATAGGAGGGCAGTTCTAACGCTCACAATGAGATGTTATTTATGATTGGTATGTACAAGACTGTTCTTAAATTTTCAAGACGAGTACACATATCTTTGTGAAGGCTTAAGAAATTTGCACACAATAGCCTAGTAAAAACAGATGCATTGAACCATCTCCAGTAAATTTTATATGCGTCCAGAATACTTGGAATAGTGCAAATAGTTTTAGAATGTTAGAAGCATAAATAAAAAAACGCCTAAGTCTAGAAGCATCATTCCTAAGCTTGCAGAGTCTGACTGAACGACAATGCAACAACTATGTACTCACTGTAAACTGGGAGACGCTAACGAAACGGAAGCGACCTGTACCATGAGCTTTAATTGTCAGCCTTGCTTAATAAATAATATTCTGGCTGGATACTGAAGGGGTTGATGAGAAACTAAAACAAAGAATAAATTTGTTTACTTACTTGACAAATCATGTGAATAAGGGGCTCGTAATTCCTCGAAAACTTCAAATTAAGTCACGAACTTCCATCAGAAATTGAAGTTAAGACCGTCCTATTTCTAGATTGGTCGAGAAAAATAAAGTTTTCCAAAAAATAAACGCACTAAACGTTAAATCCAAAGAGAAACTAAGCACAGAACACGTAGAATCGCACGTTAGGTTTCCTGCTCCGCCACGAAGGCGAAAAATATTAATTCATAGCAACGCAAAAACTTATTCCAGTCCTAAACACTCTTTAATTTTTCAATAAAACAAATTTTCATGGAGATTTCATGAGATTAAATAGACGAAAAGTATCGGCACTAACGTCTTGGTTTGTTTGAGAATTCTGAGATTTGCACCGCCATGACAGGGGTAGCGGTTTGTTTATGTTTTGGTCAGTCAGAACTGGACTAAACCTACGTCACAAACTGAGGGCATTTCTTCTCCACCAAGAAGTTCAGAATTTCGCCGCGGCACACTAGCGTTACTGGCCAGACCTGTTAATATATGGACCTTGTTCACCTTTTCGCTTCGCCTTTACAAAGTGCAACGCTTTTTTCTTTTGCAACCTGCAAATCTAAAAGTAGGTATTGTTCTCGCCCGGCGTTCTATTTCACAGATTTCACACAGTGTTTTATCATTTAATGCAATATGTGTTCCTTTTCTTTTATTTTGTGATGCACGTTATCGTTCTTTGTTCGCCGTGAACATACGTGCAACACGTGCGCCTAAACTTAGGCCTTTTTCAACTGTGAATTAATTACTGACTGTAAAAGTCTATCACGCAATTACGCCCGCCTTTTTTACGCCCAATTTAGTGAATTTCAGCTGTGGTCTGGTTTCGGCCTGATCAACGAATCTGAGGATCTCAGCCCTCTGAAGTACCCTCAGATTCTCGATTGGAACCATGCCGGCCACAGCAAACGCCTTATAATGTGTTAAGTTCCAAATCTCAATCAGGCAAGGTGCCCTGGATCTCCTAAGTATGTAGCTGCACGCATCTCTAGATCTCAACTCAAGGTAAGCCCCGGCTAAGACTATTTTTCCTTTGTTCGCATCTGCACCCTGTAGTTGTCTCTCTCACCATGTGCTTGTGTAACCTTTGAATCGGCTTGAACTCCTCTTTCTTTTAACGCCTCGCTTGCTCAACCTGAGCTGGTCCTCTGTTTCCACCCGGAGCCCCAACATGGTCCTTCCGGGCCGCGGATTAATTGGAAAATTGAAAAATTGAAAAATTAATCATGGATTAGTCCTATGGATTACAAACGCCTTTCTTTTGTTTTTTCTTAACTGATCAAAGTCATTTCAATTACCTAGTAGAAAGATTTGACAGTTCGCCTTCTGTTCACACAGTGAATACCTCTGCTTTAACTCAATGCTGAGATCTAAGTCATTTTAATTACATATTAGAAAGATTTGACATTTCGCCTTCCGTTAACACAGTGAATACCTCTCCGTTAACTTCATTCTGAGTTCTACGTTGAACGCCTTTTGGTTTTAATCATTTAGTGAGAACTCACAGCAGTCTCACATTTGTTTTTATCAATTTAAACTACACTGCTGAACCTACTCAGTGAATTTCAGTTCTGAAATCTAAAATTAATTCCAGTGTAACGCCTTTTGTTCTCGCCTTAAGTTCCGCAAGCACATTGTCCCGCCTGTACCTCAGTCTTAGCCGGGCTTCCTTTTAGCCTTTTCAATTGCATTTACCTTTTCGTAGTTGCCTTTTCTACGCCTCTAAGTTGACTAATTATGCTTTTTGAATTTACTGATTGCTTTTGAGTTGATGCGTTGCATATTACTTAGGTGCCAGGCACCTGCCTGAGTGTTCTCATATACATTTGACTTACACATTATATTTGCCAATTTCTTTTATTATTGCCTCGTTATTTTGCTACCTTGCTTGCTTTGATTTTCAATGCTTATGTCTTATTCATAACTCTTTGCTTGTGAGTTGGGCGCCTGATCCTCCAATTTTATACTCGCACTTCAGTTTTTTGATTCTGCGCTTTCAAGCGCTTTGCTTGCTGAGTTTGAATTTTTGCTTGCACTTTTCAAGTAGACTATCTTGTAGTGTTGTGTAGTTTTGAATGCTAAATTTGCCTAACAATTATGCCTGCTGATGGAGAAAAATCGGCCCTTGCGGCTAAAGGCCAAACGCCTGCGCGTTCATTAACCGCAACCCTCTCTTCCCCTGGTGATCAAGCAGATGTTTTGATTGCAGAAAGAGAGAGATGGATGAGTATGTCTAGTACAATTTTAGTTAATACTGAAAAAATGTCCCCTACCAATTATTTCATGTTCCAAGGAAATTATGAGAAATTAGACCGCATAGAAATGGAATTCAATAAAGTTCAAAATAGAATTATCCAATATAACGTCTCAGTGGAAGAACATGAAAGAATTTCTGTCAATAATGAACAGGATAAATTTGATGATGTTGCGGAAACTGCTAGGATCAACTTTTGGAAATTTAGAAAGCCAGCAGACCCTCCATCAACAGTTCAGCCATCTCTATCTGATGCTACGCCTATCATTAATCCGCCCGCTAATGTTCGCCTTCCTCGCTTAGATTTACCTAAATTTTCTGGAATTTTGACAGAATGGACAAATTTCAACAACATGTACAGTGTTGCCGTTCACAACTGTACCGCCTTGAGTCCAATTGAAAAATTTCAATATTTGCGCTCATTGTTATCGGGTGAAGCTCTTGACTTGATTAAGACTCTTGAACTAACCGAACCTAATTATGAAGTTGCTTGGACTCTCCTTTGTTCAAGATATCAGAGTGAAAAACGCCACCTTTATTTTCATTTCGGAGCTCTCTTAGATTTACCGGAAATTAAAAATAATCAAATTTTGCCTACCTTTCTGTCAAAACTCCAAGAAAGTATTCACGCCTTATCCGCCTTAAAGTACGAAAAAGTTACCTACGCGCCTTTATTAGTCACTATAATCAGCCGAAAATTGTCGCCTTACTTCAGACGACGGCTTGATGACTTCCGTGCTGACGCCACTAAATATCCAACTTTGACTGAAGTCACTGATTTTTTGAAAGCTGAGTGCTCCCAAATTATGGATAACCCACTCGCTTCTACTTCAAAAAATGAATCGGTCAAATCGTCAAAAGTTTTGATTACCAAAACCGACGTTGCCAAATCTTCGAAAAATTATGTGAAACCTAAACAGTCACATTCCAAGAATTCCCCTTCATTAGTCGCGAATACTGCCCGCAGTACTCGTGCTTTTGCGCCTAACGCCTCATCGCCTGCAACCAGTGCTGCACGCTCCAACGCAAAACGCGGCTGCAGCTGGTGCAATGCAGACCACCTAACCTTTAAGTGCGAACAATTTTTACGCATGACGCCTTCTTCTCGACGTGATGCTGTGACGCAACGCAAGTTGTGTTCCAACTGCTTGAGTCCGTTTCACAGCGAGAGTGAATGCAATTCGACAAAAGCTTGCATGTATTGCCAATCGAAACATCATTCACTCTTGCACGTTCCGGTTGAAAATTCGCCACCGGCGCGCTTCAACCCAACGCCTTCCTTTCAAGCATCTACCACCCTGGTAGCCAAAACCTCAGCTGTGACTACAGTGTTGCCAACAGCTCAGGTACTGCTCGCCACGCCTAACGGTAATCAAATTCAGGTCCGAGCCCTGATTGATTCCTGTGCCCAAAATTCGTTTATTACCTCTCAGTGCGCGCAAGCATTACATTTAAAACCTTCTAAAACGCTTGCTCAAGTTTCCGGTCTCTCACAAAACCGTGTCTCTGTTGATGGTGTAGTGCATGTTGATATTTTTGCGCGCTCTGGTGAAGCCGTTGCCTTTAGACATGCGACCATAGTGGTCAAACACCTTACTGGCTTTGTCCCATCTGTGCCTATCACAGATCAAGTTCGCGCTCGTTCTAACGCCTATATGTTAGCTGATAATGAGTTTGACAAGCCTGGTCCTGTTGACGCTCTTTTCGGAGCCGATTTGTTACCACTAATCCTTACTGGTCAAAAGGCTGACTTCGGTCCATCCGCTCCTATCGGACTTGGTACCGTTTTTGGTCTCGTGTTTCTGGGGCCAGCCTCTTGCTCATCTATCGCCCCTACTTCCGTGCATTGCGTTACGCTTCTTACGGAAACTCGTTCCAATCTGACCAAACAAATTGAGCGTTTTTGGGAAATTGAAGAACCTCACGCCTCATCAGACTTGACCCCAGACGAAGAAGCTGCTGAAGCTTTCTACGTCAAAACGACAGTCCAGCAAAAGAATGGCCGTTATATGGTCAGATTGCCTTTTCGCCCTAAATTTCCTCCTTTAGGAACCTCCCTTTTTCAGGCTAACAATCGCTTTCACGCCTTGGAACGCCGCTTTGCTGGCGATCCAACCTTTCATAAAGCTTATCAGGATTTTATGTTAGATTATGAGACTAAAAACTTTATGTCTCCAATTCCGCTTCCGCACGCCTCCTCCGCCCATTATGTTATTGCTCATCATGGAGTACACAAAAAAAACTGTCCCAAGCCTAAGCTTCGGGTTGTTTTTGACGCCTCAGCCCGTACTTCTAACGGCTTATCGCTTAATGACGTCTTACTTCCCGGACGAAAACTCCAAAACGATATTCGAGATGTCATTCTCAATTTCCGCCGACACGCAGTTGTATTTACTACAGATATTAAGCAAATGTTTTTGCAGATAGACGTCCACCCAGATGATCGACCTTTTCAGACCATCTTGTGGCGTCCTTCTAACGCCTCGCCTGTGCAATCGTATTCCCTCAATACGGTTACTTTCGGAGTAAATTGCTCGCCTTTTCTAGCCATCCGCACTTTAAAACAGCTTGCTAAAGATCATGGTGACCGTTTTCCTAACGCAGCTCGCGTTATCCTTGAAGATTCTTACGTTGACGACATCATTACCGGTGCCGAATCGGAAGAAAGTGCCAAACGTTTGCTAAACGAACTCATCGCTATCTTCGCAGCAGGTGGTTTTAATCTTGCAAAGTGGACCGCCAGTCATCCGTCCATTTTATCTGAATTTTCAGAGGATGAGTTGGAATTCCCAACAGGCGATGACCCTGAAAACCGGCTCCTTGCTATCTTAGGTATTTCTTGGGCACCAAAGAAGGATAGTTTTACTTATCAAATTAAAGCGTCCCTTCAACCTGCCACAAAACGTGGAATACTCGCCACAATCGCCTCTATCTTTGATCCATGTGGTTGGATAGCACCCACAGTATTCCTTGCGAAAGCTTTTATGCAAGAATTGTGGTGCTTGAAAGTCGACTGGGATGATACCTTGCCTCCAGACGTAGTTCGTCGATGGAAAAATTTCCTTGATCGCCTACCTGCGCTGAAAAAGGTTTTTATACCTCGACGATTCCACGTTGTCAGTTCGACTTACCAATTGCACGGGTTCTGCGATGCTTCTGAAGTCGGTTACGCTGCAGTCCTATACTTGCGTTCTGACTCAGAACCCACTGCCGTTTCTCTTGTTATCGCTAAAACTAAAGTTGCACCTTTAAAACGCCTATCGCTTCCACGCCTCGAGCTCTGTGGAGCTGACCTGTTAATCAAGCTCCTTGAAGTTTATTTGCCCCAACTATCGCCTCATTACCCTTTCGATAAAGTTATTTGTTGGTCCGATTCCACTGTAGCCCTACACTGGATTCAGACCCCCTCATATCGCCTTAAAACCTTTGTTGCCAACAGAGTTGCTCATATTCAAAGCCTTAAAGCTGATGCTGAGTGGCGACATGTACCTTCAGGCGACAATCCTGCCGATTGCGCCTCGCGTGGTGTGCTGCCTACAGACCTGCCCTCCCACGCCCTGTGGTGGCACGGCCCTTCATGGCTATCTCTGCCCCCTGAAAAGTGGCCTAAGCAGCATCCCGCCCTCTCCGGAGAAATTCCGGAGCTCAAAACGCCCATTCCGGTGCTGATAGCTACCCCAGTCGCGCCTCTGTTTGCACGGTACTCCTCCTGGAAGGATGTGCTCCACACATGTGGATGGATCTACCGTTTTTACGAACGTACCCATCTCCGCCTTTCAGTTAAAGGGCCGCTCACCAACGCAGAGCTGGCCGCAGCTGAACTCTGGCTAGTGAAGTATATCCAAGAGCTCAGCTTTGCTGACGATCTCAAACGCCTACGCCTTGGGAACACCTGTTCCTCACGCCTGCAGCAACTCAGCCCTTTCTTAGATTCTGAAGGAATTCTTAGGGTCGGTGGTCGCCTGCGCCACGCAGATCTCTCTGATGGATCGAGACATCCTATTCTCCTCCCGTCATCTCATCCCTTGGTTGAATTGCTAGTAGACAATTGGCACGAAGATAATCTCCATGCTGGCCCTCAACTTCTACAGTCTCTTATAAGTCAGAAGTTTTGGATTCTGGCTGGTAGAAACCTAATAAGATCTCGCGTCCACAAATGTCTAAAATGCTTCCGAGCGAAGCCACGGAACCAAAGTCCTCTAATGGGAGACTTACCCGTCGCTCGAGTCCAACCTAATCCCACCTTTACTCATACAGGCGTCGATTATGCCGGTCCGATCAAAGTTAAAGTGCACCAATTGCGCTCCGCGCGCATTGTTCAGGTTTATCTCTGTGTCTTCGTGTGTTTAAGCACCAAAGCCATCCACCTCGAAGTCGCGCATGATTTAACCACGCCCGCTTTCCTTGCCGCCCTTCACCGTTTCTCCTCACGCCGAAACTGTCCATCAGACTTGTACTGCGACTGCGGTACCAATTTTGTTGGTGCAGCCAATTTTCTCGCCAAACTGGAGGAGGACGTCACGCATGAGTTACGCCAGTTCTCCCTAGATCGAGGAACTAAGTTCCATTTTAACCCTCCTGCTGCTCCGCATCAAGGCGGCCTTTGGGAGAGCGCTGTAAAAAGTGTTAAATCCCATCTTACCCGCACAATTGGAGCCACTGTCCTAGTTCTAGAGGAGTTCAATACGCTTTGTTGCCGAATCGAAGCAATGCTCAACTCACGCCCCCTTACGCCTTTGTCGTCCGACCCAAATGATCTGGAACCTCTAACGCCAGGACATTTCCTTACTGGTCGTCCTCTTGTTTGCGTCCCTACGCCTACATACTCCGATCAGGACATTCCTAGGGTTCACCGATGGAAACTGGTAGAAGCCATGTTCCAGAGAATCTGGCGACGGTGGCAACTTGAGTACGTCCAGACGTTGCAACCTCGCGGTAAATGGACCAAAGATACGCCCTCCATTACGCCCAACACTATGGTTCTGATCCATGAACCCAATGCTTCACCTCTTTCTTGGAAATTAGGCCGCGTCCTTGAAGTCTTTCCAGGTGATGATGGCCGGGTCCGAGTAGCTGAGGTAAGAACTGTCTCTGGAAATCTTCGCCGCCCAGTTCACAAGCTGTACCCACTGCCAGGCAGCTTGTAACTAACCGCCTTGTATTTTGTCTGTCTCCCTTGCATTTCAGGTATGTCTTCCGACGGAACAGAATATCTTTCCCTAGATGAAGAGGATTTCCTCATTGGCTACCAAGCCTTCTCGTCTTCGAATACGCCTACGCCTTACGCCTCGATAAGCGAGGATTTTCTAAGTGATATTTCCTCAGCCTCCCCACCTTCTCCCACCAACCCATTGGTGCCATACACCCCTTCACCCTCACCCTCACCACCCGATTCTCCGGATCTGTCACCCATCGTAGCTGTGCCTCCTCCCGTTGCCACAGTACGTCCGGTGACCCTTTCTAGTACCATCCCTCCGCCTTTGTCCCCCATTAGATCTCCGCTCCCTTCTCCTCCGCCACGAACGCCTCCTCGGATCCTGAATATCCCTCGTATACCCTATCTACCTGCCCTACCGCCGTTTGTCCGCATTCCAACTCGAACGACCCAAACGGTCACAAACACCACGTCCAGGCCTGCTCAGAGTGTAAGTCGCCAGCGGACCCAGCGGTGCTGCGAATGGTGCAGCGAACGCCACCTAACTTTCCAGTGCGCGTTCTTTCGGGCAATGGACCCAGTCGTGCGCCGTCGTGCGATGCTTGAAAGAGAGCGCTGCTTAAATTGCTTCCATACCCATGGAACGAATCAATGCAACTCCCCTAAGTGTTGCGCCCGATGTGGTGGACGCCATCATACCTTACTTCATGAGGCGTTCCACCCATCACAAGATGCTCCTTCAAGTTCACGCAGCGGTGCAAACCGCCCACGCTCACGCCTTGCTAGTGTTGTCGTTGTGCCTAATCGCACAGTCGGCCCAACTCTACCGACGCCTACGCCTTCCACGTCCGCCGTAAGGGTACCAGCCCCAAGATGGCACCTCCACCCTTACAGGAGGTACTCGACCCCCAGGGCAAGACCTCCAACCAGGCGCTACGACATATAAATGATCATCCACAAGTGCACTCTTGTTGGATCTTAAGCTACGGCTTACGCCTTTTCAGTGTTACGCCTTTTAGTGATACGCCTTTCAGTGATACGCCTTTTCAGTGATTCTTTTCAGCCTTTCTTGTGTTTTGCTTTTTCATTAATATACTTTTGTTCAAGCTAACATATTTTTACTTACTTATTTTTACTTATTTTTTACTTACTTATTTTTACTTATTTTTACTGAAGCTAGCCTTACCCTATCCTCCCCCCCCCCTTGTTTTACTTTCGGACTCCTGAGAGTCCAAGGCCGGGGGTATGTTGCCGCCGCAACTAGTTGGACGGGTTCTCCGTCAGATGCCGCCACCAGGCGGCACTGACTTTCCGCCCGCGTCTCGGGGTATCCTCCTTTTCCTACGCCTCTCCCCCCGAGTCCCACGCCCTGACCCAGCTTGATCAGCTGATCAGCTTTGGTTGGTTACATAACCTGCACGCCTCAACTTTTTCGCATGTATGCATGAACGCATAGACGCCTGTTTCGCTTGGTTCTGTATGCTGTTACCTTTTGTTCGTTCACCTTTTCGCTTCGCCTTTACAAAGTGCAACGCTTTTTTCTTTTGCAACCTGCAAATCTAAAAGTAGGTATTGTTCTCGCCCTGCGTTCTATTTCACAGATTTCACACAGTGTTTTATCATTTAATGCAATATGTGTTCCTTTTCTTTTATTTTGTGATGCACGTTATCGTTCTTTGTTCGCCGTGAACATACGTGCAACACGTGCGCCTAAACTTAGGCCTTTTTCAACTGTGAATTAATTACTGACTGTAAAAGTCTATCACGCAATTACGCCCGCCTTTTTACGCCCAATTTAGTGAATTTCAGCTGTGGTCTGGTTTCGGCCTGATCAACGAATCTGAGGATCTCAGCCCTCTGAAGTACCCTCAGATTCTCGATTGGAACCATGCCGGCCACAGCAAACGCCTTATAATGTGTTAAGTTCCAAATCTCAATCAGGCAAGGTGCCCTGGATCTCCTAAGTATGTAGCTGCACGCATCTCTAGATCTCAACTCAAGGTAAGCCCCGGCTAAGACTATTTTTCCTTTGTTCGCATCTGCACCCTGTAGTTGTCTCTCTCACCATGTGCTTGTGTAACCTTTGAATCGGCTTGAACTCCTCTTTCTTTTAACGCCTCGCTTGCTCAACCTGAGCTGGTCCTCTGTTTCCACCCGGAGCCCCAACACTCACCTAGCCCCTTCATATTATGAATTAAAAAAAAAATATGTGCAACTGACCCTTTGAGACTTTTAAGCTGGGGCGGATTTACCATTACGCAAAATACGCAACTGCGTAGGGCCTCAGACCTAAGGGGGCCTCATTTCACGGAGGGAGGGAAAAGAGAAGAAAGAAAGAGGAAAAGAAAGATAAAGGAGAATAAAAAAAAAGGAAGTAAGATAAAATAACAACAACTTTGCTAAATAAAACCAGTTTCAAAATGAATTTCAATGCCTTCTTTTTAACCCTCTAAGGACCAGGTCAGTTAAAAAAAAAACAAAAAAAAAAAACAAAACAAAAAAACGCCACTACTCCGTTTACATTGGGAAGGTAGTTAACTGTTCGTACTCGAGGGATTTGGAATTGCCTATCCGATGGACTGAAGGCGCCGACGGGAAGGTAGTTAACTGTTCGCACTCGAGGGAGTTGGAATTGCCTATCCGACGGACTGAAGGCGCCGACGGGAAGGTAGTTAACTGTTCGTACTCGAGGGAGTTGGAATTGCCTATCCGACGGACTGAAGGCGCCGACGGGAAGGTAGTTAACTGTTCGTACTCGAGGGAGTTGGAATTGCCTATCCGACTGACTGAAGGCGCCGACGGGAAGGTAGTTAACTGTTCGTACTCGAGGGAGTTGGAATTGCCTATTCGACAGACTGAAGGCGCCAACGGGACCTTATTTTGTGAATATTTTCATCTACAATCGCGTTTATCCGGAATGAAGAATGGAACGATGTGGGATAGACTTATGTCAGAGGGGAACAACGGGTATACTCGGGCTTGGCCCATAAAGGGTGAAATGCATGTGTGCATCGGAGCTTTCATTCATATTATGAAGGATTTATTAAGCGTGTCAAACGAAATATATGGCAAGTTTCTTACTCTCGTTTTGCTGTATACAATAAATAATATAATACAGTGTAAGAGGCGCCCTCTGGTGGCCGTGTGTGTTTTGGAGGTTTTGTTTTCAAGATATATCTCAAAAATTAAATGCTCGGGTCGTATTGTGTATTTTCGAGACATTTTTGAGTACGTACAATCACACACTCAGACATGTTTAAATATTTTCTCTGAAGTCATTTGATGCCTTCACCTTTCAAGCGAATAAATTTCAATTTTTTTGCGATTAGCACAGTCGACTATTCTTATTAAAATTCTCTAGTGCTTTGATAAGCCCGTTTTGCCAGAAACAACGATTTTTACCTTATCTTTAAGTCATCTCAGGACAAGAAGGGAATGTTTAACATAGAAATGGTTATTTTAAGCCAGAGTTGGGCAACCGAATAACCAGAAATAATGAAATGACTCCGGCAACACTGAAAACTGGGTTTGCTACCTGAGCTGAGGAAAGGGAAACACACGGAAGGTATAGGTCAATTGTATAAATATTCGTCGAATAATTCGATTGACTCGGCGTTGCCTGACATTACCGAATAATCTCCGAATAATTTTTGCCCAACTCTGTTTTAAGCACACATGCATTAGTCCTATTTTCCTACCTTTACTTCGATTCTGAGCGTATACCTAAATGTGTTGCGAAATAGTGCAAAAAGAAAAAAATATTGTTGGAAATGGAAGTGAGTATGGAAATAAAAATCGTTGCAACTGCACTGAAAATGATAAAATTACTAAAAAAGCAATTGAGTTTTGTAAAAGCAGTAAAATGAAGCAAATTCTAATTTCACTAGTTATTTTTGGTGAAATTTCCTAAACTTATGGCTAATTTTACGATTTAAATTTTAAATTTCGCTTAAGTTTGATTAATTTTCCAATTTGGATTGTAGATTTCTTAATTTGAATAATAAAGTTTACAATCCAAAATATTGTGACTTTTGCATTTTGCATGGCTGTCATCAGAGTTGGGCAAAAAATTATTCGGAAATTATTCGGTGTGTCCGGCAACGCCGAGTCAATCGAATTATTCGACGAATAATTCTACAATTGACCTATACCTTCCGTGTGTTTCCCTTTCCTCAACTCAGGTAGCAAACCCAGTTTTCAGTGTTGCCGGAGTCATTTCATTATTTTTGATTATTCGGTTGCCCAACTCTGGCTGTCATATGGCGTGATAGTCATGCTGATTGCAAAAGTCACGAGGTTTTGGATTGTAAAATTTACAATCCAATTCGTAAAATTTACACTCCAATTCGTAAAATTTACAATCCAATTCGTAAAATTTACAATCTAATTGGTAAAATTCATAATCCGAACTGTAAAATTAATAAAACTTATACAAAATTTACAATCCTAAACGTAAATATAGCTGTATGTGTAGTAAATTTTACCAAAAATGACTGTTAAAATTAGCATTTTCTTCATTTTACCGATTTCACAAATCTGCTTTTTCCGTGTGATAGGCGGAAAAGATAAACACCTTCACAAATCAGCGACTGCAATCCTCCGCCAAGTTCCGACGGACTAAGGGGAATTTATACATTCATACATAGTATATGTGTAAATACTAAGTAATGTCTTCAAGATAAGTTATCTCAAAATTAACAAGCATTTTATGGTGATTAGAACGGTAATGGTACGTATTTTTACTTTAAAGCCATTGCTTCAAACGTAAACACTGGAAAGATCGCGGGCGATACTGTGGGTAATTAGTTGGTTAATCGCTCGGTGTTTTTTTTTTTTTTTTTTTTTTTTTGGACTAACAGGAAGACGACGCGACCGACGCCAAGGGTGCGCCTGACAAAAATAACGCGCAGGTGTCAAAGAGTATAGAGGTAGTTTCAGAAGTGTATAGGCGGACCAAAACCATAATCTTTGGCGAATTTTCAACTTTTATTCCTTCAAATCAATACCGAATTTGCTCCTGACTTTATTCTTTTGTCTTTAAAGTTTTCCTCTTTTCAAAGTGAACACTCAATTTCACTTTTATTCATTTTCATCGAGTAATGTAAGAAATAATGTCGACAAATTCCAAAGATTATCGGTCTAGGTCCGCCTACACTTCTGAAACTACCTCTAAAATTGATTCCTCAGCAGTTTTATTTCAGCAGGATTTTTCACGGTTTGATCCAATTGTAAGGCCAAAATTTGGTGAAAAATATAACCGATGTGTCATTCTATCCGGTACTGTCGCTATAAGCTGTACTATCGACGAATTAAAGATTGTCGCGAGATTTTCACTCACTTTCAGCAATGGGTGTGAGAGTGGGACTGATCTGCAACGGCTTTCCCGCCCCACCGGCACTGGCCATCTCACCTGCAAGGTAAGAGGAGTATGAAGGGTGGCCGAACCAAAACCTTGAAGGCGAAACTTAGCTCGTGAAAATCTCGCGACAATCTTTAATTCGGCGATAGTACGCTTGATTGCATTGGCTCTAATGGCCGGGCTTCGCCGGGACTTACAACGGGTCTGTTCAGTGGCGTCGCGTGCCATCTGGCAACAATGTGACTCCTCCATTTAAACTCCTTAAATATATCGAATTTTCCTTGTGCACTGTGCACCCCCTGAATTCGACCTTTTACATGCGTTTAAATGGATAGAATGCAGTGTTGTCAAATTGCACGCGACGCCACTGGGTCTGTTGCAAACTTTTGCTACAGCGCTATAGAGTGATCAATCTCTTGTAAAATCGCGTGATAAGTCCATTGGTGGCAGCAGAAAGTCATAAAATTCAATAACAAACTTACAAGAGGCATTTAACTGAAAACCAAAATGGCGGTAAAATATCGAGCAACCTGTATGCAAGCACCATGCATGACCTTCCAAGATGGCCAACCTCACAACATCGATCACAACCAATCACAACGCAAACAAACTCACGACCTCCGATGCTGTGAGGTTGTTAACGTATTGGCCATCATGGATGTTCACGGTGCGTGCACACAGGTTGCTCGATATTTTACCGCCATCTCGGGTTTCAGTTAAACGCCTCTTGCGAGTTTAATGTTGGATTTTATGACTTTCTGTGTAGACTTTCCAACGTGATTTTACTTAAGAATTAACACCCTATATCGCTGTAGCAAATGTTAATTGCAACAGACCCATTAAGGTAAACACCCTATATCGCTGTAGCAAATGTTAATTGCAACAGACCCATTAAGGTAAACACCCCAGTAGCCGGCACCCCTAAAATTTGCACCCGTACCTGGCACCTAGTTTTCATAGTGTGAAAAATATTAGTTTGGAGGTGATTTTGGCGTTTTGCGTATTTTTTTTTTTTTTTCTCGAATGTTTCACGCTTGAGATATCAGAAAAAAAACCACACAAAAAAACAGTCTTGTTACCAAACTAATACTTTTCACATTGTAAAAAATGGGTGCCGGGCGGCGGGCACTGGTACTACGAGTGCAAATTTTAGGGGTGCCGGCTACTGGGATGTTTGCCTTATTGTTAGGTACAGTTGGATATCTCGTCGTCGGTATAACCGATAGGTCGTTACAATTTGATATGTAGCTTTACATTAGCCGATTTCCGCACTGCATACGGGGAAAATCCGGCTCTCCCCTCTTCAGTATTCAGTGCAGTTAGCGAGAAGTACTAAATCCGATTATGATTCGTACTTACATTCTTTTCCGTCAAAAGTTACGTACCTTCTATGAACTTTATAACTGAACGAAAATCCTCCATTTAGGGACTTTCTTTTACTTTTATAACACCAAGTAAAGTGCGCGTGGCACTGTCTATATAGATTTAGATCTTATTTTTATCAGCTGTTTTACGGCGAAGCGGATCTAGAAATTCCGCTTCCTCTCTCCTTGCCCGTTTCAAAGTCGGAACACCGCACACTGGATCATAATGGAATAGAATCCCGAACTGAATTTTACCAACCAGCTCAGTGTTGCCAGATCGAGGGTAAAAAGCCGTATCGTCCCCATTTAAATCAATGTAAAGCGTATACGGCTTTGTCACCCCCAATCTGGCAACACTGAACGAGCTATACATTTATCTAAACATGATTCATCTTGGTTGATCGGATCATGCTTTGATCCACTGCGTGCGTCGCGTCGCACCAAATACACGGAATCAAATGGACAAGTTACTCGCACAAACCTAACCTAAAAATCCCCCATGGTGGTTACGCAGCTTACCCATTAAACCACCACTCTGGATAGATGTATATACTTAGCTTGTTGATTTTTTACCAACAAAAATCAAAATTATGAACAACAAACAGCAAGGTGACTTTGATTAGAACTCGTGCTAACTTTTCCTTTATTAAGCGATTGAATAGTTTATTCTGAAATAAAATTCGATGCAAAAATCCTAATCAAAAATTACGACGAGTTCATTGAAAAATTACGAAATTCACTCACTAACTCAACAAAATGACTTCGAAGTTTTAAAGCGGAGCTCCGCAGGTGTGTTTATGCAGTTTATGGAGAGAGAGAGAGAGAGAGAGAGAGAGAGAGAGAGAGAGAGAGAGAGAGAGAGAGAGAGAGAGAGAGAGAGAGAGAGAGAGAGAGAGAGAGAGAGGGGCAGAGGCAGAGGCAGAGGCAGAGGCAGAGGCAGAGGCAGAGGCAGAGGCAGAGGCAGAGGCAGAGGCAGAGGCAGAGGCAGAGGCAGAGGCAGAGGCAGAGACATAGAGACATAGAGACATAGAGACAGAGACAGAGACAGAGCCAGAGAGACAGAGAGGGGGAGGGAGGGGGAGGGAGGGGGTCAGGGGAGAGAGAGAGAACTTAGACAGGAATCCTTCATGACACTGACATAGATCCGCCATGTAAGAGCAAAGATGGCGGAGCTATATGCATGCAGGTAACCTAGGAGATTCCTATTCTAATCGTGAAGTTGTGATTGTCAGGGCGGGGGGAGTAAATGCCCCCCTCCTCCCGCCTTGTTTCAGTCCAGTATGTGCTGTTGCAGGCGTTAGAAGAGGACAGCAGTTGGGGCTGAAGTTACGCGATCTTCCCTGGTAGATGGGGGAAAAAAGATGAGGGAGGAGGGGGGGGAGAAAAGACCAAACCCTTGCGGATCTGCGTCTTCTTTGGTATGGAGTTATTCCACCAAAATTGTCCCATCCGCAACATTCTAGAGCTACATTTTTCAAACTTAAAAACTTAATTTTTTTTTTAAAAAAAAAAAGATGGTAAGAGTAAGTATCATATGTATATTCCTTACCTATACTCCAGCACTTAAAAGTTAACAGTTGTAATTTTTTTTTAAAAAATAAAATAGTTTTAAATTATTGCGGGTGGGACAGTTATGGCGAAACGACCCTATATATAGTTTTGATCGGAATTTAAAAGTGATTAAGCAGCTCCAATTGATATTTTAGATCACTCGCATATGTGCTTGAGGAATTACGCTGTTAAAGGTATTTATCATACAGCCTTTTATGAATCTAAATCCTTGTATTATTTTCTGCTCGGGAAAAGAGGAAAAAGAGTATCAAAAATAGCTGAGGATGGCTCCGTTCAATCTGACTGACGATTAAAATATTTTTTGAAGCAGTCTTGGTCTTTCTCTTTCTCTACCGCAGGACGAGAAAGAGTGTGCTCAGTAACCAGGTTAGGTATTTTTGCACGTTATAAATAAGAGAATATATTTGAAGGTCGTGGGTAGGGCCTTGAACCTCACCGAGCATCACGCCATCCTCCAAGTTTGTCTACAAAATCGTTATTGGCGCCTAAAAAATGGAATCCCCGGCCAAAGTTGGCGCTTAATAAAGGAAGGATCTATTTCACCCCCCCCCCCCTGAAAAACTTTCAAATAATGACTAAAGACAAATAAAGCTCTAATTGCTCCTAAACAATTAATTCCTTGTGGCTATAGGGTTTCGATAGATGCCATTCGACAAAAAAAAGATGATATTTTGGACCTATACATCACTTTCAAGCCCCCCCCCCCCCCTACTTTGATCCCTAAACTAAAGCCGCTCATGCCAATATGGCGTGGAGGCCTAAAAAATACCAGGGCTAGGGTGATTCTTATTTTTCAAAATTGAGAATTTTTTTTCCGAACGCTCGATTTTTTGTTCTTTGTGGTCTACAAAATTGACCCATAACACGCATTTTGGAAAAAAAAGATTCTAAATGGGCGCTCAACCGCAAAAAGGGCGTAAGTACCAAATATGAATTTTTGGGTGTTTTAATAGTCAATTATGGTGTAAAATAGCCACTTTTATTCTCAAAGGGCTGAAATTCTCATTATTTTTGGCATAGGCCTAAAGGGCTGAAATTCTCATTATTTTTGGCATATCTGCAATTTTAAGGCCACAAAAGTCCATTTTATGATTTCCGAAAAATGCTCTCGCCACGCTCCGCCCGTTAGCGCAGTATCACCGGTCGGTGATGATAAAATGGACTTTTGTGGCCTTAAAATTGCAGTTATGCCAAAAATAATGAGAATTTCAGCCCTTTAGGGCAAAAAGTGGCTATTTTACACCATAATTGACTATAAAAACATCCAAAAATTTATATTCGGTACATACGCCCTTTTTGCGGTTGAGCGTCCATTTAGAATCAATTTTTTTTCAAAATGCTTGTTATGGGTCAATTTTGTAGACCACAAAGAACAAACAATCGAGCGTTCGCAAAAAAAAAAATCTCAATTTTGAAAAATAAGAATCACCCTAACCAGGGCCTTAAAAGGTTCGGGATGGGACGGAGCATGAGTTTCTGTGCACTGAAAAAAAAAATATTACCAGAAGCATGACAATATATGAACCAATGTAAGGAATGGTACAATTACCAGAATTCTTGTGTTTGTACTTACCATAGTTCTTGAAAAATGTTTGGAAATTCTAGTTCTATGAGTCAAAACCATACTCACTGAAAAAAAAAAAGATCACCAGAAGCATGACAATATACTGATGAACCATGCAAGAGATGGTACAATTACCAGAATCAGTGGCGGATCCACGGAGGGGGGGGACCGGGGGCACGTCCCCCCCCTCCCCCCCAGAAGCCTCAAATTTTGCCTTTTTACTGTAGAAAATAGCCCGAAATTGCTTCCACCAACGCTTCAAATTTCAACATTTCACAGGCTTGCCCCCCCAGAAAAATATTCCGGATCCGCCACTGACCAGAATTCTAGTGTTTGTACCATGGTTCTTGAAAATTTTAGGAAATTCTAGTTCTATGTGAGTCAAAACCAAACTCAAAAATCCTCACACTCTTCGCCCTCTTATTTGTATTCTTCACTTTCTAGTCGTTGTTAGTGTTTCTGGCCCTTTTATCAACTCGGATGCAATGACATCTCCAAAAATCGCACTCTTTACGTCATTACACAATTTTCCTAAACAAATACATCTCAAACTCGAAAATTCATCAAGATCACGCAAAACATCTCGCATTCCAAGCGCCAAAACGCAGCTTCTCGCTGCTCGCGGCCTCGCTTAAATTGAACCCGGCCGAAGTCCAATCAAAGTGTTGTCAAATCTATCAGCTACATGAATGTACTAAACCCATATTTTGGTAGCGAATCCTACATTTGGTGCGAACTGCGTTCTGATGAAATCATTCGCCTAAGCCCTACGGGCTGCAACCGCTCAAAGTTGCCTCGACGAGCCCCCGGCCCCGGGGGGCCCCCAGGGGGCTATCCCAAAAAATTCAAATCGCACTCCTATCTTGTGATACATTGCTCGAAAGGGCATAAAATTCTAAGACATTTGGTGCAAACCGGAAGTTGATATCATTTTTCATTATCGATATATCGTAGGTCAAAGTTCGATTTTGAGTATGGAAGTAGGTAAATTGATTTTTAGAATTCGATATCTCGAATATTCGATATCTTCGATGTTTCAAAATTGTTTTTTATCATGTAGAGTACTTGCCTTGTAAAATATGTTGGACTCTTATATTTTTTAATTCCGACTTTTTAATGAAAAGAAACTTGACGAATCATGGGCCCGATCAAGCTGGCAAAAAGTCGATCTTGACTTGAACTAGCATAACCTCACACTTTGCTCACCGAACGGAATCGATGACCCTCAAGTCGAGTTCTAGCAGGGCTGCCGTTTTGTGTAGAATCAATGATATTTTTCTATTCACCGATGATTCCACCGGTTGAGAAAAGATTACACAGTTCACTTCAGTGTATGACTGTAATACACGAAAATACTCTGATCTGTAATCTTTCCTTAATCGGTGGAAACTTCGTTGATTAATTAAAATATCCGCAAGTTTTTTAAAGTCATCGACGACTCCACCGGTTGAGAAAAGATTACAGATACGAGTATTTCAATTTATCATAGTCATGCACTGAACTGAACTGTGTAATCTTTTCTCAACCGGTGGAATCATCGGTGAATTAAAAAATAGCATTCATTCTACGCAAAACGGCAGCCCTGAGTTCTAGTGTGGCTCTAGCTTGACTTGAAGTTGACTGATGCGCATCGGTTGAACTAGGTAGATATGTTGAACGTGATCGGACCCCAGGTAGAAACGCGCTACTTTGCAACGCGGCACGCATCGAACTTTTTTTCCTTCAAGCCAGTGGCGAAGCGTGAAATGTGACAACACTGTATTTTCACCTTATAAATTAACCAAAAAAGTCGAACGCCCCAGTCATCGGCGATGACCAGGCATTTCGACCTTTCTAATGTGTTTAAATGGGAAAGAGGAACGTTGCCAAATCGCACGCCTCGCCACTGCTTCAAACCCTCGCGCTCGCGGAGCTCTGTCGACTCGACCAGTGGCGCGGCCGCGGCGCACACTGGGGCCGACTGAGGAAAAAATCCCTAAAATGAAGTGTGCAGGGGAGATAAAACCATTCGGTTGAATTTTAGTCCAGGGTATGTAGGTTGATATCCAAACACAGTTTTGCCCAAAAAAAAAATTCAGAAAGGAGAAAATAAGCTCCGAACTCAGCTTATCTGAAAATACCAAATTTCATGCATTTTTTTATGTTTGATTTTTTGATTTTTGCACTTTTCCTTTAGATATTGACAAATATCTGTAAGCATGTCTCGAAAGTGTGTCTTTAGAGCTTTCGATTCATATGTAGGAAGTTAAGAAAAAAATATTTCAAAGTGACGAACTTAATTATTTAAGTGGAAGGGTAAAGATTAGCCAAATTTAAAGTTTAATGGATTCGCAAAAAAAAGCTCCAAGAGGCTCCAAGTTCTAATATTGATTTTCTGATAGTCAATACCATTAGGAAGAAGCCCTGAAAATTTAAACTGCTCTTTTTGTGCACTTTTGGAGATATCGATTTTTTAATAAGCAGGGGTCCGATTTTTTTACATCTTTTTTCACGTAAATGCAAGTTCTGCGCGCGGGCACCGCAGTTGAAAGTTAAATAAGAAATGGCAAAACTGTCTGTTTCGATGAGAAAAAGTGCGGTGAGCAAACGCAAGGTATCCCATGTAGGCATAACCGCTGATGCAAAATTGTGGAAATTTACCATTGTTGCCAAATGTTGCATTAAAATTAAAAAAAAAATACATGGAGTAAGTAAAATGGAAAAATTGAAATCCACGATTTGGCAACACTGGATTTCATCTACTTAAATGCAAGTATGAAGTCTTACATGCATTTGGCAATCGTGGACATCGCGAAACATTAGCTTGGTGACAGGTCATTGCTCTCGGATCTTTTCGTCGCCAACTTGTTGGTCACTTTCTGATCAAAATCACTGATCATCTTTGTTATTGGACAATTTTGGAACCCCCTGCCCCTAAAAATGACTCCGAAATGTTGGTTTCACGGATACTTACCATGGGTAGCTAGAATAAGTCCTCAGGATTTTAGTTTGCATCCCATTCTTAAGTTTTATGAGCATTTTCCTCAAAATTTAGTAAACTTTCACTATTTTCAGGTGGTTTTTTGCCAATATCTCTCTAACAAATTAAGGCAAAGAAATGTTCTTTGCACCAAAAATCTTAGTTTTTCATGCTGTTTTCACAGATATGCCACATGATGGGGGTTTCAAAAAACCAAAAAATTATTGGGGGGGACGGGGCCCCCAATTTTGAGTAAATATGGCATCCATCATTTTTGATGGCTGGAGTATGACCCCTAAGTCCACACAAGCTCATATACAAAATTTCATTGAAATCTGTCAAGTAGTTTTGGAGTTACAGAATTATTTCCGATTTTCATACAATCGGCTCCACAGTGCGGCGTAGCCAAGGGGAGAGTCCAGGGAGTCTGAACCCCCCCCCCTCTCCTCTCCCCCTCCCCTCCCCTTGACGCCAAAATTTGCCCTTTAAATTGTCATGTTTTGCGTTTTTAGACAAATTTGACCAAATTAGTATGTTTGAACCCCCATATTGACAATTTTGGGACCTCCGACCCCCCCCCCCCCCCTCCAGAAAAATTCCTGGCTGCGCCACTGCGGACTCGAACCTCCACACCGGGCAGAAGCAATAGCACTACCGCGAGAATCGACCTATTATGAATTTGATCTGTGCAGAAGTCAAATTAGAAACGGTCAGAGATACGGTGAAGTATATGGACGGGGGCCTCAAGGGCCGATACTCGCGTCGAAATTGGTCGAAATTGACTCTTAGCATCACCCTCGGAGGTTTACTTCTTAAAAATTCCAATTATAGGTGTATTTCAAATTTTTTTTTTTTTTTTTTTGTTTTTTTTTTTTGTTTTTATTTATTTATTTTATTTTTATAATTATATCTCCGAGGGTGATGAGGAGTCAATTTTGACTGATGTCGCCGGGCCCAAGTGTCATCCTTTTTATCGTTTTTGGGACCGTTTCGAATTTGACTTTCGGACAGATAAAATTCTTAATCAGCCGATTCTCAGTATTGCTCCTGTCCGGTGAGTGGAGGGTCGAGTCGGACAGAGCCCCCCCTCCCCCCTCCCCCGCCCCGTGAGCCCGAGCGAAAAAATTAAAAAAAAAAAAGGTTCAATGCGTGCCGCATTGCAAAATAGTGCGTTTCTTCCTGACTCTTGAAATTTCGTCTTATCCTAAACAGAATGTACCCATCACTTGCAAGAAACGAAGAAATAATCGAAGAGTCAAACGATTTTCAGGTTATATATAGCGAGATCTTTGATTTGTTGATTTGGATAAAAAGTGTTTTTACTAAATGGTATAAATGTTTCATGTCACAATTTGTTGTTCTGTTGCAGATCACTTTCATCTCAACGCAGTTACTTGCACTGTCAATAGCTCCTGCCTTCCGCTCGCTATTGCATCCCTCAAAAACTAGTCCACAAGTCAGACATGCTGTCTGTTTAATCTTAGGTCTACTTTTTGGATGGCTCTGCTTTGGCTGGTAAGTCGCACTCTTTAGTTTTCTTTATTCTTACTTGATCAGTTTTCCAAGTTGAATGATTTCTGTTCTGCACGACAAGCTATACAGGGTGTCCCAAAATTCATAGTAAATATTTTTACCACGTATTTTTGGGGTCAAAATAAGACTTTTTTTTCCTATAAACATGGGTCCGAAACTGTAGTCTTTTCGAGTTACAGTGTTGCAAAGTTTCCGAAAAACAAATTGAAAAATTGTCATAACTCCCTCGTGAATCGTTTTGAATGCTCGTGAATAAATACTCTGATGTATTTTTAGGCGCTCTTGCCGATTTTGGCCGTGAAAATGCTGTATGCAAAAATTTGAGGGGGGTTGCGGGGGTTTTTCTTGATTTTTCAAATCAAGAAAAGAAAAAGAAAAAGAAGAAAAAAAAAAGAAAAAAAAGTGTATCTTTACGCGTTTTTACAATGCCTTTCACTCCTCGGACGATCAATATCAATATCGATCACTATCGATCAATATCAATCGACTTGAGGCGTCCGAAAGCTACGAACGGATAGACTCTTGAGATCGGATCAAATAAGTATTAACATATTTGCAAACTAGCTTTCGGTAAAAAAAAAAAAAAAAAAAAAAAAGCTGGAATAGCACATTTTTACTAATCACCGATCAAAAGGTCAAGTCGTTCAGCGATATGGCAGACATAGTCCTGTAAACGGTGATATTCACCCCCCCCCCCCCAAATTACTTGTCCAGCTATTCATTTATTGCGAGTATGATCTTTATAATCTCGAGGGTCCGCGTGCTACAATTCTCTCTTATTTATTTTCGCCTTTTTAAAGGAGGCAGATGAATATTTACTGATAAAAATTGAAGTTGAGGTTTTATCCGTAATTCGATCAGCAGTGTTGCCACGTATGACAGAAATTATCCGAATTTTACATTAACTTAAATGGGGGAATTTGGATAGTTCTTGCCATAAATGGTAACACTGTTGGATCAGTTTTCGATGGCGAAACGAAGGAAGGAGGGGTGAATATTTGAATAATTAAATCAAGTCGAATATTAGAGCTGCCACTCTGCATATATTTAATGACTTTTTTTAACTCACCGATTGACCAAAATATTACCTACATACCTACCTAGTTCAGTTCAGTCTCTATAACCTGTAATGCATATGAAAACACTCGCACATCTGTATTATTTTCTCAATCGGTGCAATCATTGCCTAAAATCAGGGCTGATCAACCTTTTTCGGTCTATGATCCACTTTGAACCTCGGAGGTCCTCAATCCTCGATCGACTTTTATCAGGTTCAGGTTTTTATCAGGTTCTTTTCTTTTTACTTTCTCACAGTAACGAAGTTAGAAAAAATTGAGAAAGTATAGAGGGTTTTAGTAATGGCGACTGCCGGTGATGAGCGTTCCAAACAAAGCCGGTTTGTCTCTCTCGCTCTCTCGTGACCCCCATGTACTGCCATCTCACTCTAATTTCAAAAATCGTATATGGAGACATATTTTGTGAAATTTTATGGCAGAAATGAATTCCTCGAGGCATTTTAATGCAGTTTTGATGATAATATTTCGTAAAAACAAGGCCCTGTATACGAATTTCGGAACTAGAAAGAGATGGATATACATGGGGGTCACGGGAGAGTGAGTGAGATAGTTTGGAACGCTACGCGGGTTCTATCCCAACCGATTGCAACCAATGAGCGCATTGTTGTGGTTGTTGGCTAACCGCTGACTTTGCACTAAAACCGTCTATTGCGATGGCGCAGATATTTTCAAGGTATTTTGTTTCGCGATACTTGGCCCGTTGCGACTAAGTCAATCATGATAACTATAAAGTAATTGGCTCTCATCATGCCTGATACTATCCTAAAGAAAATTCATCCATTAAGTTTCAATATTATCTAACCATATGTGGCTTGGAGGAGTTGGAGGTGTAAATGCACAAACTTTCTGTGGCGTCTGTCTGTCTCTGTAGCCATACATTGTGAAACCTAGCGTAACTTTTTAACTATTGATCCATATGCAATATGCATCCAAATTTTGCAAAGATGCTGCTTCTAACATCCCCCAGCGGGGCTTTTTTTTTGTTTTTGTTTTTGTTTTTTTTTTTTTGAAATTTTAATTTTTCGGTTTTAGTTATGGATGAAAACTTGTTTCCATTAATATCAATGGGAAAATGGGTCAATATAAGGAAAAATTTAACTATTTCAAAAATGGATCTTTGGATTTAGATAAAAATATCAAAGGGGGATCTGAAGGTCTCCTCCAGAATGTCTAAGGGGGGTTTTGGGGTCTCCCCCAGAATGTCAAAGGGAGTCTGGGGGTCGACTCCCCAAGGATATTAAAGGGGCGTGTGGGGGTCTCCCCCAGAATATTAAAGGGGGATCTGGATTCTGGGGTTCTCTCCCCCAGATTAAATTTGATGTGAGTAAGTGTTCGAGGATATTCTCTACACTTTATTTTTCTCTCCACGTGCCACACGTGCTTTTCGTAAAAGTGATTTGTGCCTCCCCCCACGGAAAAATACAAGTAAAATACAGGGACTTGATTGGGTCGCGGAATTGTCCCACAAAACTCCTGCTCCCATAGATATCTTAAAATGATAAGTTTTTGGTTTTGTAACTTTACACCCCATTTTTACTTCCTCACAAGTCACAACTAACGAAGTTAGAAATTGAGAAAGTATTACGATGGCGCAAATGTATGTATATCTGTCTGTAACCCAGCATAACTTTTGAACCAATGCACTATGGGCCAGGGTGGCATGCTGCGCGAGAATAATTATTTTTGACGCTACATTTACTTGAAACTTTCTGAAAATTTGGGCAGGGAGGTTTTTTGGGTCGCTGAATTCATTTTTGATATTAGTTTTTCAAAATTCTCAAATCCAAGATGGCCGCCGATAAGTATGACTATGGTGGCCATCTTGGATTTGGGAATTTTGAAAAACTAATATCAAAAAAGAATCCAGCGACCCAAAAAACCCCCATATACCAAGTTTCAATGAATTTCATCGATTATTGTGGAGCAACACATTTTTTTGTAGAATCGAAAGTCGGTAAAACCCTATTTTTGGCCTAGATTTGAAACTTTGTGCGGTCATAACTCTTGAATGAAACGTTTCTCGGCATCACGGTTTGCTCCATCTGAAAGCTTAGAGAATCAGCTTTTTTCAAGAAAGTTCTTTGTTCAGATTCCTTCATTGCGCATATTTCTCAAACTCAAAAAAACGGATTTTTGGAAACTTGAAAAATAATAAAAAAATAAAAAAAAGGGTCAAAGATCTTTTAAACGAAACATTAAAGCACACCAATCGAAAGCTCTTTAAAAGAAGCATCTTTTGGCGCTAACTTCACGTCAATATCTCTTTTCGTTTAAAAGTTATGGAGCATTGAAGGTTTTGACTTTGACCCCCTACCCCCCGCTCCCAGATGACCAAATTAAAAAAAACTGCAGATATTCTGAAAGCTGACGCTTAGTTCTATCATCCTTGAAAGTTTCATCCTATTCTGAGGGGGGGGGGGGCACTCTAATGGTACCTGGATGGACACCTTTGAGACACCAGCCATAAGGCAAATGGAAACTCGCAAATTTTCCTTTAAATCTGGCAACACAGCCAGCTTCCATTGTGGGCAAAGAGTGTAGTTTATTGTCTGTTGTGCAGTGCAATGCAAGGACGACTATCATGTTTCCCTTTTTAATTTATTCAATGTTTTCCCATTTAAATAAATTAAAAATACTTGAATATCTTACAAATTTGGCAACACTAGAAATTTCAGATGGCATAATATAACCTAAGATAATAAGCAATGTTATTATTACTAGTTACAACATCTGATTTTAACGACAAAAAATACCTCTACGCATAATAACAGAGGAACGATCATGAAAATGAGATTCTGCCTACTTTTCTATGGATGGTTCGGTTACTTCAAAAAATGTTTTCCAAGAGTTGTTGCAACTTGTTGCAGACGAACTATGCAGGAAGTTGGTCACAAAGGCATGTAGAATCAATACCTGGCGGCAAAAGTTTAAGCACTTTTAAGCGAAAAACTCTAGACAACTATTTACTCACAATATTACCGCAAAAACGAAATAAAAAGGATACCATGTTTGCACCGCATTTTCGGCAGTTTAAATTAAGATTTTTTAAAAGATTTGTATACCGAAAGAAAGCTTACATTCTGACGAATCTGCCATAATGATTTGGAATCAATTCTTAAAATTTTGACTCATATAATAGCGCAGAGATCAACAATGAGCGCGCGCTATCTTTCCTGATTCGTGCGGAGCGAGCGTGGATGTTACAGAGGTGACCATTTTCCCCCCTCGTTTGTGTAGTCGTATATGCACCTAGACCATGATATATGGGTATTTTCTGATTCCTTATGATGTCTACTTCTCGAATCTTTCATTGGAATTTTAAAAATTGACACTTGAAAAAATGACATTATTCTCGCGTAGCATGCCTTCCTGGCCCATAGTGCAATGTGAACCAATGATCCGTATGCATCTAACTCAGTGGCGTACGCAGGATTTTTCTTGGGAGGGGCCCGCACTGATGAGTGTTTGACTCAAAATATTTGTTCCCCCCCTTCCCCTCCACCCCCAAAAATCGGAGGTCTGGGGGGGCTTTAGCCCCCTTAGCCCCCCCCCCCCCCCTGCGTACGCCACTGATCTAACTTTTACAGAGAAATTGCTTTCAACATTCCTTAGAGGGGCTGTTTTTACTTTTTCAAAATTTTAAATGGGGAATGGGGCTGTTGCACACTTTTGCTGTAAGCGATTTCACAGTCGATTCTGGTGTAAAAACCTCGACAAATAACAATGGCAGCACCAAAAACTTCCGAAATCCACTCTTAAACTCAATAAATGCTGTTATTTAAGAGGGCGCCCCGCCCGCGCAAATAACTGACGATTGCGTAATAGTATTGGACATTCGGTGACGCGCGGTATCCGAAACTCTCGAAAGTAGTCCGTTTGCGTGCCCTTGTAACCATTGAAAAGTTTTGGATTTTAAGGAAATCATGTCATTTATATATTATATATGCGGTCCGTAGGCTACACTCTGATTTCTGGTCATGTGAACTGAAATTAATCGCTCCATTACTTGCATTTTAAAATTCGTTTCGGAGTAAAACTCTCAACTTATTGTAAATTTGTTTCGTATTAGAGAGGAAATTTTAGGAGTTTTTCTTGTTTCTAACGGTTTTCTCTTGACTTCTACTGTTAGAATCAATTATTTCTGATATATTTCAATTATTTTGAATTAGTCAACGATTTTAATATTTTTGACGGATTTTAATAAGTGTGCTTGTGGCAAGATGAAATTGGTTACAGAAATAATCATTAGTGGAGCAGGGGAGGGGTCTTTGGCTAATGAAGGTTTTTCATTCACTCACGAAAAATGTATTGGTGTCTTTGACCTGTGGAAGTGCGTCACTTTTTGACGGCGATGAAACGTCGCATTATATGGTCTGATTGTGAGATCGTGAAAGTAATAGTCAATCATCAGATAGTGTTCGTCAAATTGACTCTTGCAAACTTTTGCTACAGGGGATTGAAGAGTTGATTCTTGCATAAAAACCTGTAAAAATGAGGATGAGTATACTAAGAAATCACGAAATTCACTCTCAGAATCGGGCTTAATGGCGGAGAGACGCAGGTATCATGGGAGATTCCTATCTAAATTGAGAGTTGAGACATAATATCTCTGTGTTTCCGTAGAGAAAGTGACATTATAGACAGGAATCTCCCATGATACCTGCGTCGAACCGCCATTACCATCTTACCGTTATAGCAGTTATGTGAGTTTATTACTTAATTCTAGACTTCCTCAGTGTGATTTTCGTGATTTTCGCTGGTCTTTACACAAGATTGGTCTATTTATTTGCTTTTAGCAAAAGTTTGCAAGAGCCCCATTAATCATTGATAAACTTTCAAAACCAATTTTTTTGTAATGTAAGTAAATCTAGAAATGTCCCTGGAAAGTTTTAAATTAAGTAAGCTAGAAAGGTCGTAATTGATGGTTTTCGATGACGTTGTCTCTTTGATTTTTTGCCACTTTTCTTCGATCTCGCACATTAAAACCCGTGTAAAGTATCGAATGCGAAGGCGTTCACTGAACACCCAATAGTTCGATCTTTTTAATGGATTTAAATGAACACATTACAACGCAATCAGACCGTATTGCGTCGCGGCGGTAAATATAATTGTCGATCGATGGTTTGTCGTTTGACCGGGATTACTAAATGTCTCTCCAAAAACCTGAAAAAAAGGCCAAAATCGGCGGGAAAATCCAGCTGTACTCACTCGGTGGAACATTTAAAATATTATATTTGCAGCCCCCCCTCTTTCGCCCCATCCCGGTCATTACGATTCAAATGCCAGCCCAGAGTCTTGAATAAAACGTTAAATGAGATCCCTGTGGGTATGATTTGATTGGTTTACGGGATCAATAAACTCTGGAATTCACGTGTGCGTCACTTTATGTGCACAGATAACGTAGAAAAAAAAGTAAAATGGTTTATGCACTTTTCATTTATTTTTAACCCCCCCCCCCCCCCCCCCCCACTTCCATTACTGCTCTTGTGTTCTCATTCTCTTTGTCTTTTGTTTTTGTTGCAGGCAACTTTTACACATTTTTGGCCTCTCTTCTCTAACATATGTTTTACTAAAGACTGTTAGTCCCCTTAAAGTGCAAGGGTAAGTAGATGTCTTCTTTTTTTTTTCAATGTAGGGGAGCTAAACTCAATAAGTAAATTATTTTCTTAAGGACTTATTCTTGATAGCATTAACTCATCAATGACCCTCAAGGATTTTAACTATTTAATAAACCTTTTTCGGACCAACCCCTTTTATTATTGAAACAATCGTAGACAAAACAAAACAAACAAACAAAAAAAAACAACAACAACAAAACTGCTAAATTGCTTTTTTAGGTGAAAACCAAGAAAACTTTTCTCAACATCAGTGGCGAGGCGTGCGATTTGGCAGCGTTCCTGTTTCTCCATTCAAACACATTAAAAAGGTCGAAATGTCTGGTCATCGCCGATAACTGAAGCGTTTGACCTTTTTGGTGAATTTAAATGGAGAAACTGCATTGTTGCCAAATTTCACGCCTCGCCACTGCTTGAAATCTATTCACTATTCTTTAACATGGTGATACAGAGGTGGTACTTATAAGTCCTATCGGTCTCTAGAGCTCTATAGCCTCACTGGTGAAAGTGAAGTTTGAGTTCAATGACTTAAAAATACAAAAAACAGCTACAGCATAGGATGTCATTAACATTGCAAAAAAAAAAAAAAAAAAAAAATTAATAATAATGCCGAGTAGAAACATTATTTTAATTTTTTGAATTCTAAGAAGAGGCAGAGCAAGGCTCTTGTGCCAACATTTGTGCAACCACAAAACTGCATTCACAAAGACTGATTTGTAGTTCAAACCAGTGCTACCAACCTATGGAATAAACTTTTCTCTGAATCTCAATAGTGGGTACTTGTAAGTAGACGTCGTTTCAGAAATGTAGGCGCACCTAAACTGATTATCTTTGGAATTTTCCAACGTTATTTCCTAGATCAACAAATTTAAAATAATGAATTTGACCGTTAGTTTTGCATTGAAAAATGCTTTAAAATCACAAAGTCGAAGTCGCTGATAAGTTTTGTTTTGATTTGAAGGAATGATTGTTGAAAATTTGTCAAAGATTATTGAATGAGTTGCGTCTACACTTCTGGAATGAACTCTACCAACGGCACTTTACATTTGTGTATTGGCTCTATGAATCTGTGATAAATAGGTACGTAAAAGAGCTTAAAACGTAATGTCAGTCGGGAAAGAGCTAAAAGTAAGCTCACGGATATCTTGTTTCATCAAATCTTATTTCTGTTTTGTTTCATTCTTTACATTATATTATAAATTTAACGTTTATTCTCGGCTGATGTGCTTCTTTTTTGTTTCAGGGTGGTGTTAACGGTCAATCTAGTGTACCTGTCAGGCATGCACCTATACAGGTTATTTTATGATTATGCATCATACACTTTAGATATTACAGGTTTGTTCCAGCTATTTTCAACTTAGCTTGGTTTATGATATCCTTAGGAATAAGGCTTTACAGTTCACAGTCCCTTAAAAAAACCGATAGAGTACGGGCTGAAACCATTAGTGCAGTACCTATGCAATTTGGCAACGTTGTATTTTGTCTATTTAAACCCATATTAAAGATTGAATTTGAAAGTGTTCACCGAACACCCAATAATTCGATACTTTCAATGGGTTTAAATGGAGGAAGTACTACGTTGCCAAATTACACTCTACGCCACTGCCCAAAACTACGGCCTCTTCAAGTATGTCTGGAAAAAATTACCTCAGCTTTAATTTGTGACAAAAAAATCAAAAATCCATTAGGAGCCATTTCCCATAAAGCCAGTGCCAGGTTCTTTATGATGATGATGATGATGATGTATTATCTGTCAAAGGAAAAATGTTTGCATAATTTTGTTCGTTATTTTCTATTTGCCTGTTATTTTTAAAAGGAAAATTTATAAAAAATGCAGATTTCATCTCATTGTACGTTTTACTGCATTATTTTCAAGTGGCTGTTTTGTATTTACAACAACCAAAGAAATCATTAGGAGCATCCCATAAAAGCCAGTGTCATCTCCCCTTTAGATGATGATGGTGAATGTATTATTTGTAAAGAGGGCTAAATGTTGCAATTTTGTCGTTATATTGCTTTTGCCTGTTATAATTTGCAAAGGCAATTTATAAAAATGAAAGGTTCATCTATAATTCCGCTCATTATTTGCAAGTGCTCTGTATAAATTGCAAGCACTCTATATAAGTTGAAGAAATCAGTAAAAAACTACAAAAGAAGCGGTAGTGAAAAATTGCAACCTTTTTAAAAAATTGCTAGACTTATGGAACGCTGTATAATTGGGCAAGCGTCTTAATAAATTGCAAGTGCTTTGTATAAATTGCAAGCGCTCTTTATAAATTGCAAGCGCTCTGTATAATTGCAAGCGCTCTGTATAAATTGCAAGCGCTCTGTAAAAAGTTGCAAGCGCTCAGTATAAATTGCAAGCGTTCATTTATAAATTGCAAGCGTTCTTTATAAATTGCAAGCGCTCTTTATAAATTGCAAGCGTTCAGTATATATTGACGGATTTTAAAAAGGCATCCATGACTTTTTGAGTAAATGCCGAATGTTCTATGTCTGTTCATCAATTTTTTTTATGGCTAAAATCCAAGGGAATTCATTATGTATTATTAAGACTCATTTATAACTTGTTTGCTTTTTTCAGGACCTCTAATGGTGACTGTTCAAAAATTAACCAGTCTAGCGTTTATTTTACACGATAGTGTAAACAGTAAAAAAGATGACTCAGTTGTTAAATTTACCATCACGTAAGTCCTTTATTTATTCATTGTAATCAAGAGCAATTCTGGCTCAATTATCTTTCCTCAGTAATTTCGAGCCTCTACCGTGAAATGTGATATAGCTTCATACTTCATGAAGATACCCGAAAAGTTTCAAAGTGAAACACTCAAAAATAAAGCCGGGATTTAGGAAATTCAAAAATTTCCATAAGCCTCAATCGGTAAAACTAATTGTTGATCTAATTAAAATACTGTTTCTTTTTTCTGTTCCAGATCTGTACCGTCAGTATTAGAATTTTATGGTTATGTTTTCAATTTTCAAACAATTATGGTAGGACCTCTTGTCTTTTTCAATGACTACATGGAATGGGTCAATGGAGATAACTTCTCAAAGTGTGAACAGGTAATTCTGTAATGCATTAAGTCTGACTTTTTGCAACCCTCTCATATATTCGTTTCCTTTAGCATGTGATCAAAGTTTTTTTTTTTCTGAAAATTGTCATATTATTTCAGGTCCCTAGCAATAGCCGTTCCTGAGTTACAAATCGTTTATCCATGTCGACATCGTAACTGACGGGGATGTAAAGGACATTACCCAAAATCGGCCTTTTTACCCCTGAGAGCGAAATGTGAAATAATTTCAGGGGTGATAGAGGATTAAATCAGCGTTCCGAATCTGGCCTATTTTTTGATTTTGGACGAAGGGAAAGGGGGGGAGGGGGGTCCAAAGTTAGACCCTTCAAATGCCCATAACTTTTGAACGAATAAAGATATGAGAATGTACTTTGCGCGAAAAGATAGATCTTTTAAAGACCTTTCGATTGATGTGTACGATATTTGCCTTATTTTAATTTTTAATCGATTTATCGAAATTTTTCTGATTTTTTTGAAATCGGGTTTTCCGTTTTTTTAATCAAGGAAGTTTGGCAACGCACGAATCATCACAAATAATTTCCAGGATAAAAGTAGACGCAATTTGCTAAAAAATGGTTTAAACCGCATGTTGGGGAAATGCTTTGAAGCGGAGTTATGAGGGTTCAAAGTTGGCGCTGTCACGAAAAAGGCCGCCCCGAGGGGCGTACTACAGGTAGTAGAAGTTGGCATTATCTGTTCTTCCCGTCCAAATGACTTGAAATTTGGTAATCCGGGGTATTTTTTAACGCTGAATTCAAATTTTGCATCAGTTTTTCAAAATCAAAAAATCCAAGATGGCTGCCGACCAAATTTCCGAAAAAAATGGTCGGCAGCCATCTTGGATTTTTTGATTTTGAAAAACTGATGCAAAATTTGAATTCAGCGTTAAAAAATACCCCGGATTACCAAATTTCAAGTCATTTGGACGGGAAGAACAGATAATGCCAACTTCTACTACCTGTAGTACGCCCCTCGGGGCGGCCTTTTTCGTGACAGCGCCAACTTTGAACCCTCATAACTCCGCTTCAAAGCATTTCCCCAACATACGGTTTAAACCATTTTTTAGCAAATTGCGTCTACTTTTATCCTGGAAATTATTTGTGATGATTCGTGCGTTGCCAAACTTCCTTGATTAAAAAAACGGAAAACCCGATTTCAAAAAAATCAGAAAAACTTCGATAAATCGATTAAAAATTAAAATAAGGCAAATATCGTACACATCAATCGAAAGGTCTTTAAAAGATCTATCTTTTCGCGCAAAGTACATTCTCATATCTTTATTCGTTCAAAAGTTATGGGCATTTGAAGGGTCTAACTTTGGACCCCCCTCCCCCCCTTTCCCTTCGTCCAAAATCAAAAAATAGGCCAGATTCGGAACGCTGATTTAATCCTCTATCACTCCTGAAATTATTTCACATTTCGCTCTCAGGGGTAAAAAGGCCGATTTTGGGTAATGTCCTTTCCAGTTTCAAGTCGAATCTACGCTAGTTTTAAGAATCGTCCACGCACATGGACGCCAGGCTCTAGCTGCCCTCGCAATTTTAAACTGTGCTGATGGTAATTTTTGCTGGATTTTACTCAAGAATTAAATAAAATAATTAATTAAAGAATTAATTTAATTGATCAGCAAAAGTTAGCAAAAGCCCATTGTTCACTTCATGTTTTTCCCTTATGCCTTTGAAGCGTTTTTTTACTCTCCGGAATCCGCACCGGTGCAATAACCCGGAGCTTTTGGAGCTGCTCCGAAGCTGTCTGGTGCAGAAGCTCCGGAGTTCCAGCTCCAGCGCATCGGTCTTCAACTCCGATACACTGGAGCTTGCATCGGAGCAGCTCCAGGCGCATCGCATCGCTACTAAAAAAACACTCCGGTGCACTGGAGCTGCACCAGTGCGCGCTCCGGAGAATAAAAAAATGCATCTCTTGTCATATCTGTCGGTGCTTTTTATTTTATTGAATTTTTCTCCACAGACCGCAGGGAATAGTACACACAACGGCAAGACTCCGAGCCCTCTGATTTCTGTCCTCAAAAAGCTGGCAGCGAGCGCTCTTTGTGGCATTGTCTATATTCTTCTCGTTCCCCACTTTCCAATTTCAAAACTACGAGGTAATCTTTCTCAATTAGCGACTGTAGTTAGAATAAGATAGGTGTCAGATAAATAGTACGTCTGTACTATTGTCATAGATAATTAATCAATTCATTTATTTATACTTTGATTGTCTTTCCTACCCTTTCTTTTTTTATGCAGTCCAGTCGTTCGCTGTGAAATATCAGCATAACGAACCACGTGTTTGGGCGGCTGGACTTTACTACTACTACTACTACTTATTTATTTACTATTTACTTATCATTGTAGAGTTTTAATGGGGCTTTTAGCCCTGATACAATAATAAATTACTGAAAAAAATTATGAGGGTTATAGAAAAAGTAAGTTTCTTTACTTTTTATCGCAGCTCCAATTGTTGATAGAAAAATCTTTTTTTTAATGTATAAACCGTTTAAATAGGATTTCTTCTAGCACCAATAGCTCAGAATACTACAATCAGAATAGAAACTTTGGTTTTTTTGAAGCATCATTTTCTGGTCAGTCATCTTGAAAAATTCAAAACTATCCCCCATCAAAAGCAATGTGAAAGACAGAGACAGTGATATGTCTGCTATCTTAAAAAGTTCCTAAAATAGACAGAAAAAATTTTTCCATTCGCTCTGATGGGAGTTTCTATTCTGATTGAATTATTCTGTGCCAATAGGAACTGAGATAAAAATTGAGAAACTTAATGTTGCACGACCCTTGCAAACATTAACGGAAATGGAAAAATAAACAAATTTACCAAAATACAACATAACTTGAGGAAGACTAAGCTGTACATAACAAAAGAGGTCTTAATCAAGGCTTTAGAAAGGGTAACACCCTTTTGGTGTTTTCTTAAAGAAACCCAATTGACCACAAAAAACCCAAACGATCATTTCAACTCTGAGAACCCCTCTCCAATTGTCACCACGTACATATTAATGTTGTAGTAACCTCAATAATGAGGCTGTTGCACAATTTTGCTATAGGTTATTTAATAGGCGGTTCTGGTGTAACAACCTCAAAATATAATGATGGTAGCACTAAAAACTTTCGAAACCCACTCCTAAACTCAATAAATAATTTTATGCGCGGGCGTAATGGTGACTAAGGGCAGTAATAATAGGAGATTCCTATCTTAATTTCGTCACTCTCTCTATGCTGACTAGGATGATTCACAGAGTAATTAGTCATCAGAGTAGTGACCCTTATCCGATGGTTAGTACCGTGACACCTAGTGACACCAGTGTCAAATGAAAGTCTTCTCTTATTGGTCACTTCTTGATGGAGTTACAGTTTTGTTAGATGGGAATCTCCCATTATTATTGCCCTCAGCCACCATTACGCCCGTGCAAATAAAAATGTTTATTGAGTTTAGGAGTGGATTTTGAAAGTTTTTAGTGCTGTCATTATTATTTTTTGAGGTTTTTACTCAAGAATCGACTTTTACATCGCTTATAGCAAAAGTGTGCAACAGCCCTATTCATGCCCAATAATTTCTTGAAAGCTATGTCATTAAATGATCGCAATATTTTTCATCGTTCTATTAATGTTGATCCAATATTATAATGCTGTTGCTTTACGCTTGACTTATCTTCAATGAAATTAATTTTTTTTTCCCCCAGAGATGGATTTCTTAGAGAGATGGCCTACGGTCAACAAGTTAATTTATTTGTACTTCAGCACTGGTATAGTGCGCTGTATGTATTATCATGCGTGGCTTCTTACCGATGCCGTCTCCAACGCATCTGGTCTTGGCTTTAACGGCTTCGATGAAAACGGCGTTGCACAGTGGGACTTATTATCCAACGTTGACATCATCAAGTTTGAGGTAAGTTTTTCTGTTTTTCACATTTATACAAGAGTTGTCCCAAAAGTACTGCACACTTTTGTTGGGGGGCAAACAAAAGCAGTTAGCAATTAAGGTGATTCTATGGCAAACTCCCAGGAATTTTGATCCGATAAATGGTGTCACTTGTCGCTGGCTCCGAAAATAGTCGTTTTTTGACGGTTTTTGGCTGTTTTCTCTGAACAGTCGAATAAGAGACCAAAAATCGGAGCGTCAGCACCTGCGTAATTTTTTGCTTGATTTTTTAAGCTAAATACAGGCCAAAATGGTTCAGAAATAAAGACGTCTTACTGGCTTATAGCAGCTTAAATAGCTTATAGCAAAAGTGTGCAACAGCCCCATTACGGGGACAATGGCCCTTCTCAAACAGTTTTTGGATATCTGCTTTCGTTCGCCCCCCAGACAAAAGCGTACAGTACTTTTGGGAAACCCCTTACACATTTTCATAGATTGTCCATAGATTGATAATTTGTTGAGGAACCCTCCTGGTCAAATCAAGTGGAAAATAATTATTTTGGCAATGCCTGTCTTCGATGTACAGTGACTTTTAAAAGAAAGTACCCTGGTCAGAATTTTTACTCCTACAAACATCGGTAAGCTTTGAGCAATTTTGTGACTTTCAAGTGTTCAAGGACTAAGCAGGATGCCCAATTTATTTAGAGTACATTTTGAAAAATCGTAGATTCTATCAAAAACAACGGAAAAATTGAACAATCAGAATTTCGAACAGGATACTTTCGTCATAGTACATAGACAATTTTTTACCAGCAATTTCGGCCTACCTCATTCAAAATAATCTTTGACGATCTACTTGCTGTGATAGTTTTAACCTCTTTTTTTCCTGCACACTCTTTTTGCAAGTGCTATTCTACTCCTTAAATATCCTCTGTGATAAATATTTATATTTTCTGTCTTTTATAATTTTACTGCCTTGGTAGCTGGAGCTTTTGACTTCTGCACATGAATATTTGTGATCGACTTAAAAATTTTCAATTTATTTCTGATGTTGTCCATTAATTAATTGTCTCTGTCAATAGTTTGGTGAGAATCTGAAAGCATCCATCGATAGTTGGAATAAAGGCACAAACAAATGGTTGAGGCTGATTGTCTACAGCAGGGTAAAAAAATTCAGCACTCCTCTGACGTTTGCCCTATCAGCCTTGTGGCATGGATTTTATCCTGGCTATTACCTCACATTTTCTACTGGTGCTTTATTCATCTCAGCCGCTAGAACTGTAAGTTTTCGTCTTAAATTATGGAAACGAAATCAGGAAGAAAAAAAAAAACAGAAAAAGTTTAGAAGTCTTCAAGAAGAGATCATTTTCCCAAACTATGGGCAAAACTTTCTCCTTTTTCTTGAAACTGAAGGTTCAGTTCAGTTTTGGGAACCTTTTCTTTAGAAAGGTTTGGTTCCAGTTCGGTTCAAACTCAAAAATTGAGGTTTGCACGGCCCTACTATTTGATTTGAATTCTATTCTATTCTAATTTTTTTTCTCTTTTCTTTTAATCCAATACATCTTGTTGTTTGCAATGAGTCAATCTAAGAATATCGGTTTTTAAAGACAAGCAGTTTGATATTTTCATTATTTACCCTTTATTTCAACACTTTTTGAGAAAAGGAACTAAGAAAATTATGTAGTTTACTATTTTGGAGATAAAGACTCAAAAAATTAATTGGGAATATTTCCAATTCAGAATATTCCCGACTGTTAAAACACCAGCAAGGATCTTTTTCTCATTGAAAATATGTTTGAAAAGTCTCATTGTTTCAACCAGTCCATAATGTATCAAATAATCCCTCATTATTTATTAATCAATTTCAAATGGAACTCCGAATTAATCTCAAACTTTTAAAAATCAGTGTTCCGGTTCTTCTTTTAGGGTACCTGTAAGTTGTTCTTCCTTGCATTACTTATCATTTCCAATCTATTTCTTTCAAATCACTACAAAATGTGGTTCGAGGAAGATATTTGTGTTGATGGTTCTGTCTCCTTTTTTTTGCTACAGATCCGGAGGAAGGTTCGGCCGCTGTTCATGTCTAACCCATCGCAAAAACTGTTCTATGATGTGATGACTATCATAACAACCAGAGTTGCCTTAGCTTACATGGTATTTCCATTCGTTGTGTTAGAATTATGGCTCAGCTTAAGAATATACTTGTAAGTATCTTTTTCAGGCAACCTTATTATTATATTTTGAAAAGAGCTCTTGCTGACTTTTGCTGTATGCAATTGAATCAGTAGCGCACCGAGAGTTTCTTCATCTCTCTCTTTTCTCCATTAAAAAACGTATGTTAGACAAGGATGGACAACGGGATAAAACCCCCCTCTTTCTGTTCTTTTCCTACTTATACATTCAAATGGAAAATGAGAGAGATGGAAGAGATCCTGGTTGCGCCAGTGAATTGAATAGTTAATTCCTGAGTAAAATGGAGCAATAATATAACGATGAACACTTTAAAAAATTATGAAATTCACTCTTAGACTCACAAAATGACTTTGAATTTTAAGGTGTAATGGCGGAGCTATGCAGGTACTATTTATTTATTTATTTATATATTTAATTTTTATTTTTATTTATTTATTTTATTTAATTTTTATTTAATTTACCTCCTCGAGTGCTCTAGGTATTTCCTTCCCAAACTTGAGAGTCCCTGGCAGGTCGCTGTTACTCTCCTCTTTCCCATCCTTTGTTTTGAGAATACTTTGATTGTCTTTCCTACCCTTTCTTTTTTTATGCAGTCCAGTCGTTCGCTGTGAAATATCAGCATAACAAACCACCTGTTTGGGCGGCTGGACTTTACTACTATTAAGTTACTACTTATTTATTTATTTATTTATTTATTAATTATTTATCAACAGGACAAGTCCCAATTACAAAACAAAAATAACAAAGAAATTAGCAACTTAACAAATGGCACAGACAAGAAAGATTAAATTAGAATACAAAAATTAAAAAACAAGAACGTGTTCTTTGACAAGAAATTTAAACCTTGAAATGGGTATGCCAAAAAATGCTATCCACTCAGAACAATTATTAGCCAGATCAGAGATTCTAGGAATAACTGGTCTATGCCTACAGGTGTTGAATGATGGAGAGATAACAAATAAATGATTCAAATTGCGACTGTGGGAGATTCCTATCTAATTTGAGGCTTTCCTCTGTGTGTTTTTACAAAGAGAGAGGCAAATTAGATAGGAATCTCCTATGATACTTGTATAGCTTTGTCATCTTTGCTCTTTAATGGCGGAGCTACGTATATGTCATGGGGAATGGTAACTCCTGTCTAATTCGTCATTCTCTCTACAGAAACCAGAGACAATATATAATAGAGACCACGCACTATCTATCTTGCCCATGTTTGCGCTCGGTGGCAACTTTTTTTTTTGGGGTCTCAACAGAACAGCGAAAAACATGGACCATACATTGACTTATGAGAAACATCGTTGAGAGTTTTGCCTAGTGAAACCGAAGCACCGGAATTGCATCAATCAACGTATGGTCCATGTTGGATGGTGCTCCTTCATGCTCCCTTTGTTAATTTCTGTTAAGCTCCGAAAAAAAAGTCAGCCACCGCGCGCAAGGCTAGTGCGTGGTCTCTATCATATATTGTCTCTGACGGAAACACATGTAGGAAAGCCTCTGCATAGCTTCGCCAGTAAATGTTAAACTTCAAAGTCATTTTGTGAGTATGTGAGTGAATTTTTCAAATTTTTAATGTGCTCATTGTACTTTTTGCTAGACTTTACTCAAGAAGTAACTGTTCAATTGCTTACAGCAAAAGTTAGCTAGATCCCCATTACTGAGGTAAAGTAGGGAAACTTATTTATAAAGAACAATATTCTTACTGAGCGTATTTAAGGATTGAAAATTTAACTCTGGAGCACACTTTTGTCATTTGTGTCAACTGGTATTGAAACTCTGAAAAACCAAAGAAAGAATCTTACAGTGATTGGTATGAGCTTTCAGAATATGTGAAGCATTGAAATATATAATGAGGTATGCGCCATTAGATGTTGCAAAGCTTGTGCAGTTGTTTCTTCGTCACAAAGATTATCCAAGACATCCATTGAAACAAAATTTTCAAATTGAATTTCTTCTTAAATTAATGTGTTTTTTCCAGAAAAGTACTACTTTAGTAAACACATTCAGTACTGTAGATAATCAAAGAGAAGATCCACAATCTTTGCAACAACTGATGGCGCATACCTCATTATATATTTCAACGCTTCATGTGTACTTGTGTTCACTTATTTTCATTAGTATCCTCACAAAATCCATTTTAACGAGGGACCGTAGTTTTCCCGTAGTTTGTAGGGGTTTTTATACTTCTACTGCCACTAATGTTTTCTTCTTCTTCTTCTTCTTCTTCTTCTTCTTCTTCTTTTTCAGTCATATGCTGTGGTGGATGCATGCTCTTGCTGTTGCGGCTATTTTGGTTTTGCCGTACGTGCCAACAAAGCAGCAAAGGGAAACATTCTCCGCTCACCTAACTCAGTCGGGCAACAACTTAGTAACGACAAGCATACATGGATAAAATCCATCCAATTTTTACTACCCTAATATTGGTTGTTTTTATCGTCATTATCACATCTCATTTTGTTATCTCAGTCGCTGATGTTGGTAGATTAAAAATTTCAGATTTTCTGATTTTTTTGCCGCTCAACGTATAAAATGAGCCTGGCTCTGTTTCGGCAGTCTCTCAGACGGAGGGAAACAATGTTGTATGCTCTTGCTGTTTTATTTTCATTGCTAAAACCGTATTCTTGTTAACGCTGCACCGGTTTGATGAAGATACCGAAAAGTAGCAATGTTTGACGCCGTGTTCTGACAAAACTTAACCCGGAGGAAAATTGAGGGATTGATACCACCGCATTTGAGTGGTTGTGATTGACAGTTTAAGATCAAAAACGTGCAAAAATTGGAAAGCTTCAAGGAATGGAGGCATTTGCGGCGTTTGGGTTTTGTTTTGATGCATTTTTAAGACCTCTATCGGCTAAATTATGAACTAAAATTTTGTGTGGTTACTCTTAAGGGTACTAAAGAGTGTTTGGCATCAGGACATTGAAACCCATTTTTTTGACCTCAGCATCTTATTTCTGCTCTCCTAAATATTTTGGTCTTGGAAAGACAAGGTTGCTTTTGTCAGAACATGTCACATATGTTGACTAAAGTTTAAAATTTGTACTATTTTTCCAATTCAAGAAACTTGCTTGGATACAGAATAACTGAATAACACAATCAGAATGTAAATGGTCAGAAGAGCCACTACAAACATATTCTTGGGTTTTTTTTCAAGTTTCTCAAAATGGAGGACATATCTCTGTCTCCGTTTTTCACATTGTCTTGAGTGAGGTATTGTAAATTGTTTTTTTTTTTTTTTAAAATATCGGGCCAAAAAAGAACGAGTCAAAATGAATTTAAGTTTCTATTTTGATTGTGTTATTCTGTGGCTTGGATTCTAATTAAGTCCAAAGTGAAATTATGAAAAGTAGATCAAACACCTGTTTTCCAGGACTTTAGTCTACGTGCGTTGTCAGCCAAATATGGCCGACAGATAGTTGGCCAGAAAAGCAGGCTTATCTTTAGATTTATGTGGTCTCATCATTTTTTCTTTTGTTTCTGAAGGTATAGAGATTGAAAATACACCTCTCTTTTTTCATGTAGGAATCTACGTAAAATTCAAGAATTGAAAATTTCTTGTACCCTATTGCGTGTACATATTTTTTTTGTGGAGCTAAGCAACATCAGTGATGAGAAACAGAAAATAACTGATTATTATTTTTTCTATTTCTCATGATGTGGTAGTTGTCAATCCATATTTTCTTGTTCCTGTTACTTAATCATTTGTCTATAAATTGGTGGTGCTTGTTTCTTTTCCTCCACCACCGGAGTTGAGTCAAGATGCGTCAGCTTCTTTTTGGTCTGATATAGTTGGAAACGTGGCTACCCTCTTGATACAAATCATTCATTCTCAAAGAGTGAGCTAAGATCATTAAAACTTGGGTTGGAATTCCCGAAGTCAGTCAGCCATTTATATACCACACGGCTAATACAATTATAGGCTGGAATACTGGATCGATGTGGCAATACTTTGTAGTCCGGATTTCTTGTTCTTCCATAAGGTTACATGTTACTGCCAACAAAAATATTTCGTTTATTACACTGTCTAATGATTTGAAATTTCTTAAGCTTTTATTTTAGCCTTTTCTCCTTCTATTTTACTTGAAAATGATTCTTAAATATTTTTTTTAACTGCATAATATGGGTCTAAAGTTTCCATGTTTTGCCCGTGTCATCCGGCTTAAGGATTTTGGAGTCGTTTTAAACTGTACTAATGGTCTAAAAATGAAGTCAAAGTGAATACAGTCGAAAATTTGAGGGCCTAAAAATTCATAGATGTCAAGTTTATTTCTAATCAACTTTTAAGGAAGATATTAAGGGCATATTATTACATTAACATGGGCTCTTATGGCGGCAATGAGGTTTCCGGACTCCGACCTTGAGAGTTTTCAGTGTTGCCACATTCAGTATTCCAGCCTGTAATTGTATTTACCATCAAACGAGCAACTGCCTGTCACCAAAAACAATCACCAAATGAAAAACTGTGCAGAACGCAACTTCTTGAGCTGTGAGGAACCAAATATATTGTGACTACATATAGCTTTATGGAAGAAGTGGATGATTAAAGAGAAAACACTTCTTAGCAGTTGCTTGTTTGATGATAAAGAACATACAATTGCGCTATTCAAAGGATTTTAAAGGCTCTCATGTTCGTGTGTTTATCGGTGTTCTGAGTTAAGATTCATAGGAGCTCCTGCTCTGTATTACTGTAGCAAAAGTTTGTAATGAAAGAACCAGCCTTCTAAAAATCACCTGAAAGTAGGCATGGTTAGTGAAGAGTGTTTTTTTTTGTAAGGAATTGTTTTATCATTTGTGCAAATTTACCATTATGTAAATCTGCTAACTTTTTCTTGTCAATTTTCCCACCTAATTCACACCAGTGAAGCTAATTCTTTTCTGTGGAAATGGTCCCAAGCTTGGATTTATTAAAGAAGAACACCGTTTCTCTTATAGAGAGGTAACTGGTAACTAGAGGCTAATTTTTTTTAATTGGAACACCTCGTATTTTTTATCGCAATTAGCGAGAGCGGTTCGAGTGTTCCATTGAAACGGAACAGAACACTCTATTGTAGGTGCAATGTAAGTTGAGCCTTGAAGAGCCAGTAGACGTCAGCATGTGACGTGTTTTCGACTGTGACTCCCAAAGAAAACAATGGCGATACTCGCTAACGATAGCTTGGCACTCACTTGGTCATTACCAGTCTCCATTTTTTGGGTTAAAGCTAACCACTGGCTGAGGGTCGACTTACATTGTGCCGACTATAACCCGCTCTGCTGAGTCAGTTGATCAATTGTGGTTACTTTGCTGTTTGCAGAGATAAAACATCAAATCCGTCAATTCCACTTAAACCTTAAATTTCTTGACCTGTTCTTTTTTCTAGCACAAGCTTAAGGAAACAAATTATAAGAGCCTCTTCACAAAAAATTACACTGCAAACAAATAAGTAGCGCAGTTCAAAAAAGTGAACAAAAATGGAATGCACGGATTTGGATAAAATTTTTTTTTTTTTTCTTATTGGAATGCTGAAGAAACCATTCTCAACCAAGAATAACCCGTTCAATCCTATTCCATGCATTAAAAAATTAGCCTCATTAATTTGCTTATGAGCAACACTGTTTTAGACCACTCTGATTTTGGTCCCCTTGCTTTTGTTATGTCTGAAGCCGACTTTACACTACTCGGGTCCTGAGTATCTTCGCCCAATACCGCGCAGTGTGGATGGACTTTCGCGACTATTAAAGACAAGAGAGTGACTTGACTCGGCATTCGCTGTTCCCGTCTGGAGTTGGTAAAATTGACACACGGTCAATTCATGGACACTGCTCGTCTTCAGCTTGGTGAATGTGGCTCTTGACATCCAGCGAATGACGAGAGTGTAGATATGTAGTAGACTGGAGGAGACACTCGTCATTTGAGGAGTGACGAACATTCGCCGCTTGGCTGGGGACTCAGCGAATACCGAGTAGTGTGGAGCCGGCTTGATAAAGAAAATTATCCAAGCGCTTATTTGTTTTATTTTTACATCATGTTCATATTGACCTGATTCATCGCTCAATTAAATTGTAAATGTGTCCTCTATCATTCCTCAAATGGTTATCATGTATGTATGTGCAATATGTACCTAGAGCATAAAGTTATAGTTTTATGTAGTTTGTAATAATATGTATTTTTATTTTTCTATGGAACGAACATACAGGGAACCAAATAATGAAACATCCTTGAGAAGGCTAGATCCTGTGTTCTGTGGGTTGATTCTTGTGAGCTATCATCTTACTATCATTTTCAGTGTTGCCAGATTTTACTGTAAATTACTAAAGAAGGATTACTAAGGATTTTTTTGGTTTCAACAATTTTTGTCATAAGGTTACCTTTTGTAAACCTAAAACCCTAAAACAAACAAAAATGATAAAAATTGATTAATTTGTCAAAATCTTGGGGCTTAGGATCAAAAGCTATTATCTTACTATCACTCTCAGTGTTGCCAGATTGTACCATAAATTACTGAAGAAGGATTACCAAGGATTTTTTTGGTTTCCACAATTTTTGTCATAAGGTTACCTTTTGTAAACCTAAACACCTAAAACAAACAACAAAATATAAACCAATTAATTTGTCAAAATCTTGGGGCTTAGGATCAGAAGAGGGTATATAAATACCCTCTCACCTTTACGCTGGGGTAAAATTGATTTTGTCAGATGAAAAATTTGATGATTTTTCTCCTTCTATAATACCTTCTAAAATATCTGCAAATAATTTGAAAGTGGTTCAAGTTTTGCGGCTCCATGTAAAAGTGACGATATAAAGAGACTTTGTGTCCCCGAGATGGACCAAACAACATGAAAATCAGCAACCATATCAGTTTTCATCTTGAAATAGTTAGTTTCAATTTTATCAAACAGCAATGTTAAATAAACTATACCATTAATGTAAATTCCACGGCTTTTATACAATGAAATGTCATTGTGAAAATCCTGCGTTGTGTGGATTTCAAACTGAACATGTGCTTTTCCTGATAGCAAGACGAGAGCTTAAAAAATCTCTCGATTAGATGTTCGAAAATTTCATCGTACGTTCAGCGTGGATGTATCTAAATTCTTAGAAAATTGGATCTCATTTTTATCCTTTTTATCTGAGGCTGTATTGCCTTTTATCAATAATATTATTATTATTATTATTATTATTATTATGAGGGTCTATTTCACTCACATGCGTGAGGTTGGTGTCAGCCCCACGGCGGGACCACTCATTGGTCCTGAGCCACAAGGCTTAGGAGCGGCATTCAATTCTGAGCCGCTAATGGTGTGTTATATTTTTACTTATGAATTTTAAATTAAATTCACTTCCCCGGGAATGGGAGTGTTTGTCCCCCACCCGGGGCAGATTTGGTGCAATCGATACTGCACTGCTCCTGAGGTGAGGTTATTATTATTATTTTTATTATTATTTCTTTTTTTCAGTAATTACCTGTTATTTTTTATTTGTAACTTTCTTTACGTAACTATTTGTTTTTTACAACTCAATTATTGGTCAGCATTATTCCTACCTGACATGCTTCGATTTTCAACATTTTTCAATAATTGGATCTCATTTTTCCCTTTGTATAAGCTGCTCTGTATTTCAGACTGCTTTTCCTCCATTATTTTTTCTTGTAACTTTAATTAAAAATGTTGTTTACAAAACAGTTGTTTTTCTCACCTTAGCAATTTCCAACATTAAGATTATAATCAGCAGTGTTTTTTTTACAGACATGGCACTGTAAAAGTTCATTGTGTCGAACCCTGTATACGTCGAATTTTCCGTTATGTCGGACAAAACCCATAAGAGCAATGTTAAAATCTTTTCCTCAATGGCAGATCAGCCATCATCGGACTAGCCAGTCACGGACCAGCACGTGGCAGATTGGTCAGCGGCAGACTAGCCCTTGGCGCATCAGCCAGCAGCGGACAAGCCAGTGGCGGACTTGCCAGTGGCAGATTACCCAGCAGCGGACAAGTCAGTGGTGGATCATCACATTTCAAATACATATTTCAACTCATTCCAAGACAAGAAGTCTCGAAAAAAAAATTCGCTCAAAATTTTGACGATGTAACCCCTTTCGATTTTTACAAATTTGAGTCGGGAAATAAATTTCGAGTTAGCGTTCTATTCCGACGTGAATCGATCCCTGGAATCGATTGGGAACGGTCAGAGGTGCAGGGGCCGAGTTATCGATGTATTTCGGTAAATTTCGGGTGCCTTCATTTCGGAAGAAAGTGGCCATCCTCACTGTTACATAAAAAACGTGATATACTGGAAACGGCTGCTCCAATCTAGCCCGGAACACTCTCAATCGATTCGCACTATGATTTCACGTCGGCATGGTTAAATTTCGACTCATTCCAAGACAAAAAGTCTCGGAAAAAAATATTCGCTCAAAATTTCGACGATGTAATCCCTTTCGATTTTTTCAATTTTGAGTGGGGAAAAACATTTCGAGTTAGCGGTCGATTCCAACGTAAATAGACCCCAGGAATCGATTGAGACTGGTCCCGAATCGGTCAGAGGTGCAAGGTCCGAGTTATCGATGAATTTCGGTACATTTCCGGTGCCTTCATTTCGGAAGAACGCGGCCATCCTCACTGTTACACGAAAAGCGCGATAAACAGAAAATGGCTGTTCCAATCGAGCATGGAACTGGCTGAATCGATTCAGAGGATGATTTTACGTTGGAATCGTCACAACTCTACTCATACCAAGGCAAAAAGTCTCGAAAAAAAATTTCGCTCAAAATTTCGACGATGTAACCCCTTTCGATTTTTTCAATTTTGAGTGGGGAAAAACATTTCGAGTTAGCGTTCGATTCCGACATAAATAGACCCCAGGAATCGATTGAGACTGGTCCCGGAACTGTCAGAGGTGCAAGATCTGAGTTATCGAGGTATTTCGGTACATTTCGGGTGCCTTCATTTCGGAAGAAGGCGGTGATACTCACTGTTACATAAAAACGTGATATACAGAAAACGGCTGTTCCAATCGAGCTTGGAACTGGCTGAATCGATTCAAAGGATGATTTTACGTCGGTATCGTCACAGCTCGACTCATACCAAGACAAAAAGTCTCGAAAAAAAATTTTCGCTTAAAATTTCGACGATGTAACCCCTTTCGATTTTTTCAATTTTGAGTGGGTAAAAAAATTTCAGGGTCAGCCTTTTTGCCACTACTAATTTAATGGTACAAAATTTATAATAAAACAAAAAAATGAAGACGAACATTCCCTCCAAAAAAATGGCTGATGGCATCCCTTTCCTTTTTTTAAAGGTGAGGTAATAAGTTTCAAGTAAACCATAGATTCCCATAAGAATGTACTTGAGAAATTGGTTGCAAGTGTTTGCACTTTTCCCGGGCTGATGCACTCTTCTAGAGAAATTTGAAGGGAAAGGTCACAAAACATGAAGGAAGTTTTGCAAGTTTCAACATTTTATTTTCTCTCAGTTTTTAACAAAAATTAATAGTACAAAATTTATCATAAAATAAAAAAAATTAAGATTAATTTTAAAATACCTCTGACTAAATAATTTCAAGGATTCTCTAAAATTAGAGCATAAATCTAAAGTATCTTTGGACAACTGATTTTACAGATTTTGAGTACTAAGAATCAAAGTACAGCAAATCTACATAATATTTCAGGATTAAGGACCCATAGTATTTACAATATCTTACACATTCTGAATCTAAACTATGTACACGTTATATCGGTGATAAAGAATTTAAAAATAACCTCTAAAAGAGTCAAGGATTCTCATTCCAGCATTTCAATATTCAGGAACAATAATTTATTTTATTTGCTTTGAAAGACAATTCCTTCATTCAGACTCATCCATTCCAAAGGAAAGTTTGAATTTACAGTCATCATAAAGTTAAGCAAATGAAGGGTCAAAGGCAGATCCAGGAGTTCAATTTTATCCCTCCCTTCAAATTAAAAAAGATTTGTTAAAAAAGGATAGATTTAGAGGCGAAAGTCACATGATTCCTTCTTTGTCTGTCTATTTCATTTCTAACACATGTTTTATATTTGAGGAGAGAGAGAAAGACAGACTCAGGTTGGATCCGCCTTTGCGTAAGGTTCTCAGTGGAAAATGATCCATGTCATTTGCTGAGTTACTTATTTTGCAACTTTGCCTTTACACATTTTACAAGAAATGAAACGCAAAAAGCGTCTTCTTTTATCCACTGGTAAGTCTCTGTTCTATTTTCATGACTTCATCAACCATGAATCACCAGTGGATAAAAGAACGAGTTGGTTGTTTGTTCCGTTAAGTTTGGTTTTTGATTCAAATGGAACAACAATTACAAACGAAATAACAAATTATTTTCAGTGAAAATTGTTGTATTGTACAGAAAACACACATTATGATTAATGTTGAGACTTGAGATTCACAATTCGATCAATAACAGCTAATCAAACAGAACACTTACTTTACATTCATAATCTTGCGGGTGATTTAGCACGAACAACTGGGAATCACCGCCGAATTCGGCGATGATTCGCGGTAGTTACCGGTTGTCACTTGGTGGATAAAAGAACGAGCTGGTCGACAAACACGGTTTCTATTCGGTGGAATAGCGTGCCAGTTGACAACGTTGTACTGTGTCCATTTGAACCCACGTAAAAGATCGAATGCGAAGGTGTTCACCGAACACCCAAAAGTTCGATCTTTTCCATGGGTTAAATGGATGAACTGCAACGTGGCCGAATGGCACGCTACGCGACTGTTTCTATTATGAAGCCACCGGTGAATGAAAGAACAGGTTGGTTGTTATAATAAAAACTGGTGGATAAAAGAAGACGCTCACAGCCTCACAATGTTTTTAATTTTTTTCCTTCAAAGAAAAGAAGGTCAGTTTAGAAAATAATTATGTAAAGTGGCATGATTTGGTACTTTGCGATATGAAGGCAAGGTTGCAACATTGAATTTGTCAAAGCTAAAAATGTCTGATGCTGACGCAACCTAATTTCCAAGAAGCCAAAAAAAAAAAAAAAAATTCACCTTTGACTCTTTAAATTAGAAAAAAATACAATTTCATTGAGAGAAGGCAAATAAATGGGGGGGGGGGGCTATTAAAAGGGGGGAGGGGAAATTATAAGACATTCTACTATGCATCAGCAAAAGAACCTCCGTGCAAAGAGCTGGTTTACAAGAATCACTGACTTTTGTCACAGGAGTAAATTTTGAGAAAATGAAGTTCACAATTAATTTCTTCAAAAATATGTAAAATCTCTGCGATTTTAAAAGTTTGAATTCCCTCCTAAGCAAGAGTTCCAATTACAGGTTGCAACGAGTTTTGAGAGATTTTACAAAAAAGATTCATAATCAACTGTCAGGAAAAAAATCAAGTACTTTTCATGGACTCAGTTGTCCAAAAGAGCAAATTAAAATTAAAAAATGCTTCTGTTTTCAATATCTTTCCCACAAATACATACACACGCAGTCAAGATGTAACCATTCTGGGATTTAAAAAAATGAGTAGGTACTATATATACCAGAGCAAAAGTACTATTGAATCAAAATACAAAAACATCAAATTTAGGACTTGAAAAAAAAAAATAAAAAAAATAAAATTTACAGGTATGTATTACTTAGAAAAAAAGGAATTCTGAAATGCCAGCAAATTGAAGGGACCATTAATTTAAACAGTAACCGGTTAGTTTCCTGTTAAAGCAAAACAATTCCAAATTTTTCCATGTAAATCCTATTTTTCATTTCAGCTAGAAGTCTCTAATAAACACACAATAAGCGAATTCATAGTGCAAAGTATGATACAGAATGATTTGACTTCATCACTTATTTTTTTCATCAAATAAAATCACAAAATTATTGTCCTTTGATAAAAATACAATGCTGACTACATTGAATTAATAATTATAGATCCAGTTAAGTACATCGTTGATACTTCTTACAAGAATCATAGTAAAGGTATGAAAAAATGCCATTCATCTGAACACCTAACTATCCAAAACGCCATTTATTTTACGTCAGTTATAATTTGTAGCCTACGTTTCATCACTTCTAACAAATTTTCTTTGAAATGCCAAATTATTTTTGACTCCACTTTCTATTACTTTACCATTATGAACCACTGGTAATTTTTGTGTAATTTTTAATTACAAAGATAAGATACCAAAAGTATTTTTTCTTGGAATTAAAATGGACTAGTTAAGGTATCTACCAAACTATTTGGATAGTTAGTCAAATGAATAGGCATTAGACTTAATTAGAGTCCATAGATACTATGAGAGTTGCAAAATTTCATAGTCTTCTTCTCCTTCATGACCAACTATAAGAAGAAGTAAGGGTTTGCCTTCTCCGAAGCGGTCAGGAGGTCGAGAGGCTATGAAGTCCATAACTCCACAGAAGTACATATCTTATTTTGTAAACTATGTTCCGTAGTCTGAAAATTATATTCATTCTGTGCAACATCTAGACTTAAAAAAAAACGTTTCCACAAAAAAGAACACTCTCGCAAGTACCTAGGGACTCCAATCCTATATCAGATCAAAAAGTATAAGGAATGCTTAGAACATATATAAAAGAAGATGGAACAGGATTACATTATTCGTTGTGTAAAGTTTTATCGACCGATAACTTAGAGAAAGCAGAAAAGATAGACCAAAACAGGTAGAAGAAACAAAATTTCTTCTGGATATTTGCAGTTACACCAAGGAACCAGTTTGCTCGAAGCAACTAAACTACAGAATGATCGGTGGGTTTACAAACGGAGGCGATTTGGATAAAATCTTCACTGCTATCTCTAAGGTCCGTTGATTGCTATAATTCCGTTGTCTCCAATTTCTTTGTTATCAACGGATTGCCCAATTTTTCTAGGTGGTGGTAGAGATTCTGGTGATAAAGACTGCTACTCTTCGTATTTAGATCGTTTTGATCCTTTATACTCACGGAATCTCGAACTTGAATGATGTTTGAGCGGCTGAAAAAGCAAAACAAACAAACAAAATCCTGTTAAAGTACGTAGCCAATCATGGGAGAAAAATTGGGTGAAACATAGTCTTTCATAAAATCATAAGCCTGTCTGAGAGATCAAAATCTAAGATACGGGCCCAAAAAATCTTCGGGTGGATGAACTTTGGGCTGTACCTAAAGACAAGGGATCTAACCTCACATTTCTTTGATAGAACATTAGCACTCCCCAAAGAGTGAACAAGAGTCCCAACAAAACGGTAAGAGAGCGTGGCATAGTCGAATTACTATCGAATGTCACTATCGATTGTACGGCCTCTGATTGGCTGGCGAAAGCCTGGGCCCTGTGAAATCGCTCTTATGGAAATTTAACAAGGGATTTTCGACTTTGCTTCATTTAAAGTTAAATTTCAAGAAAATTATTCTTCCTTACCTTCGGAAAATTCAAATTATATTTTTTTGACACTACTACAAAGAGATTGGTGGGTCATACTTCATCAAAAAAGTAGAAGAAGAATGTTAATTTGAAAGTAAAATTATGGGTAATTTTTTGCCGTGTTTCCCACTCTAGGCACGGGTCCGGTCGAGTGTGTGGTGCCAGGGGCGTGCCGTGGTTTCCAGAGAGGGGGGGCAAGAATGCAATCTTGCCGCCCTCCGCGAACAAAATTATAAATTTGATGACTTTTTGTTTTTTTTTTTTTTGCTTGTTACGCACTGATTTTGCCGCCCTCTGAAATTAATTTTGAAATTTGATAACCTTTTTTTTTGGTTGTTCACCCTGATTTTGCCGCCCTTCCGAGAGTGCCGCCCGGGGCAAGGGTACCCACATGCTCCCACCACGGCACGCCCCTGTGTGGTGCAGCAGTTGTTTTTGCCAGTTTTCTTGTTTTAGTGTAATGCAAATGGTTTGAAATGCTTGTAAAATTCATTGATTGAAGGAACTACGCCGATTTCATGAAGAAACCCGAATATTTAAAGGCAAAAACTCGTAATAATACGAAGTTCTAACTGCTCACAATCGGACATTACGGCGGAAAAAAATCCTCATTTTTCATTTTCAATTTCATATTTTTCTGTTAAGTTTGTGATAAAGTGATACGTGTGACCCATCAATATCTTCATTGTCCTCAAAAAAAAATATAATTTGAATTTCGTGAAGGTAAGGAGCAGTAATTTTTCTTGGAATTTGAATTTTAAATTAGTTACATGTAAATATATTTTCAGCCATTACCTGTTGCAAGAGGAGCCACCGGTGTCAACATCATGATTCACAACGCTTACAATATTTTCGTCCAATGAATCTCGCTCAGACGCTTGACTGCAATGAGAAAAAACAATTTTTAAGATATGATGGTATTTATTTTTATTGAGAAATACCACGCTTCTTAAGTGAAAAAACTTGGTTTTTTAGAGAAGCTGTGCCAAAAATTTGCATTTTATAGGTTAACCGCAAAAAAAAGTCGGAAAGAGACACCTTGTCAATTAGAAGTTTAAATTGCTTCCAGAGTGCAACTTTGAAGTTGCACTCTATTGATGACTCATTATCATTTGAGAATCACTAAACATTCTCCTACGCTTACGCAGAACATCAAAAAGAACAAAAGAATGAATAAAAAATTAAATGATTACCTGGCGGAGTCATCTTCTTTGTACCACTCATTTTCATAAGCTTGCATCCAAATTGGATTAGAGCCTTCAACACTGTGTTTGTTTGTGTTCGGGACGCGGCCAGTATTCGTCACTCGGGTCATGTCTGAGTCCGTGGAACCTTTAAGAAAAAAACAATCTTACAAATCTGAGTAGTATAAAATAGGAGCAATGTTCAACACTTGTCACTGAGATATTTTGAACACAATTGCTTTTCTCAACTAAATGTATGAGAAATATCCTCATGAGCCTGTTTTGTTGGGGCAAACATTTATTCTTGTCTCTAGTCATTAGCCCTTCAATTCATAGGTAATAACTTGTCTCAAAGTTGGAATTGAGCAGGTAAATTTGGCAGGAAACTTAAGGTGATTCTAAGGCAAACTCCTGAAAATTTTAATCCGATAGATGGCATTACTTGACGCTGGCTCCGAAAATAGCCGTTTTTTTACGGTATTCGGCTGTTTTCTCTGAAAAGACGAATAATAGACAAAAAATCGGAGTGTCAGCACCTGCTTAATTTTTTGGTTGATTTTTTGAGCCATAAACAGGCCAAATTGGTTCTAAAATAAGGGCGTAACTATGCAAAGAAAAAATCATACGTAATTTGGAGTTGTATCAGTAAAAATTACAGGTTTCTGTTTCACCTGTAATCTTTACTGATACAACTCCAAATTACATATGATTTTTCTTTGCATAGTTACGCCTTTATTTTTGAACCAATTTGGCCCATTTATGGCTCAAAAAATCAAGCAAAAAATTAAACAGGTGCTGAAAGTCCGATTTTTGGTCTATTATTCGTCTTTTCAGAGAAAACAGCCAAAAACCGTCAAAAAACGGCTATTTTCGGAGCCAGCGACAAGTAATGCCATCTATCGGATTAAAACTTTCGGGAGTTTGCCATAGAATCACCTTAAGTAACAAATTAAATAAACAAATTTGAATGAGATAAACAACTTTTGATAACTTACTAAAAGCTGTTACAGTTGCAGCCTTGAGTTGCCTGCGATAGCGTGCTCTTTGAGCAAGACATAGACAAATGACAACAAGCAAAAGAAGACTTAAAAATACTAAGGTACCAATGAGCCAGACTGTTGCTACATTGTCAGATGTTCCAGCAATTCTAACCAATTCCGCTGCTTGAGTGTCCAAAACATTGAAATCCTGGAAAAAGGAAGTAACTATGAAGTAATTTAAGAAAACAGATAAGGCGTTAACTAGTCCTGACAGTTGATGAAAGTTAAGATGATTCCAGGGCCGATTAGTTCCAACCGTAGACACCACATCGCGCTGCTGAAAAATTCAACGGCTAAAATTGACGAATTTACGCTAAAAGCACAAACTCAAGGAACGCCAGCGCCTGCGAGCATACTTCAGGAAGATACCCTGAAAGTTTCAAGCTGAAACACTCAAAAATAAAGCCGGAAATTATGAAATACGAACACTCCCATAAACCTCAATGAGTGCAAGTGAGACAGATAGACATATTATCACTTGCACTCACTCTCACTCACTAAGCTTAGGGCGAAATGAATTTCATAATTTACGGCTTTAATTCTAAACCAATTTTGCTCGTTTTGGGCTAATTAAATCCATTAAAAAATTTTGCAGGTGCTGACATTATTGAATTTTGCGTTTTTCCTTTGGTTTTAATTTAAAATGCCAAAACACGACTTTTTCCAAAAGCGACTAGTGGTGCTATCCATTGGATTGTAATCTAGAAAAATTTTGTCTGGAATCATCTTAATTAAAAGAGTTTAGTTAAAAGCTTAACCGATTATCTCACTGACACCAAGTCTCTGGTAATTTTGAAGAATTCCCTCAACGCTAAATTAGAGATATCTTTTTTTTTTAAAAAAAAAGGTAGTAGAGGAGGAACAGAAGAACGTTTTTCTTTTTAATTTTTTAAAATTTCTATTTTTCCATAGAATTATGGTTTTTACACCAGAATCGACTGTAAAATCGCTTACAGCAAAAGTGTGCAACAGCCCCGTTGAGGAGAGGGAAGCTGCGCTATAGTCGAATCATTTTGAGTATTTGGTTCTGACAAGTAGAGGTGCCTTTTTCTGAACTGCATTAAAGCACATTCGTGAGCAGTTGATTAGCAATGAAACGAAACTCTACACTAACCAACCGCTCATCAATGCATTTCAATGCAGTGCGGTAGCAGGCATTGCTACTTGTTAGAACCCGATACTCAAAATGGTTCTGCTCTAGCTATTGAATACAGAAAGATCCAGAGAAGAGGAGTTTCTGCAACAGCCTTCAGTCAATAGCAACTCAGCAAAAGCAGGGCCACTAGACGAGTGCATGTTGCTAAATCTTAGAGTGATATTAGAACCTTTCTCTGGATAGTGGATAGAAATGTCCAGTCTAAGCATAACCTTTCTCTCTAGAATCATGCTCAGCCAAATAATTAAACGGATAGCATTCAAAAAATATTAAAAAAAAAAAATAAATAAATAAAAATACAAAAATCAAACCTTAAATAAAGAGTCCAGCTTTTCAATATTTAGATCGATCAGGTGCAGAACTTGGTCCACTTCAAGAACGGAGTTGTCTTTCCGACTAACAAAATGAAGGTACATGTCAGAACGAGTTTTGTCAACACGACCGTCTGCTGTTTCATGGATTTTATACTCATCAACGTTCACAATTGCTCCTGTGACATTGCCCAAGACCCTGAGAACATTTGGAATGAATTAAAGTTTAATATTTCTTGTGTAAATGATACAACAATCAGTTTAAGTGGCTTGCCTTGCATTCATACTTTAGTACTTTACTTTTAATAATTTAAAACAATGAAATCATGCTGCGTCAGGTCAGAAACATGGTTGTCTTGTATCTACAGCGCAATTGAATCCAAAGTTCTTGATTGCAATCATTTAGCAATTACTGTCAATATGCTAACCAACTGAATTACAGAAATTCCTTGAATCTCTAAAAGAAGAATAAAGAATAAAGAAGAATAAATGGAATTAAGAAATAAAAATAAAACTGCTAAATAAATTAAAAATCTTACTCTCTAAAAATGTGAATTTTATCCCGCAGTTCTGAGGGCTGTTGTCGCAGAACAAATCTAACACGTTGGTCCTCGCGTAAAAGATAGATGAAAACTTGCGCAGTGTCTTTCAGGCCACTAACATCAGTTGCTAAAACCTGAAAAAATCATTTTGAAATTTTATAGAAAGGCACATGATAATGGACAATTTTTGATAAGAAAAAAAAATTCTCCGTTAGAGATGCAGGTCGCTGAAGAGTTACTGTAAAAACTTTGAGGATCATGCCGTGCAGAACCATTGACTTGGGCTTATAGGCCTTACTATAGATTAAAAAAGCACTAACACAAGTGCTTTTTGTGATTGAGGCCAACTTCAATTTTTTCGAGGCAATTTGCTTCTTTTAAAGCAAAACAAATCAGAGGCACAAATTAAATTGCTTGAGAGTTTTGAAGCACTAGTCTCAGTATTCTTGATTAATCTTTTTTAAACTACGAGCACAGAACAATACAACCAAAACGGAAACTCTGTCGGATTTTGAAGCAAATTCATTTCGCATCCGCCATGTTGGGATATAGGATGTTCACATCTGGATTCGCGCGCGAAAAAAAAAATATAGGACATGATCCGCGAAATTTTCATTCTGAAATGCCAATAGAATAAAGGTGAGGCCGGAAACTTAAGATTTCTTTCCAGAATTTACAAAAATAAATGAGTTTCAACACAAATCACACACGTCTGCCATGTTGGCATATAGGACCACAGCGTTGCTTATTGATGCCATTAAATTCCAAACTTGCTTCCATTGGCTCTTATGGGAGTTTCCGTTCTGATTGTATTATTCTGTGCTACAAGGTGACACAGAAGATGCAAAAACATGAAAGCGCTAATAAGCTTGAGTTTTCAATTTGTGAGGAGCAGAGAAAATGTACAATTGAAAAAGACAGAAATTTCAATTTACAATGCGGTCTTCAGTTTCAAAATTTGTGAATTATTTGCTTCAATTCTTACCGTGAAATCAAAATAACCTTTCATTCCTTTCTGCGGGTCAAAGTTCAGAATAATACCACCAGAGTTTGGATCGACGAGAAAAGGAGTCATTTGCGGAACTATATCAAGCCCTTCTGTTAACGTCATCTCAACTCCACCGTGTAAACTATACTCAATTTTAGAATTTATTCCGCTGTCCAAATCAATTGCCTGAAAAGTTAAAGATTCATGAATTGATATAATACAACTTTACATTACAAATACACATTAGTAAATAGCATTAGAAACTTTACATTACTGTTACTTTATGTCATTATAATTACAAAGATTAGTAAATTTAACTTTTCTTTTTGAGAGATAAGGCAGTAAACCACTTGTTTACTTCTTCAGATTTTTTGTCAGTTTTGAATTCCACTTAGGTAAACTGGAAATTGGGTCAAAACAGTACCCATGCTGACAAATTCAAGGCTTAGTAAATTCTCCAAAAGGAAAAACTTAAGACTTTGAGGTATTACCATTAATTTACAGTTTTGTAAGGATTTTTACTGTCAGATGACTTATCATAAAAATATTAAGTGTAGGTACTTACAGAGGGGAAAAAAATTTAAAAAAAATTGAATACTTACTTAGGTGTTAGATATTTAAAAGTTATTTATTGTTAATTAATCTTAAGAAAAATAATCTTATTGATACTTCATGGAAATGCTTGGACAATAAACCTTAAGAAATCCTTTCAAAGCTTTCTCTCTAAAACATAACTAGTCTCTCAATTTATATTTTTCCCACAGCTGCATAATTAAATTACCTTCCCGACTTAAATTCTTTTTTCTTCAATCATCTCCTTTCAATTATTAAAAGACTGCAGGACTAAGTTCAGTCTTTTCACTAAACATATTTAAAACAAATGAAGTTGAATATAATTTCATGAATTTTATATACCTGAACTTGCATGAACTCAGTTCCAAAATCAGTTTCCGTTGTTATGCCTCCAGTAAAAACAGGCGAGACGAATTTTGGAGGATTGTCATTGATATCTAAAACGTTGATAAGCACTCGGAGCGTTGTGTCATCATGAGGATCGAACCATTCAACCTTCTTCACAGGAGCATGAGTGCAATCTTCTAAAGCTCTTACAATCAAAACATGTGACTCCGCAACTTCTCTGTCAAGCTCCCTTTCAACCTATGCAAGCAATTAATAAGAGATCAAATCCAACTTCAAAATTTATTACAAAGATAAAATAGAGTTAAAAAAATTTCAAGATCACAAATCATACAGCAACATTTTTGCTCTAACTTTCTATCTTTTAAAGGAGTATGTACAAGTCATTATCCACTGGTCTCAAGTATGGAAAGCAAAATAACACAAAGCTGGGCTTTCTCAGACTTTCAAGCAAAATCACGCTTGCTGCACTCAAAATAATAGCAAAAATCTATGAAAACGCGAGAAACTAATTACTTAAGTGTCATTATTTTATAGAAGGGGATGGAAAAAAATGTAATCTTATGGCACCAACTTCAACCAGGGCTTACCAGTTTTAGGTACCAATTGTAATTTTTTAAATGCATTTGGCGCGTGGCACCCAGTGAGCTTTGAGCTTAGATACAACCTCAATTTGCCAGATTTCAGCTGACCAGCAGCAATCTATTTAGTGAATTGTTTTGATAATTTAAATTCCGTAAAACAAAAATTGCCCCATTTTGAAGCGAAATCATAAAAATCGAAGATTAAATTTTGTTGGCTTTTTCAAGAACTTTTATGAGCTTACAAGGCACTTGGCAAAAGGCATAGTGCATTAAGTGGGTAGGCAATCGGTAACAAATGCAAAAACTTAACATTTTTTTCAGCAAAATCTGTGAAATCAAGGTAAAATTTTGTCATCATTTGCAAAGCTGCTTTCATACTGTCTAATGGTTATGGAGTATGGACTGTTTCTTAAAGCATTTAAAAGTAGATGCACATCTTGGAATGATACCTGCATGGATTATTAAGTTAGATATCCAAATATATTTAAGAGGTCCACAAAACTTTTCAAAAATGTTGATACGAGAAAAAAAGACAAACAAACCGTGATTTGATGACTAAGAGGTTCAAGTTTGAAATAGTTGTCATCATTGCCAGCTACAATGAAATAGCAAATTGGTAAAGGAGGGGTATCAACATCCTCTATTTCATCCCGATCTCGATCAACAGTGTCGACCAACTTAACACGTTCTGTGCCAGGTTTTTCATGTTCTGTAAAGCAAAAAGGTTCAACATTATACAAATTAAAAACTAACCAGAACACCAAGTTGACAATTTTCATCTAAGTCCAAACAGCCAACATCAAATTTTTCCCTATTTTCTTGTATTTTTCTTTGATGGAAACTATTTGCTCTTCCGAACTTACTTAAAACTTGATTTTTCATAAAAAAAAAAAAAAAAAACAAAAATGCCTTTGAGGAATCAAGAAAGTGACTCCAATGCAGAATCTGGATGTATGTAGGCCAATAGTTTAAAAAATGTGTTTTTTTCTGATTATCTGGATTTTGGTTGTCCGAAAATGTTAACTATCCGGACAGAATTCGTGGTCTGGCAACAAATCTAATCGAATTTCTCCTAAAAATTGCTTGAAAAAGAAAGAAAATAACCAGAAAACGCAATGTCCTATGAAAAGAGTAGCTCCGTATTTACGCGGCAGGAATAACCGTGCATGGGTTGCATAACTTCGCCTTTGAAGGGGCGTTTTAAAGAAATTTTCGCTGACTGCATTTCAGAGCGTCTAGATCGCATTTTTTGGCGAATTTCGATAAACCGGATATTCGATTAACCAGATATTTGATTAACCAGATATTCGATTAACCGGATATTTGATTAATCGGATATTCGATTATCTGGACAACATTTTCAGTCCGGCGAAATCCGGATAATCAAGATTCTACTGTATAAGACTGATAGACAGGCAAGCTGACAAAATGACGCCACGGAACTTTTTTGCATAAAAACTCTCAAAGTCAGAAAGAGTTTAGAAGTATTGAGAAATTCTCTAATAGAGTATTCGGCATGATGAGAGGCAAGTATTTTATGGAAATAAAGATTGACTTCGTTGTGAGAAGCCTACTAGTGATACAAAATACCTAAAAAATGTCTGCACCATCACAATACTTTCTCAATTTCTAACCAAGTTAGTATGAGGAAGTATTAAAAAATAAAAAAAAGTAGTACCAGTAAAGTTAATGGTGAACTCGTCAATGAGAAATTGAGGTTGGTGATCATTAACACTACGGACATAAATAACCAGATCCAATTCAGCGGTAAGTGGGGTAGGCATTCCGAGGTCAAATGCTTCCACCCGGATTTGATAGATCTTCTGCTTCTCACGGTCAAGTGGTTGCTTTAATGTAATCTGTCCTGTCGATTCGTTGATGGCAAACGTCCTGAAGTCACCCGAGAGGTCATGTTTCAGGCGATAGCGAACCTCTGCGTTGAGTCCCACATCATCATCCGTTGCTTCAACAGTTATAACATCACTGCCGACAGTCGCGTTTTCAGGGATTCTGATTGTGATATTGTGTGACGGTGTTATGAATCTTGGGGCATGGTCGTTAAAATCTGTCACGCAAATTTTTAATTCCTTCACAGCGATGTTTGCAGGTGCCCCTAAATCCTGAATCCTCACGGCAAGAGAATAGTTGCCATAACGCCCTTTTAATGATCTTCGACTCATTAATTTGGAAGTAAATTGGTCCACTTTTTCAAGAGTAAATAGATCTGTAAAACAAGAAATAGTTAAATTGTTACGCATTGAAGACTGTAATGAGATACCAAAATTCAGTTGATGCTTATAAACCCAACAGCAAAAAGGTAGGTTAACAGAGCAAATTATTTATCTATCAATCAAATCAAAAATAGTATTCTAAGCCACTGGAATTTTACCTTGTTCATTTCCCGATAGAATGGCAAAATTTATGCGACCATTAAGAGTACTAGGGTCATCTTTGTCAGATCCTTTGACAACAAAAACTGGTTCTCCAATGTCATGAAATTCAGTCACGGTAACACATCCTTCCGGTAATGAGTCAAATTGAGGCGCGTTGTCATTTTCATCCAAGATAGAAACACTGAAATAACAAAACTTGTGAAAAGGCAGAATACAATACAGTGGGTAGTTTTGATTAAAATATCTAGAGTGAGAAAGAATACTGATATCAACGGAAGCCAAACGTGAATCCAAAACAGGGCGGTAAAAAAGAGAGAAATTAAATGAAACTCTCAACAATTCGCATTTTTAAGGCATAATTCCAACAGTCTGAGAATAGATTGTGTACCTGCAATATACATTGAGGGAATTATTTACCACTCCTCAAAACTTTGAAGATTTTCTATTCTGAAATTAATGAGCCTTCATAGCTCCAGAATTAGATTTACATTGTTGTTATTAATCTTTATACTCCTGAATTTAGAGTTACTTTGGCATGTCTCTTGGCGGGCCGATTCTTGAAATTTCCAACTTTTGAATAGACTGGGTAAGAAAAGGAAAATGGAGATTGGTGGGTAGAGGTGGTTTCGGAAGTGTAGACGCACCCAGACCAAAAATCTTTGGAATTTTTCAACATTATTTCTCTTATTACAAAATGAAAATAAATTTGAGCATTATTGGCTTTACATTGAGGAACACTTTAAAATGAAAAATTCAAAGTCTGAGGCAAGTTTTGTTTAGATTTGACGGAATAAAAATTGAAAATGCGCCAAAGATTACAGTCTAAGTGCGCCTACACTTCTGAAACGAGCTCTAACTTGATTGCCAAGTATAATCAAAATACAGAACAGGTTAGATTGGCTACCAGATGCTGAAACTATTCATCCCCCTCACCACCAAATTTTTAGCCTTTGCCGAAAACCGAAAAGCTTTTGCTGTAGATAAAAAAGAAACTTTCTGACCCCAACAAGATTTAAAATACATACGCTATCTGTTTAAAAGCATTTCTGCTTTCTCCACTGGCATAACCAAACTGATAATTATCCCATGCCTCGACAATGAGATTATAGGAGGATGTCTGCTCACGGTCCAATTTGTCTACTACCGTTAGTATTCCAGTATTTGGATCAATTGCAAATTTTCCCTGAAATTAAGAAATAAACAAATCTAAATTAAAACAATTTTACAATCATTTCTGTCATTTTCTTCAGACCCACGCAAAGTTTTAGGTTCAGCCAAGATTGTAGGTATTAAATGGGTCTGTTCCAAACTTTCGCTACAGCGTTATGGACGGTCAATTTGAATGCGAAATTGCATGAAAATCACATTGAAAGCAACAAAGAGTCTCAAAGTTTACTCACAAACACATGCAGTAAACAAAATCAATTTGTAAACATTTAGAGCGTAGGCTTTTACAGCTATACTGGGTGTAACCAATCTATCAAGCATTTGTAGTAAACACGTTTTAATTTTTGGCAGCTAAACAAACATGCACATAGTGTAATAACAAATCCAAGCTGGATACATGGAAATGACAAAGATAATTTCAGCATGAAAAACAATGCAGTTTGAAAGAAGAAAAATGTCCTTTCCTGTAAAATTTAGCTTTGGAGGCTCTTTAGGCAAATTTCGAATGTACAATGACAAAGTGGAGAGTTGCAATTAACTGAAAATTATCTATGTATTCAGATAGCTAACAAGAAACAGAAAAATGGCAAGATTATTGGGGAATTAATAACAGGAGAGAATTCAACATTTAAAATGCAGTGTAAAAAGGCAGCTAAGACTGTCGAATTTTATTTGATTAATGTACAGATAACATGGGCGGATACAGTGACTCGTCTTTCTCTCTCTCCTTCCATTTGAACTTATGTGTTAGAAAAGGATAGCAGAGGGGGGCCATCACGTGACTTTGGCCCCCTCTTCTGTCCTTTTCTAACGGACGTTTTCAAATGGGAGGAGAGAGAGAAAGACAATTCACTGTATCTGCCCATGACAGATAATGATGGTTCTATTTTTTCTTTGGAAGTTAAAATCAATCAGCAAGCTATTAGACAGAAAAAAGACTCACATGAGAAGATATTCTGTCCAAGAGGTAGGTAATTTTTCCGTAATCACCAACATCAGCATCTCTCGCCTCGATGGTAGCAACCTCCGTTCCTAGACCGAAAGAACAACTTGATAAATCTCTTCTGAACATACTTTGAAAAGTTAGGTATCCAATCTTGTTTCTTTAGTAATGCTAGAGTTTATTTCAGAGGAGTAGGCAGACCCCGACCGATAATTGTTGGAATTTTTTCAACATTATTTGATATTTTTCATATTATAGAGTAAAATTGAATGGAAAATAACTTGGAGTCTCAGATTTTTATTGAAGAATGCTTTAAAATCGAAAGGTCAAAGTCACAGGCAAGTTCCGTTTTAATTAATTTAATTAATTCAATTTAATTGATTAACCGTTTAATTTAAAGGGATGAAAATTAAGGTTTCACCAAAATCATCAGTGAGCTCTGCCTACAATTCTGAAATGAACTCTTAGCAGAGCAAAAATCGTAAAATGTCACTTTTGCAAATCTGAAATGACAAAAATTGAATTTATAAAATTGCTAACATTTCAGAAAAGAAAATAAGTGAAAAGTATACTGCCTATCCTATTTCAGTGCAAAATGGCAAAATGTTAGACACAAAAAGTTTTGGCAGGTAGGCTGCTTTTTAAAAATAACAAGACGGCTCGCTAAGAATTACAAAAAAACACTCAGACCAACGAGTGAGTCTCTACTTCAACTATGAACATGATAACAGACAAACACAATTTAAGGAGCTTCACTGTAAAAACTACTGGAGAAAAATAAAACCAACATACCAATAGGCATATTTTCAGGTATATTCAAAAGCCCAGTATTATCCACAAAGTAAGGATTATTATCGTTTTCATCCAAAACTTGAACAAAAACATCGACAAAGCTGGATCTTGGAGGCACACCACTGTCTGTTGCTCGAACACTCATATTCAGCCAAGGAGTTGCTTCCCTATCAACTTTACCTCCAACTACAAGTTCTCCAGTTTCTGTGTCTAAATGAATCAGATCCCGAACTGCAGGTGCACCTGAAAAACCACAAAAATTATTCAAGTTTTAATTTTCTGATTTTTTTGTCAGCAAGGAGAGCAAAAGTGATTAGGTTGAAAAGGACAGGGTACATAACCCTTTGCAGTCTCATTTTTTTTTCCTTGAACTCCCTTCAGGCCGTAAAGAAAAAACAAAAAAGACAGGTTATTGTGTGTTGTCACACCGCGCCACTAGTGCTGTGGGCAACCTCCAGACTATGTGAGAATGAAACTGCTAAAAGTTCCCGAGAACACCCATAGAGCGCAGCACGCACTGGCATTGTCGGAACTGGCCCGACACGAGACTCAGCAGAGCAAAACTATTATGTCATGTCGGGTCAGACCACAATGGGTTTGATACGATATCGGGCCTGACCCAACACATGACCGCAAGGGGTTAAAAATAATTTTTGATACAATAAATATCTAATAATTAGACTTAACAGCTGTCAACTATTCTTTGAGAACCAAATATTAACTATACACCTGTAATAGGAGCATGAAATTATCTAAAAATATTGACTTGATAAGAATCAACTAAAATCTGACTAGAGCATGTCTACAGGATTTCAGTGAAATGTGTCTACAGGATCTCCAAAACATTTTTCTCAACTTTTTCCTGAGACCCCGACTTTGGACTTTTCCTGACATCAAAGACACCTTGCGAGCCTTTGGAAATGATGCGAAAGGCGCAGGAATAAGCCAAATAAAGGCAAAAGAGAGAAAAAAAGTTGGAAATAATTTTTTTTTCAAAATAAGTTTGACAGGATAGCATTGATTGAAGAGAACTCATCCTTGGTGAAAAAAGTTTCGGAGTTGCTCCGCTTATAAGTAGGTATTAAGTAATCATAGAATATGATATAATAAAGGATGATATGATATGATTTCCGAACTTAAGGTAGAAATTCCAGACTTTTACTGGACTTTCAGGTCCGGTTAGCACAATAGACTGGTATCAAATACTTGCAAAAACTCTAATAATGTTCAGGTGAATTCAATGAATGGCTTTAAAGGGTCATATGTTCTTCAAAGGAATCATATGTTCATGTGTTGACACCAGATTTTCCAACCCAAGTTAGCCACACTGGGTCAGACCTAACTCAAGTTGAAAGATACCTGCATCCAGAGAAGAAGAAGAAGAGGAAGAGGAAGAAGAAGAAGAAGAAGAAGAAGAAGAAGAAGAAAGGAAATTATAACCTAATGTGAGAAATACGTAGAGGCCTTCACAGTTAACCTTTTCCACTCGTATGTCGGATCTCGTCCGACATTTTGAATTTGCCATTCCAGTCGTATGTCGGACCTCGTCCGACATAAAACTTCGCCACGCGTGGCTCGTATGTCGGACGTAATCCGACCACTCCAACTGGTGGCGCTCTCTATGGACATCTTAGAGGAACTTAAAATTAGGTTGGCAGCATTTTTGGCTGCACTGCATGTCATTTAATGACAGGTAATTTTTCATCCGATTGGAGAGAGTTAAAGCATGGTATTGAAAAGTCTTGCAAAAACGTAGCTCTATTGAGTTCGGATTAATTTGCACGTCTTGACATCAGTCATGGTTTATTGTTTATTCCATATTTGTTTCAAAATACCTTCCAAAATAAAGACGTCAAATTGAGGCGAAGTGTGCAATCTTGCAATGTAAAACAAGATTATAACAATGTCCTTAAACGATGTCATTAAACAGCATTGTTAAACCATGGCGTTATACAATGTCACTTAACAACATCAATAAAGTTAGACTCATGAAAACCATGAACTATAATGAAACAGCAACGAGCATCAAATTTGACCTTATGTGCGCGTTCAAAAAAAGAAAATAATACCTTACCAGATAGCAAGCTTTGCCACTGATATCAAACCATTGCATCTATTTGTTTTAGATTTATGATTATTCTTGTTTGACACATAATTCAAATGAATGATTATTACCTTCTAAAGCGTATTTTATGGTTCGATTTTTATCTGGATCAATAGCTAAGACGCTGACGATTGGAGTACCTTGTTGACTATTTTCAGGAATTGATCGTCGGTAGAATGGCTTTTTGAAGGATGGGCTGTTATCATTTTCATCTTCAACAACAATGTTAATTATAGCTAGAAAAAATGAAGGAGAGAACAAAAAATGTTAAATTCATTAATTTATTTTATTATATTTTTTTAATTATTCAGTTAAAAGGACCAAATCCTTTACGGCGATTCTATGGCAAACTTCCAAGAATTTTAATCCGATAGATGGCGTTACTTTCTGCTGGCTCCGAAAATAGCCGTTTTTTGACGGTTTTTAGCTGTTTTCTCTGAACAGACGAATAAGAGACAAAAAATCGGAGTGTCAGCACCGCGTAATTTATTGCTTGATTTTTTAAGCTAAATGCAGGCCAGATTGGTTCGAAAATAAAGATGTAACACTAGCCTCGTTTATGCGAGAGATCTGAACCTGGGTTGAGTCAACTCGAGTTGAGTTTCAACCTGGGTCCAACTTGGATTTGCGCATAAACACCCGTGTATTTGAACTCGAGTTCAAAGAATTTCTTTCTTCTTCTTCACTGTATTTGTTTACATTTTTGACGAAAATGGCGGCGATCGGCGATGCTTGGTGCGGTGCGGACAAGTGCGACCGCATAAGACGCGTGTTTAACCTCGCTCGGATTGGTGACATCGATGCCGCGTGAACCCGGGTTCTGAACTCCGAGGTGTTTATGCGTGAAATCTCAACCCGAGTTCACCGACTCGACTCGGGTTTGAATCGGGGTCGAGTCGAACCCGAGTTCAGCGAGATCCGAAGTGTTTATGCGAGCATCTCAACTCGGGTTCAGCTGAACTCGGGTTCTAGAACCCGGGTTGAGATGCTCGCATAAACGAGGCTTATGCAAAGAAAAAATCTAGTGTAATTTGGAGTTATATCAGCAAAGATTACAGGTTTCGGTTTCACCTGTAATCTTTGCTGATACAACTCCAAATTACACTTGATTTTTTCTTTGCAGTAACGTCTTTATTTCTGAACCAATTTGGCTGTATCTAGCTTAAAAAATCAAGCAAAAAATTACGCAGGTGCTGACACTCCGATTTTTCATCTCATATTAGTCTGTTCAGAGGAAAAAGCCAAAAACCATAAAAAAACGGCTATTTTCGGAGTCAGCCACAAGAAACGCCATCTACCAGATTAAAATTTTTGGGAGTTTGCCATAGAATCACCTTAGCAAACCTAGAAAAAAGAAGGAACAAGTAGGATTCCAAACACTCCACATCAGGATAGCATGTCTAGTCAATGGTCATTTATTTTTTAATCAATTAATGCGTATGTAAATACAATACAATTTTTTCAATGGAAATCATTTTTATCTTCCAAGGCTTAGAGCTTCAGATGAAAATATGATTACAAGGTAGGGTTATGAAAGAATAAGCGCAGATTGCTCTGAAATGCATTTGATTTAGTGTTTTGCATACCATTGCGAACTTAAAATCACGAGTGTGGAGTAAAAAAAATAAGAGTCACAAAAACTCGAGAGAAGTTGTGTGGATCAACATGTAGAATGTATACAGCACACATAATTTAAATAAATACCTACATGAATAGGAATCAAATAAGGTATTCATAAAGAATTTGAAGTTTATTTATATTTTTTCATGGATGAAGTTAATTTTTAAATTTAAATATTTCTTGCAAAGCACTAAAAATCTGTATATACTCTTCAATACTTACTTGCTGCTGTTTGTTTTCCTCTTGTGGCAGCAAGATCTTCAACATGAATTGCCAGTCTGATATTTTCAACTTTCTCTCGATCTAAAAGACGAACTACTCGAAGTAGTCCATCTAACGGATTCAAATGAAAAGCATTTACATAATCAAACTCTGAGCTTTTGACAATTGTTCCTTCTTCACTGCGTGCTTGAGAATTATCTGGGTCAATGTGATACCTTAAAACAGGTTTCTCATCTGGATCTATGGCAATTATACGGTGAATAAACTGTCCCACCTGAAATTTAACCAGAGAAAAGCGATAATTTAAAGACAGTTTACAAGACTTTCACTTTAATTGGTTATAAACAAATATTCTATTCGTACTTTATCAAAAATTACAGACGGTTTTAATGCAGCATTACAGAAGTTAGCGGCTAACCAAAAATGTATTCATAGATCGCTATCAGCTGTGACAACACTGGCGCAACATTATAAACTATCTCTCACTCTAACGTAACCCTCATGTGTAGCTATCTCTTTCTAGTATCTTAATTAGAGCCTTGATTCACAACATATTCTTTTCCAAATCATATAAAACAGACTCGAAAAATTCAATTCTATCAAATAATTTTTCCAAAAATGTCTTTGTAAACTGTTTTAGCGATGAGAGTGAGATTGCAGTACCTATATAGGTCAGTTGCACTGTCAACAGAATCGACTTTTGACGCTTGATTCTTATAGATTTTGCAGAGAAAATAACAATGGTTTTTGTTCCATCGAAATCCATTCAGAAATAAGCGAGATATAACCATTTGAAAATGACGGCATTATTGCGTCATTTCGTCGTCAAGTTTGGACAGATTTGCATGTTTGCACTACAGCTACGCAGACCTGTGCAGTGCCGCCAACCACTTTGCTCACGAAAGCTCGCCGCCATATTTCATTTCATTGTCTATGTTCGTAGTTCTTGCTGTGTCCGTGCTTGTAGTGTTATCAGTGTGTGTTTTATTATATTGTTTATCAAAATATTTGACAGATTTTAAAATTAAATAGTTTGGAATTTCTTTGGCAATCGTTGTTCTTTTTAAAATGACTCATTCTTGCATCACTGCGCACTTGGTAGAAAGATACACGGGTGGCCGGCAATCGCAGAAAACGACGAAATGACGCAATAATGTCGCCATTTTCAAATGGCTATATCTCACTTATTTCTGAACAGATTTCAATGGAACAAAAACCATTGTTATTTTCTCGGCATAATCTATAAGACTCAAGCATCAAAAGTCGATTCTGTTGACAGTGCAACTGACCTATAGAGGTCTTGCCTTAGAGTTTATTGACAAACAATTAGCATGAATGATTAGACAAACCTGGGTGTTTTCTCGGACTGAAATCGCTCCGGGATCAAGTATCACGGGTGGTTTATTATTGACATCTTCAATAGATACATGCGCTTGCACTGTTGTTTGCCGCTGCTCAGAGCCAATTCCACCATCTAAAGCGACGATGGTTAAAGTATACTCTTTGGTTTTGGGGTCAGTGTTGTCTGGATCTAATGATGCACCTTTCGCAACACTTATCACTCCTGATGATGCGTCCACCACAAATTTATCGCTGGCACCATTTTGAATTCGAAAAACTATCACATTATTTGGGGCAGAACCATCATTATCTTTGGCTTGAACCTAAAACAGTTTAGAGAAAAATTGATTAATGAATGGATTTTAGATAACTGCTTCATTAATTTTATTTAATTGACCTGTAATACATATGCATCATCATTTTTTGATTGAGAAACTGAGCTATGAGAAGTCTTATTTTGCCTCACCATCAAAACAAGATTTGATAATCATTGACAGCCACAGGGCACATTTTGATAACCTGATGGGCATTGATAGATGAGCCAAATTTCATGAATAATTAAATTGTTAATATGGAAAAGTTTTACCGTCTAACAATGGCCATTAACGTTGACAACTTTTAGACTTAGTAAACCAAACTTGCCAATGGAAGGATACCCGCTGTTCTTTAACCGCTGACACTTCCAGTTTTACAATCCAAGTAGTCCTTGCAGTAAGTACATATTGTAGGGTCAGTCCAAGCCAAATCAGACCACTGAAAAACCCGACCCCTTCAGAATTGCATGAAATTTGGTACACTCATTCTATCCACCGAGATGAGTCTAAAACGGATTTTTTTAAATTTTTCTGATCATTTGTCTATTTTTTACAAATTTTCAAAGTTGCCAAATTTTGTCAATTTTTTGCCGAGACCGTTACCTTCAAGAGAGCGTATCTCGAGAACCGCTCATCGTAGAACATTCGTTGTGGTCTCATTGAAAAGGTCTTTTTAATATCTTTCAAACTATGTGTAACAACCTTGAGAAAAATTTTAAAATTTGGCTGAAATTTTTTTCTAAAATTTTAGAATTTGAATATCTCAAAATCGGCCACTTTTAAAATTATAAAAAAATCAGGAAACGCGGAGCATACCCTGAAAAAAACACCATCAAAATTTCAACTTGGGACGCCGATGGGATCGTGAGTTATGAATTTTTTTGTGTGCTTGCTCCCACGGATTTGACGAATCGAGCGGCCAGCGGCTCGGTGCGGCACCCGAGGTTGCCACGTCGGAGTCAGCCGCACGGCTGACTTGAACGACGAGGCGACACGCCCGCACAGCGTGGCAACCTCCGGTACCGCACCGAGCCGCTGGCCGCTCGATTCGTCAAATCCGTGGGAGCAAGCACACAAAAAATTCATAACTCACGATCCCATCGGCGTCCCAAGTTGAAATTTTGATGGTGTTTTTTTCAGGGTATGCTCCGCGTTTCCTGATTTTTTTATAATTTTAAAAGTGGCCGATTTTGAGATATTCAAATTCTAAAATTTTAGAAAAAAATTTCAGCCAAATTTTAAAATTTTTCTCAAGGTTGTTACACATAGTTTGAAAGATATTAAAAAGACCTTTTCAATGAGACCACAACGAATGTTCTACGATGAGCGGTTCTCGAGATACGCTCTCTTGAAGGTAACGGTCTCGGCAAAAAATTGACAAAATTTGGCAACTTTGAAAATTTGTAAAAAATAGACAAATGATCAGAAAAATTTAAAAAAATCCGTTTTAGACTCATCTCGGTGGATAGAATGAGTGTACCAAATTTCATGCAATTCTGAGGGGGTCGGGTCAAAAATCATCATTTTTTGGTCTGATTTGGCTTGGACTGACCCTGTATTTTAAATTTTTTTCGACTCATCTCTGATAGGATTGCCATCTGTCACAGGCCTCCACAATGTTCACTTGATTGAGGCTTTTTGCACTTTCGGTTCTTATCAGCTCAACTAGATTTGTATATAATTTCATTTTAAAAATATAAAACACAAAAAACTGCTACATTTGACTCAGTTAAAACCTCACCTGTAAGACTGAAGTTCCACTAGCAAGATCCTCAGGGATTGAGGCCCCGTAAGAACTACGATCGAAAACTGGAGCATGATCATTGACATCTTGGATGTAGACAGTTACCACTACATCTGAGCTGAGGGAAGGAGAACCGTGATCTGTTGCTCGCACAACAACGTGAACAACTCTCACTGGTTTGACAGTTTCATCAGCTTGAAAAGCCGCCAGTTCTTCAAAATCAACTGGTCTGCTTGGTTTGAACACACCGTCGTTTGGATCTATCGTGAAATTGGCCACAGGCATATCTGATCTAACAATGCTGTAAGTGATTCTGCTGTTATCAGTGCCTGCAATTTAAAATGAAAAATTCCTCGATATCATAAGTGTTTTCAAGTTATAAAGTCCAAAAAAATTGGATTCTGCACTATTTCACTTTGCATATTTGAAACGAAGGGGTTATGACTAGTACTTCTGTGAGGGTTAAAAGGTTAAATGACAGTTGTAAAAATTTGGCTGCAATGTGTGAGCCATTCTGACAAAACCGAACTTATCTTCACAGACCAAAATTTTCAGGAGAGCGAAAATAAAATGATTGGGTTGAAATTATGGGATTTCACTTTTTGACGGTGAACGCTCTCCAGTAGTCTCAAGATGAAGTATACAAAATTATAGTTCCAAATTCGGCTGCTAGGTAGCACAGCAAATCCACTTTTATTGAGAGAGGTAAAACTGACCTGAACTTCACTGGGAGTTTTTGGGTCGAAACTGCATTTTCTTGTTGATTATCAGGTTTTCTATAACTTTCTCAAAATCATGTTTTTTCAACTTCAAGATTCAAAAAGCTTCCATTTCGTAAATTTTTTTAATTTTCGCGCATTCTTGGTCTAGAACAGGATGCCATGACCTATACTACGCAGCGGTACCAATATCTCGATTTTTGTCCAGGTGAAGTTAAGGTCGGTTTCGTCAGAACGCGTCACATTTGCAGCCGCGAAATTATCCATGCTTTAGTTATTACATGAGATAAAAATTCTTTAACAAAAAAAAAAATGCAGCATGTTTATCGCAGTATATCCACTGCTGTGTGAGACTATGTTGAGCAAGAAATGTCTTGACAGGTTATCTCGTTATCAGCACTAAAAAAGCAGTTATTCTACGACAAAATACCTTATCAGGAGCAAAGAAGAAAACAAAATAAAAGAAGATTATTCTTACCATTTAAATCTAAATCATAGGCTTGTATTTTTAAAGGCACATCAAAATCAGGTTGATTTTCTAATAGGCGAGCTTCATATTTTTGATAGTAGAATCTAGGAGCATTATCGTTGACATCATTCACATTCACAATTATTTGAACGGTGTTCCTGAGGACAGTTAATTGTAAGAAAAGTTAAATCTTGCCCTTGAATACACCTATTTATTTATGAACATGCATATATCTATATATTTATTTTATTTATGAATATGCATCCTTTGGCAGCCCTTCAGCCAACAATGAGCCACAGTGAATAGAGGCACCAAAAATTTTGCGGCCGCAAAAACATAAAATTTGGCATTTGATGCAAAATAGTTTGCAAAATCAGCTAATTTCTTTGCAATTTCGCAAGTTGACGACATTATCGAGATTTCGCCAGTTGACGAAATTTGCTATTTTGTGAATTCAAGCAGACCCGGGACACCTCTTTCAATCTCAAACCGACGCATCACACAGTGTATTCGACAGTTGAATTTAAAAATGAGGAGAACAAGGTGAAAACCCTTGTCTTAGGGAGGGTTTTATTTTTTAACCATAAAAGTTGCGCTGGCAGAAATTTCAAACCCACTTTTTCATCTCAGTCCCTTTGATACGTTTTTTCTCCTTTAATACCTCTTAAGAGGACCTAAATAAAACCTGTTTTTTGTTCTGTCACAGGTAAAGAAAAAGACAAACTTCATTGCATTGCTGAAAAAGGCTAAAAAAACCAAAGTTGAACTTGCCAAAATCCACGTTTTTTATGACAAAATCTCCATTTCAACTTAGACAACAAAATCAGGAATTAGAACTTAACAATAAAATGGTGCCTCTAGCAATAAGGGTTGATGATACCCAAACCATAACAAATGGAACCGAACCAAATCTAAACTAAGCTAAGCCTAAACCTAATCTTAGGGGTTTTGAGGATTTTTTAGGGTGTTGAGCCACTGTGAGCTACAGGTCTGCAGGCTTAGGGGTTCTTGTACCATCAGTGATTTCAGAGTCTAACCCTAACTTTTTCTCTATTATTTCTCATTTGAAAAGAGGTTGGGCATCCATTTCCTTTTCGTGGCAAGCCAAAGACAGTGACATTTTTTATAAAAATTTGTTACAGGTTTTAAAGCTTGCCGTTTATTAGCTTTTAAAATCCTCCATTTTATCTCACTTGCAATGGAATATACTTTTTTTCAGTCAGTGCGTAACTTCAAATTTTCTGAATTATTGTACTCTAGTTGTTTCTTTTCGTTTGCTTCGCTTCCGCGCTAGTTACGCCACTTGTTAATTTCTTTGTAAGTTTGTATTTTAGTCAGTTATGCTTCACAGTTTTGAGTAAATAAATGAAGAAAGAAATAAATTGATGATGATATTTCTTTAAGGCAAATAAAAACAAAAAATACAATTAAGTACCGATTTCCTTTTCCTAAGTCATCGCGGGCCTCAACGGTCAGATAATGCCTTGCAATTAGTTCACGGTCAAAAGCAGGACCATCTGATTTAATGGTAATTACTCCTGTAAGAGGGTCTAATGACAGCCTGGAAAAGAAAAAGATGGAAAGTTAGAACATCAAAGAAATGGAAACAAATCTAGTACTTAATGCTTTTCTGAAAAAGGAAAAAAAAATCAGGAAACAGTTTTTTGCCAGAGCATGGAATAATCTTCTTGCTGATGTGAAAGTATTCAATACACTACAACACATTCCATTCCATCCACATATTAAGATAGTTTCTGCACAGTTTAATTTACTTAAATTGAACCTTTCAATTCTATTCCACTACAGTCTTTCTCACTTTAGATGCTTCCTTTTCATTCTTCGTTGTTATCGTTAAATTGTGATGTTTTTAATGTTATGATTATTTTTTCTTTTTTTTGTTGAAATTTACTGACCTTTTGAATTGTTTATTCTCAGTATAGTTTGTTACCTTTTATCAAGAGCATGCAGCTGTGCACCTCTTGATGAGGAATAAATTAATAAATAGACTAAATTGTGTCGAAAGGACTAAACAATTTTCTCAGAAAATTTTCAGTGCAGAGAAAGGAAGGAACACAATTTGTAAGTACTTACAAATCAGCAACGCTACCTCCCATAGAGGTATAACGAATGCCTTTTGTGCCAAAGTTTCCGGAGTCTTCATCGTGAGCTGAAATCCAGGCCAAAGTCCTTCCGGCTGCTGAGTTTTCAGGAACATACACCTACCAAATTAATTCAAATTTCAGTAAGTCACAATTTTTGAAGTGTTTTAACCCACTGACATGTGATTTAATTTCAAAAAAGTTGCTAAGGCAACCATGCTCATGCATTCATTCTATGGTTACAGCCAACTTAATGGTGAAACCGTAAAAATAGAGCAAAACTAGTAGCACCATCTATCTGAAAATGCTGCAAGCTCTTGAACTCATTGTGCTGTTGCTGAGAGATTGCCAGATCAGGAGTATGACTTTTTTCAAAGTCATGACAAGTCTGAATCATCGATATCGTTACTTTTGAGGTACATAAATATACTGTGATATTAAACTTTACAATCTTTGTCGCACCGATGCAATTCTCTGGTGAACAAAAAACACTCCAATAGAGCCTCAAATCAGGCGGCTAATCACAGGCTCACTACCTTCTTGGCTTAGCTCTTTTGTGAGTAAACGGTTTTAGTGCAAAGTCAGCGGTTAGCCAAGAACCACAACAATGCACTCATCGGTCGCAATAGGTTGTGATAAAACTCGCATAGCGTCCCAAACTATCTCACTCACTCTCCCGTGAGCCCCATGTATACCCATCTCTTTCTAGTTTCGAAATTCGTATACAGGGCCTTGTTTTACGACATATTATTATCAAAATTGCATTAAAATGCCTCGAGGAATTCATTTCAGCCAAAAAATTTCATGAAAGATGTCTCTATGTACGATTTTTGAAATTAGAGTGAGATGGCCAGTACATGGGGGTTGTGTGAGAGCAAGAGAGACAAACTGTCTTTGTTTGGAACGCTCATCACCAGCAGTCGCCATTACTAAAACCCTCTATAGGCCTCAAAATTTACTGAAGGAAAAAACACAGAGAGAAGAAAGAACATATTACCTCATATAATGGTTTGCTAAACTCAGGAAAATTGTCATTCATATCACGAATATGAATTGTAATAGGTACTACACTAAACTTTGCAAATTTTGGCACTGTTTCTTTGGCGACTAGAGTAAAATTCATAACTGAAATATAACAGATAAACAAATATATTAAAATACAAACATAGAAAAGTAATTATAACTTTAAAGAAGCATGTGCAGATGCAGCTTGTCAACTTTCAATTTTTATGAGTCAGAAAATACAAATTTCATGGATTTTCATTTAATTTTTAATTTGACAAAAGGAGTTTACAAAGAAAGAGCTGAGAATATACTTCCTTTGAAACTTCAAAGTTTTTCAATTTAAGACCTAGAGAGGTAGAAGACCTCAAGAAAACTGCATAAAGCTTACGGATAGAAAAAATGACTCATGAAATAGAGAATTGAATTATTATGAGATTTGAAAGAGGAGTAACAAACCTTTAATTTCTTCAAAATCTAACTTTGCAGGGTTTTTGACCCGTATTAAGAATGAGGCTTCGTTGATGCCTTTAGGAGGAGTAACCTCAAAAGTATCTTGGTTCCCATCTATGAACATCATAAATGTTCCATTGTTTCCCTAGAAAGTCAAAACAAAATTAATTATAATGAGCACAGATTTACTGCAATGCAGCACTACCAAAAACTTTTAAAGGATTTTACAACATAGTGTTTTCAAAATTAAAAGTTCACACTCTCATTGTATTTTCTTTTGAAAGGACATGAACTTCGTGTATGGGCACTGACACCTCATGAATTTTGGTGGGTTGGGATATGTTGTGTAGTAGTGTCTCCTCAGAAAAATTTGACGTAGGCTGAAAATATTGTAAGGTTTTGGAGATTTTCGTACTTGGAATAGGCACTATTCTCTCTATGTACAATGTGCTTTCGGGTACATTGACTGGGTTACTTAAACCGTTCGTCTTCACGTGCATTGATACAGTTGCCTCCTCTTGTCACAAAAGTACACAATGTTCTTTCAATAACATATTACACCACTTATTTTTGAATGTTACAGCAGTACAATTGGGCATTAACTGGGCAATATTTTTTGGTTCAAGAGTATCAGTACTTTTCAGTATTTTCAAATATGTATGTACATATTTTTCGGTCATTTGATATTTCTGTACTTTTAAGTATTTCAATATGTATCATTAGTGATTGATTAGAGAAACGACAACCTTTCATATCTGAGTCTGATGCAACATGGCAAATCTCTCTGGAATGAAAAGACATTTTGTCAGAGTAAAAAAAAACAAAGAAGCTCACCTGATCGTAGTCAAAAACTTGTGGAATAACTGGCCCAATGAAGGAAACAGCAGTGTTAACTTGGGCATTTTCATTAATTTCCGCGACGTATCGAGCGCTGCGAAATGTTGGCACTTCATCATTAACATCTGTGACTATGACTGTTATTTCAGTTTTGACTTCTGGTGCTGGAAAAACTGTGTGGGACTCCTCTCTTGCCTGGAGAGAAACGAAATGAAGTAGATGAAAAAGCAGACTAGTGGATTCAAAAAAAGGTAATTTTCAAGGTTCAATTTTTAAAAATGATATGCCATATCATAAATAATAGATGTATTTATATAGAGGGAATTTCCTCCTGCTTTGATAGGGCCCTATAAGAAAGGTACAATTTTCCTTGACATTTTAGAGGTATAAAAAAAACAAATTCAACTGTTAATTACTTGAAGTTTTGGAAGGCCAGGAAATATACCTGAATGAATAAATAATGTTGTTAAAATAACAGGAGAAACATATTTTGTTCTTGTTCACGGTAGAAAACTTAAAATCTATCTAACTTCATTACTGGTAGATCACACTGTTTAACCCATAAATTTTAAATTATTCACTAGATTTCTGGAGAATAATTTCAACATTTGTTGTTTGTCAGGACTTTGAGATGTACCTTGAGGAGATTTCTGAAAAATGTGATGGGTTTTATTAATAAAATAAGAGGGACTTTATTCACTGACAAAATGTCAGTTGTCCATACAATAGATTGAATCAAGATTGGGTAAATCGAGGTTTTACTGTACAAATACAACAACCTGCGTAGTTTAGCATAAAGGGGCTGAAGTCCACTGTAAGAAAATTTGAGTTAGCTCGACTTTTGAATTCTTTTACAAATATTGCGCTGAAATCCAAAATATTATCAAGAAATATGCAAAAATAAAGGTAAAGAAACGCAGTTAAAGGTATACAGTTATAATGCAGATGAATGAGAAAGGAACGCAGTTCTGAATTGCCTCCTGTGGCGATACCAAAGTGGGCTTTAGTTTCTTTACCCTAATCCACATCGATATCTAGTCTTCTCTCATAAAAAGTTACAAAACTGTTGTATGCAGTCGCGGCTCACCGTGATCTCCATGATGTATGCTCCATTGTTGCTGTTGGCACTTTCTCGATCAAGCTTCTGAATGGTGAAGACAGCTCCACTCATAGAGTTGATATCAAAGATACCTTGACCACCACTGGTAATGGCATATGAGATACGGTTGTTAACACCACGATCACCATCAACAGCTTTCACTTGATTTGCAAAAAGTGATTAAAAAAAAATTAACAACTTCACAATGCATAACGTCGCTTACGGAACAACACCGCCCATCTGCATTTTACCGATTTTACAGGGTGCAGAAAAAACTGCAGTAAATACGTGCCTTTTGCACGTAAATACGTATACATTTTGCTTGATAGTAGCGCCACCTCGCGTGATAATGGAAAAATACACTTAGCACAACACGCGGATCATCTGTTAGAGTGCGTTACAGTCGCTAACTCAAATTCGTCAAAATTGCAGATAGGCGGTGTTGTTCCGTAAGCGACGATAAGTATTCAACTGCTAAGAACAAAAATTATCCACAAGTCTTCATTTGATAGTTAGAATCATTTTCCATAAAAACGAGGTAACAACAAGACAGGAATTGAATTCAATATAATACCCAAACTTTTTCCTAATTCCATGATCTGACCAATTTTTTTAAAAATTCCTTAACTCTTTTCAGAAAACAAAGAGCAAACCTAAAATCAAAATCCAAGGCTAAGCTAGATTCAAGCAAGGCATAAAAAAATGATTTTTTTTCTCTGATTTACAGACGTTTTTTTCGCTTGAAATTTTTAGATCTGTAGTCATCCACAACAATTTGAGTTGATGCAGCGTAAACAAAACGTGTTGGTGACATCAATGTCGCACTTGTCACCTTGAGTTTGAAACTCTGCAGTATTGATACACAAATCTCAACCCAAGTCCAAGTTCTAACAAAGTTACTAAAAAAAAAAGATGCGTTAAGGTAATTCTATGGCAAACTTCCACAAATTTTAATCCGATAGATGGCGTTACTTGTCGCTGGCTCCGAAAATAGCCGTTTTTTTACGGTTTTCGGCTGTTTTCTCTGAATAGACGAATATAAGACAAAAAATCGGACTGTCAGCACCTGCTTAATTTTTTGCTCGATTTTTTGAGCCATAAACGGGCCAGGTGAAACCGAAACCTGTAATCTTTACTGATACAACTCCAAATTACATATGATTTTTTCTTTGCATAGTTACGCCTTTATTTTAGAACCAATTTGGCCCGTTTATGGCTCAAAAAATCAAGCAAAAAATTAAGCAGGTGCTGACAGTCCGATTTTTTGTCTATAGTTCGTCTGCTCAAAGAAAACAGCCAAAAACCGTCAAAAAACGGCTATTTTCGGAGCCAGCGACAGGTAACGCCATCTATCGGATTAAAATTTTTGGGAGTTTGCCATAGAATCATCTTAAAGCATCTTTAGTGAATCGGGGTTGAGAAGCTTTACATAAACTAGACTAATGAAACATTGCCCCCTTGCACCCTCCGCTACTGGTGCAACCATCGGTTGTTGGCCACTTCCACCTGATGAATTTCTGACAGGAACAAACCAGCAAATTATTTTTCTGCTCCCATGTCCCATGTACAGAATGTGAGGGGCTCTGCTGGGGTACAAGTGATGCGTATGGCTTTCATCCAAACATTAAAAGGATACTTATTTACTCTGGCCGAAGAGGGAAACAAAAAAAGAGAGACTGACCTTGAAGAATTGAAGTGCCAACCTTGACATCTTCGCTAACTCTTGTCACAGGAACAACAACCACAAACTCGGGTGGTTGATCCTCGACATCTTGAACTTTAACAAGGATGGCTGCTGTTCCAGTATTTACCTGAAAAAAAAAAAAAGGAAAAAAAGCATGAAGCACAAACTGCAATGTATACTCGTAAATATGAAACACAATAGTAGCCAAAAATTTCAACAGGCACAAAAGGAACCCAGAGTATGGGATCAGGTGTAACATCCAGTCGCCGAAGCCGTTGGACTCGTTATGCTTGCATCTCAAAGCGAACGACTGTACGGGGGAGGGGAAAGGTGAATCACAGAAAGACCGTCAAATGCGCGAGCTTCCCGTGGGAAAAGTAGAGTGACCACTGTTACATGGCCCCTCCAAAGGAAGTTGGATTGGGGATCTCTGCTTTTGCAGACCTTCCGAGGGGAGGACAAGTAGAGGTGGCATTCACGATACCTCCAGAAATGACAAAGATTAATAGGTTGTGTTTATGCTTGCGCCTCTGGTCTAGGCTCCCTTTATCTCTTTTCTCTGCTCGTGCTTGATCTCTTTTCTCTGCTTGCTTGATCTCTGTTCTCTGCTCGCTTGATCTCTTTTCTCTGCTTGCTTGATCTCTTTTCTCTGCTCGCTTGATCCCTTTTCTCTGCTCGCTTGATCTCTTTTCTCTGCTCTCTTGATCTCTTTTTGCTGCTCTCTGATCACTTCATCTCTCGTTCTCTGATCACTTCATTTATTTTTTGTCTCTGGCTTCTGATCACTTGCTAAAAAACTAAATAAAAAGGGGATGCTTTTCAGGGCTAAATAGCTCCCATCATCAGCCAAAAAGAACAAAGAGCTAGAGAGAACAGAGAGTGCTACAATGCACGCAACGTGAGCTACAAAATAACAAGGAGAAGTGAGATGCCTATGAGACACTTTTAACCTCTCTTTGTAATTTCGATGTTCGTTCTGCATGCATTACAAAATTCACTGTTCTTCGTCCTTTTCGGCTGATAATGGGAGCTACTTTGCCCTGAAACATCCCCTTCCTATTTTTAATTATTTACCAATTTGTAAGCAAATAAGCATATATTTGTAATAGGATCTTTGATCCTAATCCTATTCTAATATGCTTAAAGATCCTATTCTATATGCTTACAAATTTGACCACAAGGGATGCAAAGGTTTAGGCCGCAGCAAAAATACCCGAAATTGTTCATATATTTTCAAATTTTACGATGGAATAATGAAGAGAAATATCCAAGTATGAAATATATTTTCCATAATTTCATGAAGCAATAAGTACCTATTTAAGATGATTCCAGGGTCGATTAGTTCCAATCGTGGACACCGCATCATGCTGCTCAAAAAGTAAACAGTTTTTGGCTAAAATTGATGATTTTATGCTAAAAACAGAAATTTGAGGAATGTCAGCACCTGCCAGTACACTTCAGGAAGATACTCTGAAAGTTTCAAGCTGAAACACTCAAGAGTAAAGCCGATAATGATGAAATACGAAAATTTCCATAAGCCTCAATGAGTGCGAGTGAGGCAGATAGATGTATTACCACTCGCACTCACTCTCACTCACTAAGCTCATGGCCAAATGAATTTCATAACCTACAGCTTAAATTCTTAACCAATTTTTCTCGTTTTGGGCTCAAAAAATCCATAAAAAAATCTTGCAGGTGCTGACATTTTTGGATTTTGCGTTTTATCGATGGTTCCAGTTTTAAACGCTTAAAACATGACTTTTCCCATAAGCGACTAGTGGCGCTATCCATCCGATTGAAATCTGAAAAAGTTTCGCCTGGAATCACCTTAAGTAGTTGCAGTCAAAAAGATTATAGGGATTAAGATTGACTTGACATAAAAATTGGAAGGAAAAGAGTATATGATGTAGGTAAGCAAGTAAGTACAGGATACAACTTACACGATCATTATTTGAGCGATCAACAGCCAGAACCCTCAACTGATGAAGAAATTTTCTTTCATAATCCAACTGACCCACCAGACGAATGACTCCTTTTCCATTGACGGTTGCGACCGAGAACAAGTTATCTTCGCCATCCAATTCTTGAATATGATACACAACCTAGATAAATTAATAAAAACACACAACATTAACACACTCCTTAAATAAGATAACTTTCTCACTGGCATAGACCCTCCTTCCTCTACTTTAATTTCTAATTTCTAGCCCATTTCTCTTACAGAAAATGAAGAGCCATGTAAGTACTTACTTTACGTTACTTTAAGTTTAAATTTACTTTACGTTACGTTAAGTTAAACTTACTTTCAGAGGAAAATTATGACCCCTGGCTATGAAGAAAACTTTGAGAACAGACCTAACCCCAAAGACTTCATGATGTTTGAAAGCACTGCTCACTCAAAGATTACTTATATTCTAAGTGTATAAGTATTCTTAGTGCTCACTCTGCTCTGCTGCTGCCAAAGATATTATATACTATATAGTATTATAATATCTTTGGCTGCTGCTCACTGATAAACAAAGCTGATAAATAAAAGCACTCAGTTCGTACTCCACTCTAGCGGATAATTTTGTAACCATACTACCGAGCGCGCGCAATTCAATTTGACGCGCCACAAATTCTGGGCCGCCAACTATACTGCTTGTGCCTACTTTTGCGCAGGTTCACACGAGACAAGAATGTTACCTAATACATCTAGTGTGTTCGCAAGCCGTCAGTCAGTGCATTTCCGAAGAAGAGTTTGTTCTCTACATTTCAACTCCCCCCCCCCCTCAAACCACCCGCACTCACCCCAGCAACTTACCTAACTTTATAGATAGGTACGAGTAACGAGTTAGTTGAAAAACGGAGAAATTACCTGTCCATAAGGACCCTCATCCAAATCTGTCGCTTCGACGGTGGTCAAGACACCGGGAGGTGCGTCCTCTCGAATTGATATCGTCGATTGATAAGGCTTGAAAATAGGCTCGTTATCATTAACATCCTCGACTAGAAGCAACAAACTCTGAGTGATAAAATTCCCTTCGCCAAGTCTACCGTCCGTCAGAGTCAAAACAACAGCGTACTCGTCTTGAACCTAATTTTATTTGAAACATTTAAAAAAAGGACATAAAATAAAAATTAGGACGCGAATGTAATTGAAGAGGTGGATGAAATTTTTATAGCTCTCACCCATTAGTACTTATTCCAGAGAGGTTATCTCTGAACCCTACAATGAGTCAGGAACTATAAAAATGTGATTTAAATGGATTCAATGGGGCTCTTGCAAACTTTTGCTACGGGGGATTGAAGAGTTGATTCTTGCATAAAAACCTATAAAAAATACGATGAGTACATTAAAAAATACGAAATTCACTCTCAGAATGGTTCCAAGAGATTTCGTCCAATCCTAATTCGTCAAATACACGTTTTGTCCAAAAAAGATCGTCCAATGTAAATTAGTCCAATTTAAACTGTCCATTATTATTTCGTCCAAAGCGCTAATTTGTCCAACGTACAACATACCCACATTTTATTTAAGGTAAACACCCCAGTAGCCGGCACCCGTAAAATTTGCACCAGTATCCGGCACCTATTTTTCAAAATGTGAAAAATGTTAGTTTTGTGGCAATTTCGGTGTTTTACGTATTTTTTCTAATGATTCACACTTGAGGCCTCTGAAAAAACCACTCAAAACACCAGTATTGCCACCTAACTAATACTTTTCACATTGTAATAAATGGGTGCCGGGTACTGGTGCAAATTTTAGGGGTGCCGGCTACTGGGGTGTTTACCTTAGTCCATTTTGAATCGGTTTATGAATTCGTCCAATATTTTGAAACATTCGTGGAAAGAAAAACATAATGTTTTTTGCCAATTTTCTTGTTGGACAAAAGTAAACTCTGGACACATTTAAATTTGGGCAAATCGTTTTTGTGCGTAATCTTATATTGGACAAAATAGAAAGTTGGACCAAAAAAAATTTGGATATTTTTGCTTTGGACGAAATCTCTGCTAACCCTCAGAATCGGGCATAATGGCGGAGAGACGCAGGTATCATGGGATATTCCTATCGAAAATGAGACAACGAAATTTAACATTGGCAAGATAGCTAGTGCCATATCTGGAGTATAAGTAATCTTTGCAACAGACCCATTGCATGGTTTGTAGAAAATTCAACGTTCTACAAATAAAAACTAGGAAAATACATTATCGTTATATGTTCGTCATATGTTACATGTTCGTTATATGAATAGCTTCTCGTTTTGTGTCTGTAAGAGTATCGATAGATCAGAATAGTTTTAGTCAACGAGATATACATTTACCTAGAGTGGCTGTTTAATGGGTAACCTGCGTTCACACCATGGGGAATTTTTAGGTTAGGTTCAAGCGAGTAATTTGTCCATTTGTTTCCATGTAGTTTGGTGCGGCGCGACGCACAGTGGATCAAAGCATGTTCCCGTCCACTGTGCGTCGCGCCGCACTAAAATACACGGAATCAAATGGACAAATTACTCGCTTAAACCTAACCTCAAAATCCCCTATGGTGGTTACGCAGGTTACCCATTAAACAGCCACTCTGGGTAAATGTATATCTCGTTATTGGTTTTAGTTCGATCCGAGGATGTGAATTTTAAAACGATTACTTGCCTCACGGTCCAACTCCTTATTCAGGTAGACATTGGCCTCGTTGGTGCCGAGATTTTCTATTCGAAGCACTTCTTTGCTGCTCGGATCTTTCACCCCAAAGGTCAGCTGATCGTTGTCTGGATCGACTCCCCTCAATCTATAGATCAAACTCCCTGAAACAAAATTCGATTATTTTAAAGTAACAATACTTACTATACATGTGCTGCCAGTGGCATCGTGCACAATTTCTAGAAAAGTTGTATTCAGTCTATTTAAACCCAAGAAAAAGTTCGAGCTAGTGCGGGTGCACACAGAGACAAATAGAGACCCAGCACACCGTATGCTTCCCGTGTTAGAAAAGTGAAGCAAGTTTCGGTCACAGTTTTGGTCGGGAGTCACCGGCTGCAACGATAAACATTGCCTATTGTTGAATGGTGAGGCTCAACAAAAGGCTGTGATTGGTTCGCCGTCCCGGAAACGGAAACAGGTTTTGCTTTTCGAATGCAAAACACACGCTCATCAGTCAACAGTAGGCAATAGTTGGCTGTTGTTCCGATGAGTTCCGACCAAAATTGAGCCAGAAAAATGGACACCTGTCGCAAGCTTTGTGCTGGGTCTCTATTTGTCTCAGGGTGCACAGTACACTGACTCGAATCGATTTTCACGCACAGATTTGAAGGGACGACATCCAGTATGTCGGATTTCATCGGGTATTTTTATTTGTGGAAATAAAGCATTGAAAAATTCAAAGCTACCAAAAAAAACAAAATCGTGGTAAAAAAAAAAAAATTATACTCGGTAAATTTTAATAATAATGAACCATAAATTTAATTTGGGAGTCGTGAGGACCCTGAGCAATGCATGGCAGGACGGCCTGTAAAGGGGCTCTTGCAAACTTTTGCTACAGGGGATTGAAGATTTGATTCTAGTATAAAAACCTGTAAAAATTACGATGAGTACACTAAAAAATCACGAAATTCAGTCTCAGAATTGGGCTTAATGGCGGAGAGACGCAGGTATCATGGGAGATTCCTATCTAAATTGAGACATATATCTCTGTGTTTCAGTAGAGAAAGTGACATAACAGACAGGAATCTCCCATGATGCCTGCGTCGAACCGCCATTACCATCTTGCCGTTATAGCAGTTATGTGAGTTTATTACTGAATTTTAGACTTCCTTAGTGTGATTTTCGTGATTTTTTCTGGTTTTTACATAAGATTGGACTATTTATTTACTTATAGCAAAAGTTTGAAAGAGTCCCATTGAATCATGGTCTAGAAATTTAGTGAACTGAATAATTTCTACATGATTTTGTAGGAAACGTTGGGGTTTTACCAAAGATTGCCTGTACTCAAGCTGTATGGCACCCTCGCCAATGATTTTGCTGAGCGCCTTCATTGCTAAAAGTCATACACTCGCCGACGGTTTGTTAACGTTTCGGCGAGCGAGAAACTCGTGGGCCGATGGGCCCGTCAGCTGGCCCACGACCATCACGACTAGCTCACGCGTTTTTTGACTCCGGAATGTAAACAAACCGTGGGCCAGTGTATGTCTCTTAGCGATGAAGGCGCTCGACAATGGGGCTTTTGCACTTTTTTGATATAAGCGATTTAATAGTCGGTTCTGGTGTAAAAACCTCCAAAAATGCAGCACTAAAAACTTCCGAAATCCACTCCTAAACTCAATAATCGCTTTCATTTGCGCGAGCGTAATGGTGGCTTAAGGCAGTAATAATGGGAGATTCCCATCTAACAATACTGTAACTCCATTAAAAAGTGACCAATAAGAGACAACTTTCATTTGACACCGGTGTCACTTTAGATGTCACGGCACCATTCATCGGATGTGGATCACTACTCTCATGACTAATTACTCTGTGAATCATCCTTGTCCGCATGGAGAGAGTGACGGAATTAAGATAGGAATCTCCCATCATTACTGCCCTACGCCATCATTACGCTTACGTCTAATAAAAGCGTTTATTCAGTATAGGAGTGGATTTTGGAAGTTTTTAGTGCAACCATGGTTTTTTTTTTTTTTTTTTTGAGGTTTTTACACCGAAACGACTATTAAATCGCTTACTGCAAAAGTGTGCATAAGCCCCATAGAGTATAGTGCCATAACTGGAGTATAGGTAGTCTTTGGTTTTTACTGAACCTCGCACGAGAGCAAGGTTCAGATTAGAGTTCCTGTATATCAAAGAGTCTCGCCATACGGGGTATAGATTTCTGATTGGCTGCTAGATTTTAGGCTTTCACGGAGCTCAAGGAGGCGTTCTGTGTTATTCTCCATAAGAGAACCGTTAAAACACCCCTACGAGGAGACGTACACGCCTTCTCGGTGAACCGAACCAATCAGAGTGGACGCCTCCTTCGATTTCTTCTTCACGTGTCGAGACGCTTTGATATACAGGGACTCTAGTTCAGATGAGCTTGATGCTTGCTGGTAGGCTACTACTTCGTCGGGTCATAAATTCACGCATATCCTTCGTACAAATACGATTTAAAAAGGTCATTTTACTAGCCTGTCTTCGAAGCTCGAAGAAACTCGGGCGCTTCACCTTAGAGCTTATATGGTTGTTTTTGTTTTTTTGGCGTTCACAAGTTTTAATCACCATTCTAGAGGCGAAATCGAAGGAAGTACAATGAGAACGTCTGTCACTATTCGCACCTAGCTGCAGTAGCGGCTCGTCCAACTTGACAACAATGTTATTCCTCCATTTGATTATACGTAAAACAATCGATTCGAAAGAGAAGCAGCGCTTCACCTGCATTCGATTATTGAACAAAGATTCAAATGGAGCCAATACAATGTTGCCAAATAGCACGGGCCGCCACTGCCTAGCTGAGATTACCATACAAAAAGAAAAAAAGAAGGAGGGGGGGGGGGGGGAACCAAGCCTGACCTCTGGTTAGTCAGAGTCGAGATTTTTCTTTCCTTTTCTAGGTGCTGCCCCCCTAAGTTATCACCTTATCAAAATTGCGGTTCTCCAGACGTGTTAAAATTGGAGCTTGAGTTGATCGGAATATCGGATCGTTCAAACATGATCGCGATTCGCGACTCAACGATTCTATTTCCACAGAGAGCCCAATAATAATCATCCAGTAATCTCTATCGAACAAGGTCGTGTAGGAAGCTCGGACAAAGATCAAAACCATGGAACCCGCGGTCATGACTTTTTTTTTTCCTATTATTTTCTGACACGGTTTTCTCCTCTTTTCGATTGTTGCGCCGAATCGATTGATCGAAATTCGAGCTACATCGCGGTCTCTCCCCCTCCACTCCCGATGCAGCATCGCGCAATCAATTCTCGCTGTTTTGCGCGGGTGAAGTGAAGCTGAGGCGGTGAGCAGCGCTCATCTCGGCGACAGTGCCAGTGGTGGCGAGAGGGCGATTTCATAATTATGAATGAACTTCTGAGAGTTCTCTGCTCGCTCGATTCTCGAGTTCCCGCGCGCGAAAGGAGAGAGGAATTATTGCTGCACCGAGGTTGGTTCGCATTCGCGGTGTCTCGATCGCGAAAGGTTGCTTTTGAGCTTCGACTCCGCGAGGCGCCGCGCCGCCGCGTAGAATTGTGTACAAATCGTGGAAATCATGACCGATGAATGCATAAAACGAGACTGAAATCATGGTCTCGGCATTTGAGGCATCGTATTTCAATAGCGCTGCATCAATGAGAGTCTGCGTTGAGAACTTTTGCTCCTGCGGTTTTGAGCGTGGATTCTGATATTAAATGATACCTACCAAAGGCCTTATTCTTATACACGCTTAAAGTAGGATCTTCAAATTAGCTTCGGTGAGCTGAAATCAGAGATTACTAAGCTAAAGCAGCGGCGGCTCGTGCAATGCGGCAACAATGGATTTACTCCATTTAAAACTGTGTAAAATAATCGATTACTTGGTGAGGCGCAGCGCCTCACCTAGTATCGATCTTTTTGCACACGTTTAAATGGCAAAAGTGCACGGTTGCCAGATTGCACGAGCCGCCACTGAGCTAAAGAGATATGGAAGAACTGCTCAAAACTGTCAATCGACTGTTAAGAAGTAGACAAACTGGCATACGATCTGGTGGACCATTTTTGTAAATAATTCTGAAAGTAACCGAATAGAAGTGCGTTCGGCTGCCAGTAAATGACTTTTGAGTAAAGTTTTAGTGGTTCTTTTAGTGGTTAAATTTTTCCCTTGAAATTTTCCATTTTTTCAACGTGTTTGTAAAGTAAAAAAATTCAGAAAAGTGGTTGCCTTGAATTCATTTCCACTAACAGCAGTAATAGCAATGTTTACGAAAAATGGTCCACCAGGTTGTACGCCGTATTGTATCACGGCCTATTTGAAGGCGTTTTTTTTTTTTTTTTTTTTTTTTTTTTTACGAAATGTCGATTAATAGTTTTCTAACATGGCGAGGATAGGAATTGCCATGTCTCTTTGGCTTAGTAATCTCTGGAATACACACTCAAAGTAGGATCGTCAAATTAGCATCGGTGAGCTGAAATCCACCGCAAACAGTAAAATTGCCAACCTGACATTTCTAAAATTCAAACAAAACCTTGACGAAAACACCTCCAAATCGAAGTTATTGATTTCGTTGACTGTGGATTGGTGAACAGATGACACACCATCCATCGACAAATAACTCTGCAGCAAAGAGTAAACAAGAGTCGCAATTGAATGGAGGGCCTGCGTGGTCAACGTAGATAAGGGATCCGAACGCGGGCTGGCCTCTGATTGGCTGCAACGGGTGGAGCAATAATGACTGGGGGTATAGGGAAAATAACACGGGATTTTCGTTCCGGGGCGTTTATCTCGAAACCTAAGCAAAAGAGTATGTAAACAATTTATACGAGTCGATTCAGCAAATTTTTCCAAACAATTTGATAGGTCATAAGTGCCACTTTATTGCAAATTCAAAAAGACTGTTTCAGTTTAAAAGTACGCACAATAGTGGGTTACTCCAGTGGCGCACCGAAGGGGGTGGTTTTAGGGTCAAAACCCCCCCTAAGCATCAAGATTTTGCCCTAAAACAGGTGATCTTCGGCCAAAATTGCTTTCAAACCCCCCCCCCCCCCTAAGACCTCAGAAAATGGAAAATTTGCTGTGAAACCCCCACCACACTAAAGTTCTAGGTGCGCCACTGGGTTACTCAAACACTGCTCGAACACACGCCAAGCATGTAATCACACTATTGTGCGTACTTTTAAACTGAAACAGTCTTTTCGAATTTGTAATAAAGTAGCACTTATAAGACCTATCAAATTGTTCGGAAAAATCTGCTGAATTGACTCGTATAAATTGTTTAGATACGATTTTGCTTAGGTTTCGAGATAAACGCCCCGGAACGAAAATCCCGTGTTATTTTCCCTATACCCCGAGTCATTTTTGCTCCAGGCGTTGCAGCCAATCAGAGGGCAGCCCGCGTTCCGTCATCTAGGTTGACCACGCAGGTGCAGGTCTTCCATTCAATTACGACTCTTGTTTACTCTTTGCTCTGCAGTTTGACGGGCCGTCAAATTACACAGTTGTTTGACGAACGGTACAACAACCAAACATGCAACGGTTGGCTCATCTGCCGATTGGTGGATTACGGCTCACCGATGCCAATTTGACGATCCTATTTTGAGCGTGTATACGAAGGCCTTAAAATAACGATGGGGCAAATCCGAACTTGACATAACTCCATGCGCAAATGAGATGAGCGTTTTAAAATTCATCGGGCCGATGAGCTGGTGAAATTGAGATTATATATTTGTAGAATGGAAGCCAAATTTTAGAATTAAGAGAAAAGGTAGGTTTAAAATTGTTTTTTTTTTTGTTTGTTTTGTTTTGTTTTTTTTTTTTATATATATGAGCATTTTCTACAGGCGCGGATTTAACATTACATAAAATACGCAACTGCGTGGGAACTCATACAAAAGGGGGCCTCATTTCTCGAAGGAGAGAAAATAGAAAAAAAAGGAAACGAAGAAAAGGAAGGAAAGGGAGAAAAGGAAAAAGAGAAAAGAAAGGCAAGACTTAGGGAAGGGAGAAAATGACGGAAATAAAATGATTCGATTTGAGATTTTTTGAGGCCCCCGAGCCCCCTCTCCAAACCCGCAGTGACGATGCCCAGGCCCTTGAATATCTATACCGCCACGGAGAGGCCTCCATAATTTGCAGAAAAAAAAAAATATCGCAATATATCCGGCTTCTAAAGCCGGTCGTTGTTTGAAAACTGAAAACCTACCCCGTTTTATTCAATACCTTGGGACCTTTTGATATTCCAAGGTATCCTTTATTTTAAATAGGAAAACAGGCACACGAGTAGAAATGTCATTTTGGTGGGCTTTTCAACGCTGTCAAGGCGTAGGGCTCTCAAAACTTCCTCTCTGCTCTTCAAGGGCACCGCCAATGTAATTTCAATGGGAAAACAGACTTACGAGCAGACCTGTCATGATGGTGGGCTTTTAATCGCTGGCGAGGCGCAGGGCTCTCAAAACGTCCGGTCTGCTCTTCCGGGGCACCGCCTGTGTCATTTTAAATGGGAAAACAGACTTACGAGCAGACCTGTCATTTTGGTGGGCTTTTCATCAGTGACAAGGCGGAGGGCTCTAAAAACGTCCGGTCTGCTCTTCCGGGGCACCGCCTGTGTCATTTTAAATGGGAAAACAGACTTAAGAGCAGACCTGTCATAATGGTGGGCTTTTAATCGCTGGCGAGGCGCAGGGCTCTAAAAACGTCCGGTCTGCTCTTCCGGGGCACCGCCTGTGTAATTTTAAATTGGAAAACAGCTTACGAGCAGACCTGTCATGTTGGTGGGCTTTCAATCGCTGGCGAGGCGCAGGGCTCTCAAAACGTCCCCTCTGCTCTTCCAGGGCACCGCCTGTGTAATTTTAAATGGGAAAACAGACTTACGAGCAGACCTGTCATTTTGGTGGGCTTTCAATCAGTGACAAGGCGCAGGGCTGTCAAAACGTCCCCTCTGCTCTTCCGGGGCACCGCCTCTGTAATTTTAAATGGGAAAATAGACTAACGAGCAGATCTGTCATTTTCGTGGGCTTTTAATCGCTGGCGTGGCGCAGGGCTCTCAAATCGTCCCCTCTGCTCTTCCGGGGCACCGCCAATGTAATTTTTAATGGGAAATCAGACTTACGAGCAAACCTGTCATTTTGGTGGGCTTTTAATCAGTGACAAGGCGCAGGGCTCTCAAAACGTTCCCTCTGCTCTTCCGGGGCACCGCCTGTGTAATTTTAAATCGGAAAATAGACTTACGAGCAGACCTGTCATTTTGGTGGGCTTTTAATCGCTGGCGAGACGCAGGGCTCTCAAAACGTCCCCTCTGCTCTTCCGGGGCATTGCCTGTGTAATTTTAAATGGGAAAACAGACTTACGAGCATACCTGTCATTTTGGTGGGCTTTTAATCAGTGACAAGGCGCAGGGCTCTCAATACGTCCCCTCTGCTCTTCCGGGGCACCGCCTGTGTAATTTTAAATGGGAAAACAGACTTACGAGCAGACCTGTCATGTTGGTGGGCTTTCAATCGCTGGCGAGACGCAGGGCTCTTAAAACGTCCCCTCTGCTCTTCCGGGGCACCGCCAATGTAATTTTTAATGGGAAATCAGACTTACGAGCAGACCTGTCATGTTGGTGGGCTTTCAATCGCTGGCGAGACGCAGGGCTCTTAAAACGTCCCCTCTGCTCTTCCGGGGCACCGCCTGTGTACTTTTAAATGGGAAAACAGACTTACGAGCAGACCTGTCATTTTGGTGGGCTTTTAATCGCTGGCGAGGCGCAGGGCTCTCAAAACGTCCCCTCTGCTCTTCCGGGGCACAGCCTGTGTAATTTTAAATGGGAAAACAGACTTACGAGCAGACCTGTCATTTGGTGGGCTTTTAATGATGACAAGGCGCAGGGCTCTCAAAACGTCCCCTCTGCTCTTCGGCACCGCCTGTGTAATTTAAATGGGAAAACAGACTTACGAGCAGACCTGTCATGTTGGTGGGCTTCCAATCGCTGGCGAGGCGCAAGGCTCTCAAAACGTCCCCTCTGCTCTTCGGCACCGCCTGTGTAATTAAATGGGAAAACAGACTTACGAGCAGACCTGTCATATGGTGGGCTTTTAATGAGTGACAAGGCGCAGGGCTCTCAAAAGTTCCTCTGCTTTTCCGGGGGCACCGCCTGTGTAATTTAAATGGGAAAACAGACTTACGAGCAGACCTGTCATTTGGTGGCTTTTATGAGTGACAAGGCGCAGGGCTCTCAAAACGTCCCCTCTGCTCTTCCGGGGCACCGCCTGTGTAATTTTATGGGAAACAGACTTACGAGCAGACCTGTCAGTTTGTGGGCTTCCAATCGCTGGCGAGGCGCAAGGCTCTCAAAACGTCCCCTCTGCTCTTCCGGGGCACCGCCTGTGTAATTTAAATGGGAAAACAGACTTACGAGCAGACCTGTCACTTTGGTGGGCTTTTAATGAGTGACAAGGCGCAGGGCTCTCAAAACGTTCCCTCTGCTCTTCCGGGGCACCGCCTGAGTAATTTAAATGGGAAAACAGACTTACGAGCAGACCTGTCATTATGGTGGTGGTTTTCAATCGCTGACAAGGTGGAGGACTCCTAATCCCCCTCTTTCTTTGGAAAAAAACTTCCAGGCACCCCATATTGCTGCTAGGGGGCCTCAAATTAATGGTTGCGTTGGGCCTCAAGAGATGTAAATCCATCCTGGATTTTGTACGTATTTTCAGGATCAATTTGACAAATTGTACGTAAGTAGTGAGTTCTTATAGCCATAAGAATCTAGAAAATTTTTGATAAAAGGGTGGGGGGGGAATCCGTCAACGATAATGGTAATCCGCTTTGAGTGTTTTGGAAAAAAAAGCTTTTTTCGACTTTCGGTACACATTTTTCGGGCACTATTGGAGCTGCGAAGAGCTCAGTTTTCTTTAAATGTTTGACACAACAAGAAAAACACAGTGAACCCGATTATAAAGCTTGAGGTTTGCTGCGTAATTTTTGCATTTACGAACAACCTAAACGAAATTTTACAGGACTCTTTGTTTTTTTTTTTGTTTTTTTGTTTTTGTTGTTTTTTTTTTTAACTCTGAAGCATTTTTTTTTTATTAGATTTTAAAAAAGAAAAAAAAAACGATTCGGAGGATTCATCAAGGCATAAACAACCATCCGGCAAAATTTCAAATAATATGTGTCATCGCGCATTATCGTACAATCACAGTTATATCGAAGAAAGTCCTATGTTTTGTCCTTGTCACTCTCACAGTTTCTTATGGGCACAAAATTTTAGGATATAGGCTCATCGGCACCATCACACCATGTGTTATACCTCGAACAAGCTTCGATACGAAGATGGTTATAGGATACTCCCATAAGAGACCGTGAGTAAGACAAGGACAAAACATGGAACATCTTTCGCTATAACTGTGATTGTAAATTCGCTTGTGATCTTTTAGGAATTTTGTTAGCATGAAAAGAGATACTTTAAAGTACGTGGAATCTAATGGTGCAATAAAATTTGAGAAAACTGGTGGTTAACTAGCATGAATTTGCGTTCGAAAATTTGAATCTGATTTCTTATGGGTAAATTGATCGTGACGTCATCACTAAACAGGTCTATTAGCAAGGTATATGGAGAACAGGTATGGATAACACTCGACTCAGGGGGCGTGGCCACTTGGAAAAAAGCGACTTCGCCGACATCTTGTCTCCTATTTACACCGTGTATCTAGCATTGTTGTTTGTGGTTAGGTTTGAAGGGGGAAGTTTATCTGAAGCAATACTTTATTTATTTGAACGATGAAATGTAATTTTTATCTTTATATGTTAATGTTGTGACTATAGAATGGATTAACATCATCAATTACGTTGTTCACTTTCCTTTTCAAGATGTGCAATCTAAGTTTGAATCGCGCGGTCAGAAAAAATGGTGGCGGAGTCGCTTTTTTCACAACCAATCAGAGCCAACCTCAGGGTGTTGTCCATACCTGTTCTCCATCTACCTTGGTCTATTAGAGAGTGAGAGAGAAAATTTGGGTAGGTAGACTTACCGACAGGAGTTTCCGCGCCCTCTTTGAGTCTAAGAACAATCTCCGTTTGTCCATCGATTATAAATTTCGGCGGCCGATTACTCGAAACGCGGTCGATCAACAGACTTGCAACGATGACAAGAAAGACGAGGGCGACATCTACAGGGCGTGAATGTAAATGCAAATCGAGGCGTCGGAATTTTCGGCGCACCCTATTGGCGCTGCACTCTCGTCTCGGGGCGGTCGAATCAAACGATACCATTTTCCCGCCAGGACGACGATATGACGTAGCGATCCCTCCTTTGCGATCCAGTTCTCTCCGGCTGGAGGTAGTGATCGTCGGGATCTGGCGATCTAGGATGGTGATGACTCATTAGAAATAATTTCAGATAGAGCTTGCGAGAAGACAATGTGTAGAAAATAAAACTGGATATCGAGGTCAGTTTGAGATTCGGGTTTTTCTTCAGTGAGTGCACGCGTTACGTTGGCGGGAGGTGCAAAGAATGCCTCGCCAAAGATTATCGATTCAAGTGGTAGGTGATGTGAATACACCTGAAACAAAAAGTTTAAACAACGAATGTTGAATTGTTGAATGGTGCAATTACAAAACATAAAATTACTATAGTAAAATGTTCATGCTACACCCTGTCAACTTATTCTCATGAAGCAAGGAAGACTCTTGTTTTGAGCTAAATTTGGTAATGGAATTACAAAACATAAAATTACTATACTAAAATGTTCATGCTACACCCTGTCAACTTATTCTCATGAAGCAAGGAAGACTCTTGTTTTGAGCTAAATTTGGTAATGGAATTACAAAACATAAAATTACTATACTAAAATGTTCATGCTACACCCTGTCAACTTATTCTCAGGAAGACTATTGTTTTGAGCTAAATTTGGTAATGTAATTATAAAACATAAAAATACTATAGTAAAATGTTCATGCTACACCCTGTCAACTTATTCTCATGAAGCAAGGAAGACTCTTGTTTTGAGCTAAATTTGGTAATGGAATTACAAAACATAAAATTACTATACTAAAATGTTCATGCTACACCCTGTCAACTTATTCTCATGAAGCAAGGAAGACTCTTGTTTTAAGCTAAATTTGGTAATGGAATTACAAAACATAAAATTACTATACTAAAATGTTCATGCTACACCCTGTCAACTTATTCTCATGAAGCAAGGAAGACTCTTGTTTTGAGCTAAATTTGGTAATGGAATTACAAAACATAAAATTACTATACTAAAATGTTCATGCTACACCCTGTCAACTTATTCTCATGAAGCAAGGAAGACTCTTGTTTTGAGCTAAATTTGGTAATGGAATTACAAAACATAAAATTACTATAGTCAAATGTTCATGCTACACCCTGTCAACTTATTCTCATGAAGCAAGGAAGACTCTTGTTTTGAGCTAAATTTGGTAATGGAATTACAAAACATGAAAATACTATAGTAAAATGTTCATGCTACACCCTGTCAACTTATTCTCACAAAGCAAGGAAGACTCTTGTTTTGAGCTAAATTTGGTAATGGGGCTCTTGCAAACTTTTGCTTTCAGCAAATAAATAGTTCAATCTTATGTAAAGACCAGCGGAAATCACGAAAATTACACTAAGGAAGTCTTTCATTCAGTAATCAACTCACATAAGCATTACTGCTATAACGACAAGATCGTAATGCTGGTTCGCAGTTCAACGCAAGTGTCATGGGAGATTCCTGTCTATTATTATGCCATTTTCTCTATGGAAACAAAGGGATTTGTCACAATTTAGATAGGATAATCTCCCATGAGATCTGCGTCTCTCCGCCATTAAGCCCGATCAGTGGCGAAGCGTGAAATTTGGCAACAATGTACAGTCGGGGACAAAAAAAATGTCAGACGCGCCTGCAGTTAGACTCACCGCAATACGGAGTTGGGCCGCTCAGAAAGGTTACGCTGAATATGCGGACGCGCTTCTATTTTTGATCGGTCTGTGCCAGCTCTGTGCCGAATATTTTACCTCTGCTGATTAATGATTGTGAGTAGGATGGGTTGTGTGCCGTGCCGCCCGGGCCCGACACTTCGACTCGTACTCACTCATTCACGCATTGGATCGACCGCATAGCTTTGATAAGAAGTTTACGTTGTCTCGCACGAACACAGGCGGGTGAAGGAAGTTCTCTTTCTCTTTGTTTCTTAATTTGAACGCATGTGCTAGAGAAGGACAGACATTGTGGCTTCGGGCTCCTAGTGCATACTTCTCTAACTCTTGCGTTCAAATGTGCAAAGAGAGAGAAAGACATTCGCCGAAGTTTATGAATGAAAAAGCTGGCCGAGGCTCCCCGCTCCCCTTCCCTCCCTTCAACTGAACTACTGACTCCGCTCTAGTTGTTTTGGAGAATGAGTGAGATTAGCTTGAGCTCACAATCAGTGCTTGCTAGTCTTATTTATCTGAAATTTTTTTCGCTAAAAGATTGAAACTTTTTGAATGCATGGCAGCGGCCGCTGGCGCATAGCGTTAACGCGCGAGACCGCTGCATCCACTTCCTTTTTTTTGACAAGTCATTTTTTTAAAACAATAGTGATCCCGCGAGGATTGGATCCAGTGGCGTCGCGTGCAATCTGGCAACGCTGAGTTTTGTCCATTTAAACGCAGACAAAAAGTCGAGATGTTGGAGGTCCACAATGCACTACCTCAAATCGATATTTTGCATGAGTTTAAATGGAGGAAATGCAGCGTTGCTAAATCACACGCGACGCCACTGGTAAGTCCTGAATTAATTCTATGATTCGCGCTATTCGCGACGATCTTGGTTCTTGACCTCTTGAATTCTTATTTTACTTTTATTTTTCACTACATCAATGAAAAATGTGAATTATGTAAACCCCCTTGACCTTTAAAAAAAAAAAAAAAAAAAAAAAAAAAAAAAATCCTGTGTGGCAGATCGTTATGTAGCCGAGAATCAAACCTACGCTCAAAACCGAAGTCGTGGCGCAATGACAGCGTAGTGAACCCCAGATTGCGTGGTCCCGAGTTCGATTCCTGCTGGCGATGCTAATTTTATCTCGACAGTTGTGCTCATCTTTTTTTGCCATGTTTTTATATTTCTTTCTTGTTGCTTTTTTGTAGTTTGGTTTTGTTTTTTTTTTTTTGTTTCTTTTTTTAATACTGTTTGAATCGAATTATTCCACATATTTTCGTGCTGTATACGCAGTTATTTTACTGTGCTTGTAAGTAAAAGTTAAGAAAATATTAGAAAATCAAAAAGACTAATGAAAATTGATCGACGAAACTTTTTTCCCCGTCTGTTTTTTCAAGTGCTGTTGTTTTTCTGTTCCAATATTTTCTTAATTTTTATATACAAGCACAGTGTAGTAATACCTGACGCATGCAGGATGAAAAGAGGTGGAATAATTCGATTCAAACGGTCTTAAAAAAAAAAAACAAAACAAAACTAAAATACAAACAAGCAACAAGGAAGAAATATAAAAACATGGCAAAGAAAGATGAGCACAACTGTCGGTTGTGAAAAATCTAGCGCTGCCAGCAGGAATCGAACTCGGGACGATGCAATCCGGAGTCTACTACACTGTAATTGCGCCACGACTTTGATTGAGGGTGACGAATTGATTCTCGGATACATAATAATCCGCCGTCCCTGGGGCTCAATTTCAAATAAGAATGTTGCAAATTCAGGGGCCCATTCACAAAAAGTGCTGTAAGTCCCTTCATTAGGACCCCAAGGACTATGTTTTCGCGCAAGTCTCGTTCCATTTGGCGCGGGCCCACCTTTGCCTTCGCCTTATTTGTATAAAACTTCGAGTACTGACAATATTGAGTTCACAAGAATGTGATGGGCCAAAGCAATGACACACGCCGATAGCGACAGGCAGTGGTCAGTAAAGCGGAGGGGAGAGAGGAGACGAGCGGGTGAAGAAGTGCGGCCACATTCTCTTATCAATAGTCGGACCCGGGCGGGCGGCGCGGCGAGTGGCTCACGACACCGACTCAGGTAAAATATTCGGCACAGCAAAGACCGATGAAAAACAGAGGCGTGTCCGCATATTCAGTGTATCCTTTTTGCCCGGCCCAACTCCGTATTGCGGTGAGCCCAACTGCAGGCGCGTCTGACATTTTTTTTGTCCCCGACTGTACTCTCTCCATTTAAATTCACCAAAAAAGTCGAACGCTTCAGTCATCGGCGATGACCAGACATTTCGACCTTTTTAATGTGTTTCAATGGGGAGAAAGGAACGTTGCCAAATGGCACGCCTCGCCACTGAGCCCGATTCTGTGAATAAATTTTGTGATTTTCTAGTGAACTCATATTCATTTTTGCAGGTTTTTACGCAAGAATCAACTCTTCAATCCCCTGAAGCAAAAGTTTGCAAGAGCCCCACTGTTATGAAAACAATTTCTGCTCTTTTTCAGTCCGATATTTTTTTATTGTATATGAAACCTCTTAAAGATGTCTATTGTCTAGATGTGCCTTTATCGGTTGTCAGTGGCGTAGATAAGGCCCCCGCGGACCCCGCCAGGCGGGAGGGCCCCCAGCCTCTAAGGGCCCCTGAAGACCGACGATGTTGGGGCCCCGGGCCTGATGAAAGGAAAAACTTGTCAAAGTAAAGAAAGGAAAGTTTTTCATTATTGAAATAGCATTCCTCCTTCGTTTTTTGTTTGTAAGTATTTTCCGTTTTCCAACACTGTTTAAGCGTTTTCTTACGGAAATACTTTTCCATAAAAAAAGTCGCGAGTTTTAAGTTCTTCGATAGGAAAACAAGAAGAAGGAAGGAAATAAAAAATGCCTCCCGGCAGGCCGGTAAGACGAAGTAGATTCCATGCTTGGTTAAATCATTTTTTCACAAATTTAAATATAGGTTATCATTTTTGTTGAATTTTTCTCTGAATTTTTCTTTTTTATTTAATCAGCTGCTCAAAATCCAAATATTATTGTGAAAAAGATTATATTACCAATAGAGAAATGTGTAATCTTTACAATGCAAGTGAGAAATAAAAGCTAGGTTATATAAATTTTTCACAAATTTCAATAAATAGGTTATGTTATGATTTTCTTTGAATTATTCATTCTTTTTTTTTTTTTTTATCAGCTGTTCAACATTTATATAAAAATACCCATGAGAAAAAGATTATAGTACCAAGATAGAAAAATGTGTAATCTTTGTAACGCTAATGAGGAATAAATCTGAATAAGAGCAGCTGATAAAACAAGAAAATAAATAAATAACGTACCTAAGCAACAGTGTACGTGTGAAACAAAGAAAGAGCAATTATACCAGTACACCATCCTTGTCTTTCACTTGTAAAATCCCATAAGAAACTAAATAGCTTGTAAAACACGTAAAACACAAGAAAAATTCAAGGAAAAGAGCGTATGAACTAAAAACATCCTCCACGATATATACTAAAATTTACGATACAAAAAAACAATTTCTTCATATAAAAACACTGCCAAAAAACCCGAAAAACACATCGCTATAACTCGCTTACAACGCAAAAAACGAAAAAATGACTCGAGTAAAAAAGCTGCGTAACAAAACGGCTAACATAAATTTTCCCAAAAAAAATACTCAAAACAAACACTCCTAAAAATAAACCTCAAAAACACATTTTACGACTCAAACACGGCCCATTACGCGAAAACTAACTGTCGGATTTACACCATCTTCGAACTCATCCAAGAATTAAACCCAACGAATAGTTGAGACAAATTTCAAAATAAAACCAAAAATTACGAACAGGATCGTGGGACATAAAAACGGTAAAACTGGCTGAAACATATATATATATATATATATATATATATATATATATATATATATATATATATATATATATATATATATATATATATATATATATATATATATATATATATATATATATATATATATATATATATATATATATATATATATATATATATATATATAAGCGAAACAACATACTTTGGCCACATGGTATAGACAATGCTTTTGAGTTGGGCAAACTCATTAGCTGAGGTAATAAAGCCAAGAAAAAAGAAAAAATCATATTAAAAATATGAAAGTAATAGTTAAAAAACTAAAGGGGGGAGAGAGTTCAACTCAGGCAGTGCAACAGAAAGCATGAGCGAGGACAGCGTTCGAGAGCATCACGACCGGTTTCGTCCTTGTTAGGACTCATCAGGTGAGCTTACTCGAGCTGCCTCTAACTCAATGCAATCGGCACTCCAGCAAGTCGTCAAAACGACATCGCTGACGTGACGCGAGAACGCAAAAAATTGCGCGCGCGCCATCTAAATCTGAGAGTTGTTCAACATTTTCGGTAGATGGCGCGCGCGCAATTTTTTGCGTTCTCGCGTCACGTCAGCGATGTCGTTTTGACGACTTGCTGGAGTGCCGATTGCATTGAGTTAGAGGCAGCTCGAGTAAGCTCACCTGATGAGTCCTAACAAGGACGAAACCGGTCGTGATGCTCTCGAACGCTGTCCTCGCTCATGCTTTCTGTTGCACTGCCTGAGTTGAACTCTCTCCCCCTTTAGTTTTTTAACTATTACTTTCATATTTTTAATATTATTTTTTTCTTTTTTCTTGGCTTTATTACCCCAGCTAATGAGTTTGCCCAACTCAAAAGCATTGTCTATATATATATATATATATATATATATATATATATATATATATATATATATATATATATATATATATATATATATATATATATATATATATATATATATATATATATATATATATATATATATATATATAAAATTTTCAAGGAGTGGTATTTTCTCACTCAGGGGACCATGAAACGTGCTCATTTGATAAAATTTCCCGAAAAATCCAACATCGCACCCTCTGCAATAAGTAGATTCCTGGAATCTACTTAAAAGATAACTATAAGCATGAATTGTGTGAGCATTTTTAGATTAATATTGCCTGAAGTTACGTTTGAGAAAATCTAATCTCCAAAAATTTTCGGGGAAACACCCCAGATCTCAGGTCCTACGCGCGGGGGGGGGGGGGGAGGCTGAACCCCCTATCTTGGAGTGACAGTAGAGGGGCCCCTAAAAATAATTGGCGGGAGGGCCCCGGAATCCTTGTCTACGCCACTGTCGGTTGTTTTTTCTTTCTAGTTTTTCAACAATAAAAATTTAAATAACATCTTAGTTTTTAAAGAAGATATTTAATAAAAATCGTAACAACAAAATGAGAGCTGTTGAGGTGGATGTTTAAAGTGGTAAAAAATCGGACTTCAGACCGATAAAAAACTTAAAGCTGCTAAAAAAAAAAAAATCAAGCTAAACCGTTGATAGATAAAATTGCAGATATAAAGATTTCCTTGCAAACAGTAGACCCATTTTTACTTTTCGCTTAAGGAAAAGGAAACCAGCACGAAACGTTAGGAGGAATTTTACTTTCTGTACCAGCGCGGCGCAACTGTGTATACGGCGATTAGAGACGTATCAAAAAAAAAAATATATACATCCTTCTCTCTCTTTGCCCATTCGAACGCAAGAGTTAGAAGAGGACAAAGATAGGGGTTAAATCCAGACGATAGCATCTCCCCCCCCCCCATCCTTTTCTAACGCATGTGATTAGATGGACAAAGAAAGACAGAGACGAAGTTATGGCCACACCAATGGCGGCAATGATACGCTGTATCCAAGAAAACTGAAGACGGAAATCCATCCGTGATCCATCAATCAGTAATGGTCGGGTGATCGTGGCCGTGGACCGACTACAAAACCGCGTGCGTGTCTAATCCATAATTCAACACATCATATTATAACTGCTCTAATTATTTGGGCACTTCTCTTTTCGCGGGTCTGGTCGGTCAAATTCGACTACTTAGAGAGTTACCGGGCTATATTCCAGCACCCCCCCCCCGGTGTAGATCAATTCTTATTAATTAGCGTTTAACACCATACTTACTTCTAGAGACTATACAGGCTGTTGAAAAACTGTTCCCGAATATTTCAGGAGCGGATTCTGCAGGTCAAAATAAGACTTTTTTTCCCTATAAACATGGGTCCGAAATTGCAGTCTTTTCGAGTTACAGTGTTGCAAAGTTCCCGAAAAATAAATTGAAAAATTGTCATAACTCCCTCGTGAATTTTTCTTAATGCTCATAGGAAAAAAAACCCATGTTTATAGGGAAAAAAAAGTCTTATTTTGACCTGTAGAATCCGCTCCTGAAATATTCGGGAACAGTTTTTCAACACCCTGTACATTACGTCTCATACGTCCTTACGAAGTTTAAGTTGAACAAACGCATCTAATCATTTTGATACACAACGGGTCTGCTCGTAAGCTTGCTGTTCGTATAGAGTTTCTCATATACATATATGAATCATTGAAGGATTTTTCCAACCTACAACAAACGAGCAGCCCTGGTGTTTATCGAAATGAGGTACGTGTTTTTGAACTTGATCCTGCGATAAGAACTTTTTGGAATAAAGTAGATGTAATGTCATGAGGAAACGTGCAAACGTGTGTGTCAACGATTGCCTCATTGATTCGATCTTATAATAATGAGACGCTTCGACAGTCCGTAATCGATTATTTATAGGATTCGTGAATTATTAACCCCTTTGTTTACTTGCTGGTGATGGGTTATCGTCTGCTCAGTTGGTGTTTGATAGTTCTCAATGTGTGAATTATTAACCCATTTGTTTACTTGCTGGTGATGGGTTATCGTCTGCTCAGTTGGTGTTTGATAGTTCTCAATGTGTGAATTATTAACCCTTTGTTTACTTGCTGGTGATGGCTTATCGTCTGCTCAGTTGGTGTTTGATAGTTCTCAATGTGTGAATTATTAACCTCTTTGTTTACTTGCTGGTGATGGCTTATCGTCTGCTCAGTTGGGGTTTGATAGTTCTCAATGTGTGAATTATTAACCTCTTTGTTTACTTGCTGGTGATGGCTTATCGTCTGCGCAGTTGGTGTTTGATAGTTCTCAATGTGTGAATTATTAACCCCTTTGTTTACTTGCTGGTGATGGGTTATCGTCTGCGCAGTTGGTGTTTGATAGTTCTCAATGTGTGAATTATTAACCCCTTTGTTTACTTGCTGGTGATGGCTTATGGTCTGCTCAGTTCGTGTTTGATAGATCTCAATGTGTGAATTATTAACCCCTTTGTTTACTTGCTGGTGATGGCTTATCGTCTGCTCAGTTGGTGTTTGATAGTTCTCAATGTGTGAATTATTAACCCCTTTGTTTACTTGCTGGTGATGGCTTATCGTCTGCTCAGTTGGTGTTTGATAGTTCTCAATGTGTGAATTATTAACCTCTTTGTTTACTTGCTGGTGATGGCTTATCGTCTGCTCAGTTGGTGTTTGATAGTTCTCAATGTGTGAATTATTAACCCCTTTGTTTACTTGCTGGTAATGGCTTATCGTCTGCTCAGTTGGTGTTTGATAGTTCTCAATGTGTGAATTATTAACCCCTTTGTTTACTTGCTGGTGATGGCTTATGGTCTGCTCAGTTCGTGTTTGATAGATCTCAATGTGTGAATTATTAACCCCTTTGTTTACTTGCTGGTGATGGCTTATCGTCTGCTCAGTTGGTGTTTGATAGTTCTCAATGTGTGAATTATTAACCCCTTTGTTTACTTGCTGGTGATGGGTTATCGTCTGCTCAGTTGGTGTTTGATAGTTCTCAATGTTTAGACGCGGTTGAAATAACGCGTTATCAGTGACTTACAGAGTCGGTGTAACGGGCCCCTGCAAACTTTTGTTACAGGGGATTGAAGAATTGTTTTTTGTATAAAAACCTGTAAAAATGACGATGAGCAGTACAATATCATTAAATTCACTCTCAGAATCGGGCTTAGTGACGGAGAGACGCAGGTATCATAGGAGATTCCTATCTAAATTGAGACATATCTCTGTATTTCCGTAGAGGAAGTGACATAATAGACAAGGATCTCCCATAATACCTGCGTTGAACCGCCATTACGATCTTGCCGTTACAGCAGTTATGTGAGTTTATTGATAAATTTTAGACTTCCTCAGAGTGATTCTTGTAATTTTTACTGGTTTTTACATCATATTAGACTATTCATTTGCTCACAGCAAAAGTTTGCAAGAACCCCATTATACATAAGTAACTATAAATTAACCCGCTTAAATTACCTCTAAAAACTGTAAAAAAATCTGAAAACTGAAAACACTATTAAATGCATAGTTTGGGTGTCTGGAATTAGTCCTGAAAAATTTCGAACGATATAATTTCAGGTGATTTAATCTTACTGATTTTTGGTCACGGACGAATTTTGGTCTTCAAATCAGTAATTTATACGGATGGCCACTGTTACGTTCAGAACACTGTATCTGTCAGAAAATTTTCACCCTACCCGCCATTAAGTTTGCTGGAGAAAATATGACTACAATTTCTGAAAACTTCAAAGAAAATAAAACTCTCAGACATCAGGCCCACTATATAATACAACACACATACGCACAGAGAGTCTTCAAGATCTTCGCGTGGGGAAAATAAAAGAGGCACAAACATACAGGTACTAATGAAAACCGCGCCGCATTTCGCGGGCGGAACATCGGACACTGGACCAGGGCATGGAACTACTTATAACGAGCGCTCAAACGGGGCGAGCTGCACTTCAATCGACAAATCTCGAATGCGAATTACATATTGAAAACGGCGCAATGAACCGGAACCCCCCTTCCCCGCCAGATCATTCCTCTTCCTCCCACGTTACTTTCCCCTCTCCTTTGTTCATTTCCGCTTTCCTTCTTCGCTCGAGTAACCTCCGAACACGATGGATGCTGCGACCGAGAATCAATGTCATCGTTGTTTTTATTTTGAGCGGCGCGAGTGCATCGTGTACACGGCGGGAGATCCAGGAGAATTTTCTCTCTCTCTCTCTCTCTCTCTCTCCCTCATCTGCCCATATGATCTCTCCCTCATCTGCCCATATGCTGAGTCAAGAATTTCTATACGTGGAACGTCCCCATTGCAAAAGACATGAAAACCCTTGAGGGCGATCGACTCCATTTTCCAAGCCGAATCGATAGAGGGGTCACAAGGGGGTTTTAGCGACATCACCATTTTGCCCATGTCATGAGTCAAGAGTTGCTATGAGTGAAACGTCCCCATTGCAAAAGATATGAAAACCCTTGAGGGCGATCGACTCCATTTTCCAAGCTGAATCGATAGAGGGGTCACAAGGGGGGTTTTGGCGACATCACCATTTTGCCCATGTGATGAGTCAAGAGTTGCTATGAGTGAAACGTCCCCATTGCAAAAGATATGAAAACCCTTGAGGGCGATCGACTCCATTTTCCAAGCTGAATCGATAGAGGGGTCACAAGGGGGGTTTTGGCGACATCACCATTTTGCCCATGTGATGAATGATGAGTCAAGAGTTGTTATGAGTGAAACGTCCCCAGTGGAAAAGATATGAAAACCCTTGAGGGCGATCGACTCCATTTTCCAAGCTGAATCGATAGAGAGGTCACAAGGAGGGTTTTGGCGACATCACCATTTTGCCCATGTATGTGATGAGTCAAGAGTTGCTATAAGTGAAACGTCCCCATTGCAAAAGATATGAAAACCCTTGAGGGCGATCGACTCCGTTTTCCAAGCTGAATCGATAGAGGGGTCACAAGGAGGGTTTTGGCGACATCACCATTTTGCCCATGTGATGAGTCAAGAGTTGCTATGAGTGAAACGTCCCCATTGCAAAAGATATGAAAACCCTTGAGGGCGATCGACTCCATTTTCCAAGCTGAATCGATAGAGGGGTCACAAGGGGGGTTTTGGCGACATCACCATTTTGCCCATGTGATGACTGATGAGTCAAGAGTTGTTATGAGTGAAACGTCCCCATTGCAAAAGATATGAAAACCCTTGAGGGCGATCGACTCCATTTTTCGAGCTGAATCGATAGAGAGGTCACAAGGAGGGTTTTGGCGACATCACCATTTTGCCCATGTGATGAGTCAAGAGTTGCTATGAGTGAAACGTCCCCATTGCAAAAGATATGAAAACCCTTGAGGGCGATCGACTCCATTTTTCGAGCTGAATCGATAGAGAGGTCACAAGGAGGGTTTTGGCGACATCACCATTTTGCCCATGTGATGAGTCAAGAGTTGCTATGAGTGAAACGTCCCCATTGCAAAAGATATGAAAACCCTTGAGGGCGATCGACTCCATTTTTCGAGCTGAATCGATAGAGGGGTCACAAGGGGGGTTTTGGCGACATCACCATTTTGCCCATGTGATGAATGATGAGTCAAGAGTTGTTATAAGTGAAACGTCCCCATTGCAAAAGATATGAAAACCCTTGAGGGCGATCGACTCCGTTTTCCAAGCTGAATCGATAGAGGGGTCACAAGGAGGGTTTTGGCGACATCACCATTTTGCCCATGTGATGAGTCAAGAGTTGCTATGAGTGAAACGTCCCCATTGCAAAAGATATGAAAACCCTTGAGGGCGATCGACTCCATTTTCCAAGCTGAATCGATAGAGGGGTCACAAGGGGGGTTTTGGCGACATCACCATTTTGCCCATGTGATGAATGATGAGTCAAGAGTTGTTATGAGTGAAACGTCCCCATTGCAAAAGATATGAAAACCCTTGAGGGCGATCGACTCCATTTTTCGAGCTGAATCGATAGAGAGGTCACAAGGAGGGTTTTGGCGACATCACCATTTTGCCCATGTGATGAGTCAAGAGTTGCTATGAGTGAAACGTCCCCATTGCAAAAGATATGAAAACCCTTGAGGGCGATCGACTCCATTTTTCGAGCTGAATCGATAGAGAGGTCACAAGGAGGGTTTTGGCGACATCACCATTTTGCCCATGTGATGAGTCAAGAGTTGCTATGAGTGAAACGTCCCCATTGCAAAAGATATGAAAACCCTTGAGGGCGATCGACTCCATTTTTCGAGCTGAATCGATAGAGGGGTCACAAGGGGGGTTTTGGCGACATCACCATTTTGCCCATGTGATGAATGATGAGTCAAGAGTTGTTATAAGTGAAACGTCCCCATTGCAAAAGATATGAAAACCCTTGAGGGCGATCGACTCCGTTTTCCAAGCTGAATCGATAGAGGGGTCACAAGGAGGGTTTTGGCGACATCACCATTTTGCCCATGTGATGAGTCAAGAGTTGCTATGAGTGAAACGTCCCCATTGCAAAAGATATGAAAACCCTTGAGGGCGATCGACTCCATTTTCCAAGCTGAATCGATAGAGGGGTCACAAAGGGGGTTTTGGCGACATCACCATTTTGCCCATGTGATGACTGATGAGTCAAGAGTTGTTATGAGTGAAACGTCCCCATTGCAAAAGATATGAAAACCCTTGAGGGCGATCGACTCCATTTTTCGAGCTGAATCGATAGAGAGGTCACAAGGAGGGTTTTGGCGACATCACCGTTTTGCCCATGTATGTGATGAGTCAGGAGTTGCTATATGTGAAACGTCCCCAGTGGCAAAGATATGAAAACCCTTTAGGGCGATCGACTCCATTTTCCAAGCTGAACCGATAGAGGGGTCGTCACAAGCGTGGTTTCGGCGGTATCGCGCTTTTACCCATGTGATGAGTCAAGTGTTATTTTCCAGTGATAAATGAAAGGTTCATTTATCACTTTCTAATACACGCGTTGAAATGGGCCAAGGGAGATAAGGAAAATCTCCTGCGGGTCCGCCCCTGTGAATCGAAATGATTGTCGCCTGATTATGCAGAAAATGTTAAAGTTGCTCACTGAAATGAATGTAAAGAAAAACACAAATTTGAACGATTCGGCAACCATGATCGAAACCTGACTGCACTGCGGTCGATCACTGATCGACAACCAATGCGGTTATTCTGTAGCCAGCTGTTAATTGATCAATAGTGATTAGGGGATCAGAAGATGGAAGGGGGGGGGGTTGCGTTGCGATCAGGGACTAAGGACTTCTATGTGTATACGCCCGACTCGCCATCACGGCTAGTAATTACGGGAATATAATTAATTTATCAGTCCGCGGTCTTTTCGTTCAATCGCACATCCCACGCTTTGAGTTTAAACAACACGATCTCGTTTCACATATTCTTATACTATTGAGCTCCACTTGAGGACAGTGAAAGTCGCGCAAGTCTAGTTATAGTATATCAGTGGCGTAGCGTGCAATTTTGCAACGTTGTATTGTGTCCACTTAAACCCATGAAAAAGGTCGAATTGATGAGTGTTCGGTGAACACCTTCGCATTCGACCTTTTACATGGGTTTAAATTGAAAGTATAAAATGTTGCCAAATTGCACGCTCCGCCACTGTAGTATATCTTTGGAATTTTTGCATTGAAATCTCGCTGAACTTATTGGTTGGACCAGTGCCGTAGCGTGCAATTTGGCAACGTTGTATTGAGGCCATTTGAAAACATGTATAAGGTCGAATGCGACGGTGTTCACCAAACACCCAATAGTTCGATCTTTCTCATGGGTTCAGATGGATTAACTTCAACGTAGCCAAATTGCAGGTTATATGCTACTGGTTCGGACGATGAGCATCAAAGTCCAATTAAAGCGAGTCACAATATGAGGGTGGATGACTCGTCTTTGTGATTGTCCAAGAGGTTAAACTGTCAATGAATTAATTTTCTCAAGCAAATGTCGTTCTTTGTTTATGAGGAAAAACTAATTGCAGGCGTTTCGTATATACATATTATTGAGACTTTTTTCTAGGAGATAAATTACGATATGACACGTCTTATGACAATCCACGAGATTTAAGAGTTTATGAGCTGTCTCAAAAAAACGCGAAGAACATGGGCGCCCGGACCGCAGAAAAATTGTGAGGGGCGGCAACATTTTTGAACTTCAAGAAAAGGCTGGGGGGGGGCTCGCATTCTAAAAAAAAAAAAAAACAAAAAAAAACATACGTTTCTTAAAACTTTGGGGAGGGGGCTCAAAAGGGGGGCATTTTCGGACTCATGTTTATAAGGAAAACAATTCTTATTTTTACCTTTAAAATACGCCCTGAAAATTAATGTATTAAGTTTTGTTACACCCTGTATAGACGCCGTGCCGCCAGCCGCCTCACCGATGCTATGCGCTAGTGTACACAGCTATTCAAAAGTCAAGCGGAAGCTCGCTGAGGAGGTGATTAAGACGTGAGACGAGCGTATTTACATTAATGTACACGTTCTTATGTTCAAACGATACTGTAAATCCAGTGCATATGTATAGTATCCGCAAGATTCAGGCTGGCACACACAAAACAAAAAAGTTTCCGCAATTTCCGCTGCTTTGGCGCGGCGCGGCGGTCCCTAGTCCCGCTGACCGTTGCCGCTGCACATTGGATGGAAACAAGTATTGTTCTGGACAAGAGAAGTGAGCCCTAGAGTCCCTATATACTATGAGAGTTGCGACAAGACTCTCAAAATGAAGAAGAAGAAGCGGATCAATGGAGCCCCCAAGAGGCAAATTGCAAATGGCGGATGGCCATTTGCCTCTGCGCTGTTGCCACTATTTCGCTACCTCTTATAGGTTAGATTCAGATTCTCGACAAGAACGGTTGTTATTGAAAGAGATAATGTTCTCCAGAATAAAATTCAAGCAAAGTAAAAATTCACAAAAATTACCGCGGTCACTGTTACTTCAAATGTTTAATGGGAGCGAGTTCGTGAATAGTAAACAAATCCTCCGCCATTTGCATTTTGCCTCTTGGAGCTTTCTTCACAGCCTAAATCTGAGAGCCAATCAGAAATGGATTCAGCAATGGCGCAACTCTCATAGTACATAGGGACTCTAGTGAGCCCTAGCTCTAGTTTCAAATGAGACTTGCGGGTGTCTGTAGCGTACAATACGGCTCGTGCAAACTTTTGCTGTGAGCAAATGAATAGTACATTATTCTGTCGTAAAAACCAGCAAAAATCACACCAAGAAAGTCCAAAATTTAGTACGTAATAAACTCACATAACTACTGTAACAGCAAGATCATAATGGCGGTTCAACGCAGGTATCATGGGAGATTCCTGTCTAATTTATCACTTTTTCTACGGAAACACAGAGAAATATCTCAACCTGCGTCTATCCGCTATTAAGCCCGATCTGAGAGTGAATTACGTGATTTTTCAGTGTACTCATCGTAATTTTTACGCAAGAATCAACTCTTAAATCCCTTGTAGCAAAAGTTTGCATGGGCAAGAGCCCCATTGATTCAGGAATACGGCATATGTGATTCTAACATAAAACTCAGTAATTTTTTAACAAGGCGCACAGTAAAGAAAATTGAAATTCACTGATCTATAGCGGGAAATCTCTGGTAAAAGTGTTCCATGAAGTGCAACGACCAAACTTCCGTACGGGTCTTTCGTGAAATTCCATGAAATTCCATGGAAAATCTTATGGAATTCCATGAGCGGCCCACAAAATTCCACATAATTTTATGAGAAGATAATATTGGCCCACAAAATTTTGGTCATAGAACTTCACAAAACACTTTTACGAGGGGTTACTTTCATTTTGGGCATCTTCGATACACTAAACACTGTTATACTACCAGGGGAGTGACGTGGGGGGGGCATGTGGGTACCCTTGCACTCTCGGGGGGGGGGGGCGGCAAAATCAGGTTGAACAACCCCAAAAAAAAAAACAAAAAACAAAAAAAAAGGTTATCAAATTTCAAAATGAATTTCAGAGAGCGGCAAAATCAGAGTGTAAAAAAAAAAAAAGTAATCAAAATAATTTTGTTTCCGGAGGGCGGCAAGATTGCATTCTCGCTCCCCCCCCCTCTGGAAACCACGGCACGCTCCTGTATACTACTGTATACTATAGACGAACCCATCGCGTTTATGTAAACATCATCGTAAACCCAAAATGTTGGGATTTGTTGTTAAATGCATAAAATATTGGCTGAACTTGCTGCCTGTTTTTCTTTTGCACATAATAAATGCACATAAATAAAGTCCCTAAATAAATCATCCTCCTTTGTCACGAACGAAAATTGTCCTTTTTAATTTTGAGACGAGACCTTTTTCTAATAGTCACCCTGTATATGTTTCGAGTTCGACCCATTGTGCACTTGTTGGTCACTTGACTCCGCGAGCGAACTCCGATATTCACTGCTGGCCGAAGTCAAGCCGAACCGCCTCACTCCTCCGACGTCGACATCCTACGCTTACGGTTGTCACGTCGACAAAAAACCGAAAAACTTCCGCCGAATTCTCGTGTTTCAGTCTCCCGAGAAAGCGTCGATGCAATTTTTCATCAATACGATAGGGCAACGCTGGCTGGTGCTGACTGGCGTATACTTTATCGCTCGGCTCATCTGCGGATAATAAGCAATAAGTATAATGTTCCATGAGAAGATGAGGATGGGTACTGTGTAATCTTTGTTTAGTCGTCTGAGTCCGACGGTGACTTCAAAGCGGTACCGCCCGATTGGCGATTTGCGCGGAGTAAAGCGCAGAAGACTGCGCGCGCGTGTTCAAAAAGACAACGGACTTTGAGAGTTTGAGAGAACGATGAATAATGTAAAGTATTTGCGTATATTTTGCTTCCTTTTCCTTACGAAAGCTTAACTCTTTTACTACCATAGGTTGCAAAGACAAATCAACGCTCGCTCGCTCTGATTAAAAAGGTAGTCCAATATTTCTACTTCGAAGCGTTTATTTTGCATACACTATTTATTGAAGGCGTGCGGTGAAACATAATTTCAGCGAGTGGCTAAAGTTAGAGTCCCTCCCTATACCTATATACTATGAGAGTTGCGCCAAGTCTCTCAAAATGAAGAAGAAGAAGCGGATCAATGGAGCCCCCAAGAGGCAAATTGCAAATGGTGGATGGTCATTTGCCTCTGCGCTGTTGCCGCTATTTCGCTATCTCTTACAGGTTGGATTCAGATTCTCGACACTAATGGTCGTTTTTGAAAGAGATAATGTTCTCTGAATACCATTCTAAGAAGAGGAAAAATGAACAATAATTACTGCGGTCACTGTTAGTTTAAATTTGTATAATGAAAGCTAGTACGCGAAAAGTAAACGAAACCCTCTGCCATTTGCATTTGCCTATTGGGGCTTTCTTGACAGCCTAAATCTGAGAGCCAATCAGAAATGGATTCGACATTGGCACGTACAACTCTCATAGTACATAGGGATTCTAGCTAAAGTGACTGCTTCGCGATAACTTCACTAACGAATGGAAGCATGGTCCCATGATATCAGAGATGATGTGAAAGGGTGGCGGGGAGAGGGAATTTTTTATTTCAACTTAAAGAGTGTCCCAAAAACTAGGGATCCGTTTAAAAAAATTAGTCTCTAGAGGCCATAAAAATCGAAACAAATTACCTTACAAATCTCGGCACAATCGCAATATTTTCTCAATGTCTAACTTCGTTATAGCTGTAAGAAAGTTAAAACTGAATAGCACGCAGGAAAGGGTTGAACACAAATACATTATAGAAGAAGACTGGCCCCTAGCGGCAAAATTTGAAGCCGGTTACTGTCATAGGCAGGGCTTCCACGCTCGGGGGTATGAACCAAATTAACATTGCGGCTTATGGAGCCGAGACATAAAACTGCTTCAAAAGAATGTTAATTACTTTTAGTTTTCAAAAGTACTCAGATATGATATGCAGCTTATGCCAAAGTTGATGTTGACGAACTTAGACGCAAGTTTCGGTCAAATTTATCCGCTAGATATTTACAATAGAACGTACGGCAGATAGGTTATGGGTGCTAAAGTAAACATTGACCGAGCGATCGTTAACTTCGATTATTAAAGAACGGACGCCTTAAATTGATTCAAATTTTCAGTTTAAATGTATGCTATGCTATACACTATAATATAACATATGTGAGACTCGACATTGTTATTCGCTAAAATGATTGACTAAAATAGGTTTGAAGAGCGAAGCTCCATAAGAGCTAATGTTAAATGGGTCTGTTGCAAACTTTTGCTACAACGATAGAAAGTTTTTATTCCAATGTAAAATCGCCTGAAAAGTCCATTGGTGGCATCATTAAGTCATGAAATACAATAATAAACTCACAAGAGGCGTTTATTGAAATCCAAGATGGCGGCAAAATATCGAGGAATCTGAATGTATGCACCGTGATCACTGATCATCCAAGGATTGCCAACGTTTACAACCTAATTGGAGGTAGAGGTTATGTGTTTGTTTACGTTGTGATTGGTTGTGATCGATGTTGTGAGGTTGGCTATCCTTGAATGTTCGTGGTGCATGCATACGGATTGCTCGATATTTTGCCGCCATCTTGGATTTCATTAAACGCTTCTTGTGAGTTTATTATCTCATTTTGTGGCTTTCTGATGCCACCATTGGACTTTTCAGGCGATTTTACATTAGATTAAACACTCTCAATCGTTGTAGCAAAAGTTTGCAACAGACCCATTGGTTCATACCCCCGCGCGGGGCAGTGCCCTGCCCATCAGCCCGTGCCAAGACCGGCTTCACTTTTCCTCCGTGCGAAGAGATAGCAGGGGCCAGTCTTCTTCTATAATGTCTTTGGGTAGAACACCAACCGCGGTTGATCATTCAGCGATTCAGTTCGCAAAAGATCGCTGCTTTTTATAGGCCGACGATTTTGTAGAGCAAACTGCGTTGCCTCAGCTCTGGAGCTGCAGACTTACAATTAGAAGAGGTGAACATGACATATATATGTACACATATACGAGGACGGAGGTCTTCATGGGGTCTTAAATACGAGATAATGAGCAACACGAACACACGTTACATTCACTCACACACTCTTACGTACATACTATGGCCAACAAATATGAAGAGTGTCGCGTGAACATATACGCGCACAAGAGTGTGTGTGTGTGTGAGTGTGTGTGTGTGTGTGTGTGTGAGAGAGAGAGAGAGAGAGAGTGTGTGTGTGTGTGTCAGTGCACGTATGGTATGTTGCCGCTCTGACGAGTTGTTGTTGCGCTCCGATGATTTTGGGGAGCATATGGTCCCCGGGCCAGGGCTGGACGAAGCAGCGATCAACTCTCATTTTTTAGCGGCCGCAGGTGATCCAGGTGCGTAAACGGAGGTGAACCTTCACCGCGGGCTTTTGTAGAATATACAGAACACAAGGGTTGCCACATGGGGCCTGGCTATACTATACGGGTCACGCTATGTGGCGTAGTGTGCAATCTGGCAACGTTGTAATTCGTACATTCAAACCCGCATAGAAAAAACAGAAAAAAACACTTTGGTAGCGCTGACAAGACCTTTGGTAGAAAAATGACCCAGCAAAAGACTTTAGTTGAGCCAACCAAAGGTTCTTTACGCTTAACTAAAGAGATTTTGCTGGGTGAACACAAAATTTGGTTGGCCCAACTAAAGTCTTTTGCTGGGTCATTTTTCTACCAAAGGTTTTGTCAGCGCTACCAAAGTATTTTTTCCGTTTTTTCTGTGCGTGGAAAATATTGAAGTCTTATGTATGCAGTGGACTATTAACTTCGACTTTTTGCACGGGTTTAAATGGATAAAAATCAACTTTGATTTTTGCTAGATTGCAAGCTACGTTTCTGACCGTGCTAGTTTAAAAAGTAGAGACTGGCTAAGCCAGTGACGGACTCATAGGAAGAGGGCACTAGAACACCGATCCTACACTCCTCATAAGCGTCAAAACTCACATTTTTTTCTATGACAAACATCCCAAGAATACTTCTTGGGACGCTCCAAAAATTCAAAGACGACCCTAGAAAAAAAATAAAAAACTTTCTGGATCCATCATCAAGTAAGGTCGACCTATAATCTTTGAAACTTGCTATTTCCCGTCGAATGTGATGGAGTCAAACAAAATTGTTAGTGACATTGTTTTGTAGTCAGAGACGTCTTGAAAGTTGGACTCCAACTACAAGTTTCTCGCTGAAGCTTTTTTTTGTTTTAAAAAAAAGTGAACCCCCAAAATTAGCGAAATATTACACAAGTTACCTCGGCCTCTTCATCTGAAGCGAGGTTCATTGAAAAATCGGAATTCATACCAGGAAAATAAAATAAACCGCGAGCAAAATAATCAAAACAAGTCTGCGCAGGTTTCTAGTTTCATCGAAGCTCGAGCGAATATATTCTTACCCTGGCGTTTGAGTCTCCAAGCACCGCTCGGCATTTGCCGGCGCGCTGCAAGCATGCACTCGCATAATATGCACGAACTTTTTGCGGCTAGACTGTTGAAAACAGGGCTGCTGTTTTGCGTATAATCAATGCTATTTTGTCAATTCACCGATGACTCCACCGGTTGAGAAAAGATTACACAGATCAGTTCAGTGCATGACTGTAATAAACTAAAATACTCGCATCTGTAATCTTTTCTCAACCGGTGGAGTCGTCGATGACTTTAAAAAACTTGCGGATATTTTAATTAATCAACGGAGTTTCCACCGATTAAGGAAATATTACAAATCGGAGTATTTTCGTGCATTACGGTCATACACTGAACTGAACTTTGTAATCTTTTCTCAACCGGTGGAATCATCGGTGAATAGAAAAATAGCATTGATTATACGCAAAACGGCAGCCCTGGTTGAAAAGCGTATCTCGGAGTGCACATCCCTGCCATGCGACCCCGTCCGGCTCTGAAACGAGTCGGGTCCGTCCAGCTTGGTTTTTCAACCGGAACCAATCCAGTCGAAAACGGATGCAAGAACTTTTTCGACTATAATAGTATTTCCTATAGTTGCAAATAGGAGAGCTTTGATTTCCTACCGGGGAAGGGCCGGAGGCGGAAGGAGGGATTATTGCTAAAACAATAAGTTTCCGAAAGCTAAGGGGAGGTGATTGACCTCCCTGCTCTCCTCAAATGACGTCGCTGTGCACAGAGTATTATCTACCTCGATTGTCGATAGTTTGTTGGAGAGGACCATACATTAGTTTGACCTAGAGTCCCTATATGTAAAGATTTGAGACTAGAGTCCCTATAAGTAGAGAGTTAAGACAAGTGCGCCGCCATTGGATGCAATTTTGCACATTTGTTTACATTCTGAGGGCTGTTGTTGTGTTTTGGTCCACTGCAAAGATTACAGTGTCACTGAGTTTCTAACGATATAATCGTTCACTGCTTTTGTTGATCGACATCTATTTACGCTTTGAAAGATTCTTTCGGGATTTATAGACATTCTTGAGGTGTATCATGATTAAAATTAACGCAGGTTCATCGAAAATTAACTCTGTATTCGTAAGACACCGTTGGTAAACAACTGCGATTGTAAATACAAGTGCAATATCGCATCCAATGGCGGCGTCCGCAGAGCCTAAAACTCATCGACCAATCAGAAGTTGACTACCTTCTTGTCTTGGCTCTCTACATATAGATTATAGGGACTCTAGTTAAGACAAAAGAAACCATGGGCGCCGCCATTGGATGCGATTTTGCACTTTTGTTTACATTCTGAAGGCCGTTTTTGTGTTTTGGTCAAATGCAAAGATTACAGAGCCACAGAGTTTCCAACAGTGTAATATTTCACTGCTTTTATTGATCGATATTTATTTACGCTTTTAAAGGTTCTTATGAGAATTATAGACATTCTTGAGGTGCATCATGATTAAAATTAATAACTTTGTCCACAGTTAACTCTTTTATCCGTGAAATACCGTTGGACCCCTTCGTTTGTAAACAAGAGTATGTAAACAAATGTGCAGTTCGCATCCAATTGCGGCGTCCGTCACGTCGCACTATGGTCCAGAGGTCCGGTTTAGGAAGACATTAGTTTGCATTAAAATCGTCCAATATCTTGAAAATGGCTCATCTGACATCAAAAATGGTTATCACGAAAAAGTTAAAACGGTTTACGTTCTATCTTTTTTGTAATTACCAGTTTTGGTGTCAGATGAGCCGTTTTCAAGATATTGGGCGATTTTAGTGTAAACTAATGTCTTCCTAAACCGGACTTCTGGACCATAGTGCGTCGAGGTCACCATTTTGTTGCGTATTCAATGAGTATACAACAATATTGAGGATGATTAGCTGTTTAATAATAGTGAGAATCCACTAGAACAATTAATAAGTAAACAGTGATAAGTAAACAGTGATAAGTAAAATGAGTAAACATTAACCAATTAGAGGTTGACTACCCTCTTGTCTTAACTCTCTACATATAGGGACTTTAGCAGTGGCGAGGCGTGTAATTAGGCCAAAGATATTATATACTATATAGATACTGAATGAGGTCCTACTTAAGGCAGGGAAAATGGACCTGCTAGGGGGTACAGAAAAGGGAAGATGCGCCGGCCACGTAGGCTGCGTGTTTTGCGCATAGGCAAACTTTCCTATTACGAGCTTACGAGGACGTCCAAGTTTCGTGACCGTTGCTGAAAAAAAAAGCTGTAATTTCTTGGTTTCACACTTACATATCGCGCAGCTGCAGCCACAGACCACATTTCAAAACTTGAAAGTTGAAATTCGACGCATTATGAATAATTTAATGATGTTTGAAATCTGTGTGTTAGGTTATGTTCTCTTGTTTACATTGAGTTCCCATACGAAATACACGGACTTTTCAAACTGTAATAAATCGATAAATTTTGCCACGAATTTAACTTTAAACTTATGGAAATCGATTATTACATCAGTAAGGAGCCATAAAAATTTTTAAAGCGCCATTCGACAATTTTTCTTTTAATATTTCACGGAACTCGAAACACCTCAATGCTTTGCCTATGAGAATGTTTGCCTATGCGCAAAACACGTTGCATACTTACAGGATCTGGGACCATTTTATTCCCTAGCACTCGGTATCTATATAGTATATAATATCTTTGAATTAGGCAACGTCTCTTTTTTCCCCTTTAAACACATTAGAAAGGTCGAAACATCTGGTCATCGCCGATGACCGAAGCGTTCGATTCTTTCAGTGGGTTTAAATGGAGAAAGCACATAGTTGTCGAATTTCACGCCTCGCTACTGGACTTTAGTTTGACTCGCCTGATGGTCAACATCAGACTGACCATAGTCACCATTTCTTGTTTACGTAAGGAGTCAAACTCACACTGTGCACTTCTACAAGCTTCGCTAATGGACCAGTAGCGGCCCGTGAAATTTGGCAACCATGCATGTTTCCCACTTAAACTGAGGTAAAAAATCGATTCAAGCGGAGGCTGGCAGCCTCCTCGAGTTTCGATTGTTTTCCATGTATTTAAATGGGATAAAAACACTGTTGCCAAATCGCACGAGCCGCCACTGTAATGGACACCGACAACCGACGTCACGATCTATAGAATCAGTGTTGGTGGACACACTCACAACAGACAGACTCAACTGCACAAACACGTACAAATGCTATTTTCCGGTCTGGTATACGATAACGTGAAATCGTGGTTTGCGCCGCGCCGTGGCCGTGCGGCCGCCCCTCGGTGCAAAGACGGGCCATCGGTACAATAAAACAAACGATGACGCGATAATATACTGTGTCTTGTTGTGAGCTTGTGACGGCAAATCATGACCAGAACGCGATGAGCACACGTGTTATAGTGTCTCACAACTCGTGCTCGCTCTCGTTAAGTTAAGTTTAGTTTTTTTTTTTTTTTTTTTTTTTTTTTTTTTTTTTTGTAGTTTTGCTCCTCCGCGTGTGTTTAACTGTTTTGTCCCATGGGTGTACGTTTGCACCTCGGCCTGTTGCTGCTCGTTACATCATCGCCCGGCTCCGACCACTCTGAGCTGAGGTGAAGTGATGTTACTGATGTTACCAGAGCACTGGGGTACGGGTGGACCAGCACAACCGGCCGGGCGCGCATGGAATAGAAAACGTGCCTGTTTTTTTTTTTTTTTTTTTTTTTTTTTTTTTGTTTTTTTTTGTTTTTTTTTGTGGATACGACAAGAATGGGGCTCTTGCAAACTTTTGCTATAGAAAAAGAGGACTATAGTATAATCTGATCAGTGGTCACCGGGGGGGGGGGCTGGTGCCCCTTCGAATGTGAACCCCCCCCCCCAAACGGTGGAGACAGAATAAGTGTAAAAAAGTAAAGGACCAAAAGGAAGGAAGGCAGAAAGGAAAAGCTAGAAAAATAGAGGGAAAGTAAAAAAAAAGGAAGAAGAAGGGGATCAAGGAGGAGAAAATTAAAAGGGGGAAAGGGGGAGGAAAAAATATTGACTGTGATTGGATACCTGAAAAATTCAATATAAGCGGAACTCGAAGGTTAACAGCCTTTTTTTTTACGATCTCAGAGCATAGGATTGTATAGATCAAATTAAAGTTAAATTGTGATTGATGTCTAAACAGACCAAAAAATAAAAATCCTTGCTAAATGATTCTTAATTTTTCAAAATTTTCCGAGGTGGACCCTCGGACACCCCGCTAACTTCGGGGGGGGGTGCCCAGACCACCCACAGAGAATCTCACAACTCCCCCCTCAAATGCAAAAGGCTAGTGACGCCTCTGATTCCCTGATTAAAAAACCAGCAAAATCAAGAAAATCACACTATAAATGTCTAAAATTCAGTATTAAACTCAGATAACATGCTATAACACGGCAAGATCGTAATGGCTGGCGGAGATCTGCAAGTATCATGAGAGATTCCTGTCTATTTTGTCACTTTCTCTACGGAAACATAGAGATATATCAATTTCGATTAGGAATCTCCCATGATGATACCTCCGTCGCTCCACTATCATTAATCCCGATTCTGAGAGTAAATGTTGTGATTTTTTAGTGTTTTCATCGTCATTTTTACAGTTTTTTATGCAAGAATCAACTCTTCAATCACCTGTAGCAAAAATTTGCAAGAGCTTTATTTTAGACACTTTTTACCAAACGCATTTTCTGCTTAACTCTTCCAATACCACGCTCAAGTAAATTTGTTCTCGACTCTCGTTACTTCTGACGTCCATTTCCGTCCAATAAGTCTTGGTATAAACATTTATCGTTGACAGTGGCGGCTCGTGCAGTTTGGCAACATGCTTATTAGCCATTTAAACCTATACAAAAGTATCGATATCATGGGGGTGCAATTGCACCTCCTGAAGATCGATTGTTTTACATAGGTTTAAATGGAGAGAATACGTTGTTGCCACATTGCACGAGCCGCTACTGATCGTTGAATATGCGTTATAAACTATCCAGTGGCGTCGCGTGCCATATCGCAACAATGCAACTGCTCCATTTAAACTCATTAAATATATCGAATTTTCCTTGTGCACTGTGCACCCCCTGAATTCGATATTTTATATGAGTTTTATGGATAGAATACATTGTTGCCAAGTGGCACGCGACGCCACTGAAACTATCAACTTGCGAATAAAAGAAAACTTTGGGTAAGACGAAAATTCCACGCCAGGCATGACTTTCGATCAGACAGGAATTTTTTTAATGGGACCGGCTACGCCTAGGGCCTAGGTCCGTTACTCTCGCGTGTTTTTGCTTGCACCGCGTGCGTTTTTGATTCTACGGAAATCATAAACCGGTTGAAGGTGTGATCAGAAATTAGAACGATCTACTGACCTTGACACTGGAGAAACGAAAATCCTCATCACATCAAAGCACTACCGCTTTGCCGCACTGGAAAGTCGATTAGACCCACATTGACTATATACTTTGTCATCAAGTTTCCGAATCCATGGGAACCGTGGCGCAGAGAGCGGCACGACACACAGTGGTTCCAAACATGGAAGTGCTTGGACATGATTTTACGAATAAAAATAAAAATTAGGAATTATAAATATATTATATATATTTATAATATTATTTTAAATTTAACCAAGTTTAATGAGATTTCAACCAATTTATTTTGACATTTTAAATTAATTAATTTAAATTTAATTTAATTTTTAATATTTTTTTATTTTTTAATTTTTTTTATTTTTATTTTTTTTTTAATTTTTTAATTTTTTTAATTTTTTTTTTTTTTTTTTTTTTTTTTTTTTTTTTTAATTTTAATTTTTTTTTTTTTATTAATTTATAATATTACTTAAATAGGAAGAAAAATGGGACACAAAGCTAATTAAAATTAATAATTTAAGAGGAGACGTTTCGCACTAGAACGAGTCCATTTTCAATCAATAAAAACCAAGGAAAAACAAAGAAAAAACACAGTGAGTGCCTACAAAGATGAAAGAGGAAGCAAGAGTAGTCAAGAGCAGTTGTCCTTTCATCTTGTAGGCACTCACTCGGTTTTTGTTTTGTTTTTCCTTGGTTTTTATTGATTGAAAATGGACTCGTTCTAGTCCAAAACGTCTCCTCTTAAATTATTAAGTTATTTCCTTAGCTTTGTGTCCCATTCTTCTTCCAATTTATTTCTAGTATCGGGCTATTTAAAATTTTCTGTGTGTTTATAATATTATAATTGAACAAATTTCCGTTTTTCCAAATCTCCTTTAGTTTCATTTTTTATTTATTTGTTTTTTGTTTTTTAGCGATTGATAATGAAGCAGTAATGCTTCGAAACGTCTCGTTTTTAACCGGGTTTGTTTTTAGCCTTGTTTCCCCATTTTAATGTTTAGTGTATTTATAATATTATATGTAAATGTATACATTATATAATAAATCAAGATTTTCCTAATATAGCCCGAATAAACAAATATTTATATATAAAAAAAAAAAATATTATTTTGTTGGTCTATTATTCTCTTTGTGTATTTACGAGGTTCCCTCGCTGCATTTTTTAGCCAACTGAAGAGGGAGCCGTTTGGCTCCGAAACGTTTTGGTTTCGATTTTATTTTAAATTGTGTTTTATAATTACTTTTTTAGCCTTGTTTCCCGATTTCAGTGTTAAATTTTTTTATACATTATAATGTATATATAATCATAAGATTGTAATTTTCTTGCCTTATTATTTTTCGTAAATAAAATCCAAGTAAATTATTTAAACAAATATTGAGGCATTTTAACTTATTATAAATATATGTATAAATATATAATTTATAATTATTTATAAATAGCAAAATAACTTAAAAATGTGTCAAATCATTCATTCCAGAGCTAAAAATAAGTCAACATGAATTTTTTCGAGAAAATATCACATCTAAAATATTTTTAAAGCAAAATAATCAACAATTTTCTTGACCGGCAAAATTAATGTTTTGATCCACATTGCGGCAGGCGGTGTAATTGAACCACCGGTTGCGCCATCATACGTCTCATAAGAGGCACCGCAAATGACTGATGAAAAGTTTCATTAAAATTGAAACTTGAAAGAATTGAGTTAACTATTTTGACGTTCTTGGCGTTGGTGTGATATAGTATAGTAATGAGTTGTCGGCTGTCGGCTATGAAGATTAGTGCATCGTCACTCACCTGACAGGTAAGATAGAAACGTTTACGGCATTTAAAGGATTTCGAGTCGAGTACGTTCTTGTTCTCACAAATTAAGAGCTCACATTCATTGATCCTCAAAATTATTTATAGAACCAGATCAGTTTTTCCTTATAGACGCGACGAGAGAGTTTTGATAGAATTTACCTAATCTATAATCTACTTATAATGACAGCAGCACAAAAGTTTAAAACAAACAAAAGTTTAAGCTTGATTTAAAACTTTCCAATGTTATTTCGATAGGTTTAAACATGCTTAAGCGTGTTCTCTGTGGTTAAAATTGGTCTTAGAAGTTTATAAATGATGAATTGATTGAAAAATTTGCTGATTTTTGGCCATTTTTTCACGATTTCAGACCAGTGGCGTAGCTATAGGCCCCGCTGACCCCGCCGGGCGGGGGGGGGGGCGCAACGCTTTGGTGGGCGCAAAAATTTTGAGAAGAGAAAGAGAAAGAGCGAAAAGGATGAAAGGAAAGGAAAAGAGAAAAGGAAAAAGAAAATAGGGAAAGAAAAGGAAATAAAGGAAAGGAAGAGGAAAATGAAAAGGAGAAAAGGAAAGAAAAGAGAACAGTATGAGAAAAATAGAAGCTGTAGGAAAATAAGGGAGAAAGCTATATAGAGGCTCTAGCTTCAGCCAAAATTTGGGCAAAGGGGGGGGGGTCGCGGAAGCGGCCGATTTTTTCCTTAAAAAGAGGGGCGCAGCGCATTCGAATCGGCGGGGGGGCGCACGCTCAGCTAGCTACGCTACTGTTTCAGACCATAGTGAAACACGTACGGAGGCTAATAAGATGAAATTTGTGACTTTTAGACATCTAGAGCTTGTGTAGTAAAAATGTCTTGAAATGAGATTTTTAAGTCATCTTGGAAAAGAAATTCAGCTTGTAAAGCCGCCCCGAAGACGTTTTCGAGACAGACGAGTTGTGCTATTTGTATGGATTCCATTTCCACCATAGAAGCGAAATGTGCAATCTGGCAACGTTACACTTAGTTAATTTAAACTTACGAAAAATATCGAAATAATAGAGATCGGCGATGACCACCAAATGGGGCTCTTGCAAACTTTTGCTACAGGGAATTGAAGAGTTGGTTCTTGCATATAAACCTGTAAAAATGACAATAAGTACACTAAAAAATCACGAAATTCACTCTCAGAATCGAGCCTATATTAGCGGAGAGACGCAGATATCATGGGAGATTCCCATCTAAATTGAGACATATCTCTGTGTTTTTGTAGAGAAAGTGACATAGTTGACAGGAATCTCCCATAGTACCTGCGTTGAACCGCCATTACGATATTGCCGTTATAGCAGTTATGTGAGTTTATTACTGAATTATAGACTTTCTTAGTGTGATTTTCGTTAATTCCGCTGGTGTTGTCATCAGATTGGACTATTTATTTGCTTATAGCAAAAGTGTGCGAGAGCCCCATTAGAGGTAGTTTCAGAAGTGTAGGCGGACCAAAACCATAATCTTTGGCGAATTTTCAACTTTCATTCCTTCAAATTAATACCGAATTTGCTCCTGACTTTATTCTTTTGTGTTTAAAGTTTTCCTCATTAAAAAGTGAACACTCAATTTCATTTTTATTCATTTTTATCGAGTAATATCAGAAATAATGTTGAAAAATTCCAAAGATTATCGGTCTAAGTCCGCCTACACTTCTGAAACTACCTCTAGCACGCTTCGCTACTGTGATTTAGTTTAGCGTCAGCGGAAAGTCCTGATACGATCGTGGAACCACCCTTAACATACATTGACCTCCTCGGGTGATAATCGTGTAGGTGTTTAGGTATCTATATACATAAATTAAAAAAAGTCTAGGGGGTAAAAAAAAAAAAACAAAAACAAAAACAAATAAGTAGCGGTTTGAGCTGCCCACATCCCCATTAAACCCACACTCACACGTCCACCACTCTTTAACATTAACTCACGCTATACTATATAGGTATACTAACAATGCTATCAAGGAGGAGCGAGTAATCAAGTGATTAATTAACCGGTAGCGTACTTGTCTTGTATACTTGTATTCAATTAGGAAGAGTAAATAATAAAGTACTGCGGACAAGCACAAAACGAAATGTGGGAAAGGGGTGGGGGAGGCACGGAGTCAACTCGTATAAGAGAAGTTAAGCGCCGGCCGGGGCCGGGCCCCCTCAGTCCAGGCTCCTTCGCTAATGATGATAGTTCCTGTAGCACTGACAGCCAGACTCGCGAAGAGGACTGGTTTGTTTGTTGGAACGACGCTGTTGTTGCGGGAAGAACGGATAGGTTTAGCAGCGTCATTTGCGACCCCCAAGGGTCGGCCAAAAGTGAAAAAGTGATTCCTTATTCTCCCCCCCCCCCCCCCCCCCGAAGAAAAAAGTTTTGAACTACTATTTGGTGGAAGGATATGCAGGACAGTAGAGTACCTAGAATAATATTGATGAGCAAAAAAAAAAAGGGTCATAACATTTTTGCCCCCCTCCCCCAGCCGAACCCGAAATGGCGCCCCTTGATAGGTTAAACAGCTCCTATATAAACTGACTCGAATTATCTGATTCGACTCAATTTGCTTTTAATCGATTCGATTCATGAACGATACAAGGGTTCTGGGTCATTCCAGCTTAACTGTCCCACCCGCAACATTTTAAAACTTTTCTTTTCATCCTTTACTTTTCAATTTTCAATTTGCTGGCAATCAAAAGGGTGGTAATTGAGTGACCTACAAATATTTCTCTAAGAAAACAAAAACTTGATGTTAGAGAATCAAAAAAATGGATTTTAAATGTTGCTGGTGGGACAGTTAAGCTGGAATGACCCTTCTGTTGCAAGTTTTGTTTTTCAGATAATAAACCCTTAACAAAACTTATCAAAATGAAGCAATAACACGCACAGGAGTTCCAACTCCGATCATCATGCTTGGAACTACTGTGTGTTCCTGTGTTATTGTTTCATTTTGTTAAGTTTTCGACACAAATATCGGTTTCCGTACCTTTCACAACCTTTTGTGAGGAATTGAGGATATTGAAACGTAAGAATTCGAACAGACGCCGTCAGTGTTTACTGTTTATTTGTTTACGAAGTCAGCTGTGATGACAGTCGGCCGTGATTATTTGAATGTGCCGCGCTAATTTCGCGAAATATCGTGCACGTGGTGGAAAGATACAGGGGTGAATAGTGTCTAGTGTTTTTCGCAATTTGTGAGTTCATTACTGAATTTTAGTGTTTTCTGATGCTGCCATGGTTATTTTCTCGGCTTCTTACATAGGAATTAATATACTTCAAAACGCAGTAGCCGAAGTGTGCAACAGACCCATTTTCAGCAGCCAATCAGAGATGGAGCCTCGTATGGCGAGACTCTTTCATACATAAGGGACTCTAGCGTACTGTATACAGTAGAGCGGATAGCTTCCAACATTTCACACTGCTCTCGTTTGACCGTCGCGCGCGATTCGCCATTTTCACATCTCCCGCGTTTATGTTGTTCGCGACGTCTTTTAATACGTCACGTAACGTCCAGCTCGCGAGGATGGGCATGGGCACGAGAAGACGTGAGCCCAGTGAATCCTTTTAACCCCCCCCCCCCCCATATCCCCCCGTGCCCCCACCCCCTTTCCATCCATCCCCATCTTCCCACGACTAGCACGTCTACGTCTATGACAACGGTGGCGACGCACACTGGATCAAAATATGGATTTTTCTGGACAAACAAATTTGCTGTTTTTCTGCTGTAAAACTCAAGTTTCAGCGTAGGGGTCATAATTTCAAATCAGGCCAATTGAGCATGCATGCTCCGTGAAAATTTCAAGTCAAAATTTAAACCCAATGAGTGATTTTTTACCTACAGTAAACTACTAGAAAAGACTTTTTACCGAAGGGTTCCGCTGAATTTTCGATATTTCTCATGTACCGCGGAAACAGCCGGAAACGCATGATGAACTGATGAAAAATATCTTGTCGATTGTCGGTTACGCTGTCGGTTACGTAACCGACTATTTCAAAAGTACTTAATAAAAACAATATATTACTAGTTACAATAATCTCTGATGTTAATTTTTAAAGCAAATTACGGTAGTTGAATTAAATTAAAAATTACAGGGCGGAACTTTATACTGTATTACCTACCTGTTTCGTATATTTAAGTGCCGCTGACTAGGACCATAGGCAAATCACGAGATCGGATTTGTTGGTGAAAATCGTTGCCAAATAAAATCCATTTGCACAGATGTTGATAATTCCTGTTTAAAACGTTGGAGCGTGGTTGAGAAAATCGTAAGTTACCCAGTTTCACTTTTAAATAAACTTTTAAGATGTTGTAAAACAGTAAAATCCGTGCGTAACCGACGGACATTTTGAACCAAAAAAACAATTGAAATTAGTATTTAAATAACTTTAAAAGCAATTATTACTATTGCTCCTCATAAAATTAAGTTATTTCGACTTAAAAATCGAATCATCGAACTTATTTGATATTTTTTAAAAACGTATTCTTGTTTGGGACACCATTTGGCCCGTTTAGAAATTATGACCCGTAGACATTTTCTTATGGAAACCATGTCATTTGACTCATTTTTAACCCTTTATTGACCAAGCCCGAGTTTCCTTTTTTTTCTCCCCTAGTCTATTTACCATTGTTTCCAGTCTCATATGATTACACTAAGCAACATAAGATTATATTGGGCGCCTTCAGTTCCTCGTTTAGGCAATTCCAACTCCCCCGAGTACGAAGAGTTAACTACCTTCCCTGTACAAACAGAAAGAGTGGCGTTCTCTTAGACTAACAATAAGTTGGTCTATAAAGAGCTATCGTTAAGCTCTTAAAAGTATGATTTAACACAGTTTGAAGCTATATTGCTGCTTATTATTTATTGTTTCTATTTTTTTATTTGCAAAATTTTTTTTAAATTTTTTTATTTGCGTCGGGAAAGAATGTTTTAGTCCACTGTGCACTGTGCGACGTGCGTCAACCAATCGACGTCCGCGACGCTAAATGCTAATCGCATATCGCTGCGCCAAACCCGGCGTTTTGCTTAAATTCGCGCGCGCGCGGAGCAGTTGCAGCGCAGCATCGCGCGATTGCACCGCGATCCGCTTTAACCCTTTACTGCAGGAATTATTTTTCTTCCTCCGACAACAAGAATTTTGGACCAATTTCGATTCTCAATAAAAATAGAAAAATGGCCCGGAATATTCCTGGCATTGCTGTTTTTTGCCTTTAAAACACCTAGAAAGTACCGAAAAAATTGAGCCACTGCAAACACGGAGACATAGATTCGTCTAAAAATGGCTAGGTTTCCGATGTAAAGTTCCCGAAAAGAAATTCTGGCAGATTTCATAAGGATTCTGGTCTTCTGGACATTTTAGCCAATAATGTTAGCATTTATGACCAGACTGATTCGGCAGTTTCGAGGAGAATTGTCTGGTGGAAAATGCCAGACTTTCCGGCTAAAATGGCAAGAATGGGTCTGTTGCAAACTTTTGCTACAACAATTAAGAGTGTTTAATCTCATGTAAAATCGCCTGAAAAGTTCATTGGTGGCATCAGAAAGACATAAAATGCAATAATAAACTCACAAGAGGCGTTTAATGAAATCCAAGATGGCGGTAAAATATCGAGCAACCTGTATGCATGCACCACGAACATCCAAGGATAGCCAACCTCACAATGTCGATCACACCCGATCACAACGTAAATAAACACATAACCTCTGAAACTGTGAGGTTGTCAACGTTGGCAATCCTTGGATGTTAAAGGTGCATGCATACAGATTGCTCGATATTTTACCGCCATCTTGGATTTCATTAAACGTCTCTTGTAAGTTTATTATCGCATTTCATGACTTTCTGATGCCACCAATGGACTTTTCGGGCGATTTTACGTACGATGAAACACTCTTTATCGCTGTAGCAAATGTTTACAACAGACCCATTCTGCTTAAAAAGACCAGAATTCTACTGCATACCGCCAGAATTTCTTTCTGGAAACTTTTTAATTATAGAGCTATGACCGTTTTTAGCAGAATATTTTTCTCTGCGTGACACTGGCGTACAGCGTGAAATTTGGCAACGTTATATTTCGTCCATTTAAACACATGAAAAAGATCGAAGTGGTGGGTGTTCGTGAACGCCTTCGCATTCGACCTTTTACATGGGTTTAAATGGACAAAATACGACGTTGCCACACGGCACGCTACGCTACAACTGCAGTGTGTGGCAACATTGGAACTCCCTTCGTGCTTTACCACGTTGCGAGCTGCATCCACGTCCAGAGTTGCATCGCTTGTCGAGTTTCGAAGAGCACTGGCGCAATACTATAGGGACGGACGAAGAAGACACAGAACCCCCCCCCCCCACAGTTCACCAAAAGAGATCGAGGGAGGCAATACTGCGGGGAGGGGTAACGAGGGAGGGGATTAGCTCAGCTTTCTCCTTTCATACACCCACTAATCGCGTCGCGTACGCCCTGCCGATGCACATGCATTTTCAACGAAGGAGATGATATTGAGTTTCATATAAAGAAAGGAAGGAGTATAGATATATATTATTCTTATTCTTCCTCTTCATCTCTCTAAAACAAACCGAGCACCAAACTGACGTTCTTTCGATCGGATCAAATGACCCCATCAAGTGTCGAGTACCCGACAAGGCGCGGCAGAAAAGCGCGGGCACTTTAAAATGTAAGCTCTTCATTAGGCCTTCATTCAATTTAATTCAATCAATGAATTCGGTGAAGCTCGCGAGGAAAGAGTGGGGAGCAAATGTTCGATAGACGGTTTTAGTCAAGGTAGATGGAGAACAGGTATGGACATCACTTGGCTCATCCAGGGGGCGTGGCCATCTCTGAAAAGCGACTTCACACACGGAAAAAAATGTTCAGTAGACAGCACCTAAATTCAGATTGGCTCAACCTAAAATTTAGATTATATTTGAACACCATAAATTTAGGTGGAGCCACATATTGACTTTGGTAAAGGACAAGGTGAGCGGCTGCATAAAATTTAGGTTGCCTTGACCTAAATCTTTCTTCCTTCCCACCTTAATCGCTTATAGTTTTTAACGCTTGCAGGTTACCTGCACATAAATTTTAGACAGTAATGACCAAAATTTTGTCTCCATCCACGATAAATATGGCGTGCCCCCCCATTAATTTAGGTTGTACTCACATAAAAATATGTTTCAATGTCTTAAATACTATGGTTGCTGCAACCTAAATTATTCCTAACTATATGGGCCCCTCCCTGGGGTGCAGGGGCGTAGCCAGGGGGGGGGGGGGGGGGGGTCAAGGAGGCTTGGACCCCCCCCTCCCGTTTCTACTACCGTTTCTTAAGGTGCAGGCAACCAAGTGATCGTTTGCGGCTACCTAAATTTAGGTGGCCTCGATCTAAATTCCCCTAACCTAACGTTTAGGTTGACAAAAGGCCGAAATTTTTTTTCCGTGCAGAGATCTTGGTTTTGGGACTAATTAAGTTTTCTAAAGTTATCTGTTGGCGCTAACTTTGACGTTTTGTTGCCTTATTTGGTTGCTTTATCTAACGGATTCTACACTTTCGATGACTGATTCTTAGGAAAATGACAAGAAAATTACATTGAGCGAAATTCCATTGCGCGACTCGTTCACTGTTCAGTTCTACGCGAGTGATAGCCGTTTGCAATTGCTGTTTTGTGATGTACAAAAATACTTCTTTGTCAAAAGCGACAACTTCATACCTTACTGTCTCCATTGTGCCACGTATATTTAGTATAATGAGGCACGCATTTCCTGTTGCCTATCCAGAATCATCCATTCACGTTGTAAGGCGATTGGCTCCTGAAATATGAAGGAAAGCCAAGAGGAAGTTATAAGCAGGGGGAAAAAACACATTTTCAACCATGTGGCACGTTAATGAGGCTCTTGCAAAGTTTTGCTACAGGTGATTGAAGAGATGATTCTTGCATGAAAACCCTGTAAAAATGACGATGAGTACACTAAAAAATCACGAAATTCACTCTCAGAATCGGGTTTATTGGCGGAGAGACGCAGGTATCATGGGAGACTTCCATCTAATTTGAGACATTTCTCTGTCCGGAGAGAAAGTACCATAATAGACAGGACCACGATACCTGCGTTGCATTACGAACTTGCCGTTGTAGCAGTTATGTGAGTTATATTACTGAATTTTAGACTTTCTTAGTGCGATTTTCATGATTTTTGCTGGTTTTTACAGAAGGTTGGACTATTCATTTGCTCACAGCAAAAGTTTGCAAGAGCCCCATTTAGTAAAAAACTGCGCGTGGAACGGCTCAACTCGCCATAATAAGTATTCAACGCTCCATCGGAGGGTACTGATAACGTCGACACCCACAACGTCGACACGCAACGTCGACAACCATAACGTCGACAAAAATTCGGTGACGACGTAGAGAAATCGCGACACCGCGCTGGGGAAACAACATCGACACTCACAACGTCGACACCCAATTTTTGTCGACGTTATGGTTGTCGACGTTATCAGTACCCTCCGCTCCATCTATATTACCTTCGAAGCATCATCGGAACGATCTCATCGAAGACTCTCGATGCGTCGAAGAGGGAGCATTTGACTTTTCGAATTGCTGCGAGGTTGAAAAGTGATAGTTGAAACTTTCAAACTTTCTCATTATTTCTATCTTTGCCATTAGGACTTCCTTGGTGTATCGCTGAGAGTTTAAGTTTAGAAGAACGGGGAGAGGGGGGGGGGCTTGTTTTAGTATTTTCGGTGCGCTCCGAAGAATTCCCAGCGCACCAACAGCCATGGGCGGATACAGGGAATTGTCTTTCTCTCTCTCTTCCCATTTGAAAGCGTGCGTTAGAAAAGGACAGAAGAGGGGGCCAAACTCACGTGATGGCCCCCTCTGCTGTCCTTTTCTAACACATGAGTTCAAATGGTGAGAGAGAGAGAGAAAGACAATTCCCTGTATCCGCCCATGCCAACAGCAAACGCAGTATAAACGAGTATGCGTCAATTCTCGGTCAAGTTTAAAAAGTGGATACCTCAAATTGTCATGATAAATCAAAACGGAATTGGATCAAAATTTCCACATACCAAATCGGCTCGAACCTGAACCCGACCGAACCAGTATAATTCATTGAGTCAGCGAGCGCGATGCAGCAAAATCAGCAGCGGGCGGCAATTCTGAATACGGCACGCTCGAACTGCAAACAATCTGACGCTCGTGATTCAGATTTATAATTTTCTGAAAGAGATCTTTTTGTGCTTCTTCTCTTTTTCTTTCTTTATCTCTCCGCTGAAAAAGAGAATAGAGATCAGAAATATACTAAAAATGTCAAGTCTATTATTCCACCACAAGGATCCGGCGAAGAATTATTATAAGGTCTCAAAGAGTGCAGTCGGCAAAAAAAAAAAAAAAAAAAAAAAAAAGTGTATAAATATTGCAGTTAAATTATATAGCCCCGTAATGGCTCACCGACGGCAATAGGTCATCATTTAAATACTACTTCGTGTTCGTGAACTAACCGGCCGGCAACAGTTACGGCCGGGCCGTGGCCTCAACACAATGGGCTCATTCATAATGGGCCATACTCGCTCCAGTCTATAAGTGAGTGTATTTATGCCCGACTCTTCCTTAATTGTTTTTTTATTGTATCGAGCGTAATCTCAACTGGAAGGGGGTGGGAGAGAGGGAGTTCGGTGGATGGGAGAGGAGAGGAGAGATGAAAACGATCTTTTATATCTCGTTGTTTTGCACCATGAGCCATTATGAAACATAGGATGAGTCGAATCACTCCTACCTCACTGACTTGACTTCTTCTAGCACAATTTATGATCCGTTCCGTTTTGGAGTCGGGGGAGCGGGACATGGGATTGACCAGCAGGCAGCAGCAGAGGGCAAAGTGCAAATAGTGGGAGGTTGAAAATGTATTTCTCGCGGATTTTCGGCAAAGCCCACGTTTCTCTCAAACGCACAATTTTTTTTTTTTTTTTTTTTTTTTTCTTCCCAGTTTCCTCCAAGCAGTAACCCTGCTTGGAGGGAGTTTATTATTTACTAAATGATATCCATAATAACCAATAATACACAACTTAATGGGCAAACCCCATAAGGGGTTTACTGCCCTAAACTAAACTACTAAACTAAACTAAAGTTTAAACTAAACTAAAGTTTAAACTAAAATACTACAGTCATGCCAAATTTCAAATCCTCAGCTCGATTTCACGAAGCGGTCGTATGTTTTTCCGTCTCTACCGTGGTCTCGTGAACTTGGCTTTCTGAAATGACCGACTCATTATACTTTAACAGTTTCTTTCCTATACTAATTATAATTAGAATATAATTGAACTTCAAAAAAAAAAAAAAAAAAAAAAAAAAAAAAAAAAAAAAAATGAAGTTTATACATGGAAGTATCAACCAAACATTTGGCAGCCTTTTGAAAAAAAAAAAAAAAAAAAAAAAAATGAAGTTAAGTGTTTCGTACGAAAAATCCACTCCCTCTCACCATCTTAAACTCTCTCGCGTATTTTCTATTATTTAATTTTCTTTATTGAAGGTGAAGGTAACCTTCAAAACAGGCTCGCCTATGGAGGTACCGAATTTTCAGTCTTTAATTTTTATGTTAATTCTACGTTAGTTTATTTAATTTGTCTAGTATATAGTTTATGTGTAACTTGAGTGATTTAACTTTTTTTTTTTTTTTTTTTTTATTGGCTTTTGTCTAAAGACTGGAAATAAATCATTTATCATTTATCATTTATCACTTTCTTCATTTTCAATCCCCTTTCCTCTCTAAATAATTTTTTTGTCTTAAATGTACAGGTGGGGACAAACAGAGTGTCAGACGACTCCTTGGATTTTGGTTAGGCAGGCCACGCAATGCTTAAATTCATTGAAATGAGTATTGCGTGTGGTCTACCTCCAGGAGTCGCCTGACATTCTTTTTGTCCCGACTGAGCCATCAAGAGCCTGCTGCTTGAAAAAAATATTGTCGGGGTCGAAAACAATGTCAGACGACTCCTGGAGGTAGATTACACGCAATACTTATCTCAATGAATTTGAGCGTTGCAGGTGGCCTACCTAAGTCAAAATCGAAGGAATCGCCAGACATTCTTTTGGTCCCCGATTATACAAGAGACTACTAGTAGTCCCTTTGACGGAAGTTCTGTTACGGAGTAATGACATGACGTTCGTGCATATGAATTATGAAACCGCCTTGACGAAATCGATGGCTAAGCGCAACGGTGGACCAGCGGTGGACAGGCAAATTTACCGGCATTCCGATCCGTTCCCATGTATACGGTCCTTTTCTCCAATCCCCCCTCCCATCGACTCGTTATTGCAGAGCCTTCAAAGTCTTCGACTTATGCTCGCCTTCGTGAAAGCCTAAAACTAAAGACCAATCAAAACGCGTAGAGCTCGTGTAGGCACTATGAGGCACTCCCTAACAAAATGTCCATAAAGGCACTCCAGACTACACCTATTCTACTCGTCCAATCAGGACGCTCCCATCAATATTTCATCAAACGTTCCAATTTGAACTGCACGGAAAAAAAAGATTAGTGAAAATAACCATACGGATACCTGATTTTGGCACCTGCTAGATGTTATGGTAAACTTGACCAGAAGTATGGTATACATTTACCGATACTCTGAGTAAATTCGACATGCAATCAGGTAACATCACCTAGTACCTAGCCAAAACATAGTATACTTCTGGTTAACATTATTATAACGTCTAGCAGGTGCCAAAATCAGGTATCCGTATGGTTATTTTCACGGTAGTTTTTTTTTCCGTGTACCTAGCGGCTCCAGCCGCAATCAGTACATACAGCTATTACGAGTATTATGTGTACTGTGTAACACGCTTTTGGCTTCAAGCGGCTATGATGGCGGCTCGTGAAATGCGATACATCGATGTCTACTCCATTTAAAACTATAGAAATGTATCGATCATCAGGGGGTGCAATTGAACCCCCGAGAAATCGATACTTTCCTATAGTTTTAAATGGAATGGACATCGATAAATCGCATTTCACGAGCCGCCACAGCACTGGTGGCTCGTGAAATTATCAGAATTGCGGATATTATTTTGTCTTTTCTTTTTCTTCTTTTTCTCCTCCTCCTACTGAAGTCATCACGACTTCCACGGAGCACACTGTAGATAACGCGACGCGACCCGTGTGAGCCATAGCCGTAGCCAGAATATTGTCTTTCTCTCTCTTAGCCCATTTAAACGCATGTGTTAGAAAAAGACAGAAAGAGGGGCTGAAGTCACGTGACAGCCCCTATATCCATCCTTTTCTAACACATGTGTTTAAATGGGCTAAGAGAGAGAAAGACAATATTCTGGCTACGGCTATGGTGTGAGCCATACGATCAACTCGGCGCAAGTGTTTCTGGTTTGGTGCATTTGTAATGCTAGGTGAATGTAGGTATCCCACCTGCCATCATATATAGATCTATTATCACAGATTTGACGGCATCAAAAGCTACATGAGAATTTCAGCCAATAATTGAGAGCTATAGTTGTGTATAGGATCGTCTGAAGAGGGCTGAAAAAAAAAACCTGTCCGGCATTCTTTTGTTACCATCGATCATTGTGTTGTATATATCGTGTGTTTCAATCGACCGCGGTAAGCAAGATGAGAATCGCGGATATTATTTTGTCTTCACTTCTTCTTTTTCTTCTCCTCCTCCTCCTTCTTTTTCTTCCTCTTCTCCTGTGGTGTTTTTTTTTTTTTTTTTTTTTTTTTTTTTTTTTGCGAGGAGTCTTGACTCTTGCCCCTATATCTTTTTCACGATTTTTGCACAGCTTTTGTGAGTCGGTGGAGTGGAGGTGGGACAGCGCAGTTCACGATGAAACAATGCAAATAGGAAAATACGCCAAGACGAATAGAACGTTGCCACACTGAGAGTGAGTCTCCGACATTTCGTGCAGATTTTGCGCGCTAGAGTGCGCTCTAGTTCGATTGAAGTCAGCAAACTGCAAAGAGCCCTGGTAAAAATCATCAACAATGTCTCAGCATGAGAGTTGGATCTTGATTTCATGTTGATCTTATGATGATCTCATGCTGAGCTACAGATGATTTCTACTCACACTGAGAAAAAACTTTGGGCAAAATATCGATACCTAGCATTTTTTGGGCAGGAGAACCAAAGTTTTAGGCAGGAGAACCAACGTTTTAGGCAGGAGAACCAAAGCTTTAGGCAGGAGAACCAAAGCTATATAGGCAGGAGAACCAAAGCTTTAGGCAGGAGAACCAAAGCTTTAGGCAGGAGAACCAAAGTTTTAGACAGGAGAACCAAAGTTTTAGGCAGGAGAACCAAAGCTTTAGGCAGGAGAACCAAATCTATATAGGCAGGAGAACCAAAGCTTTAGGCAGGAGAATCAAAACTTTAGGCAGGAGAACCAAAGCTTTAGGCAGGAGAACCAAAGCTTTAGGCAGGAGAACCAAAGCTTTAGGCAGGAGAACCAAAGACTTCGATTCTCTTACCCAAAGAGTGCTCGGTATCGATATAGTGCCGGCTACTTTGATCAAGTGTGCCTAAAGTTTTTTCTGGGTGATCATCATGAGATCAACATGAAATCAAGTTCCAACTCTCATGTTTGATGAGGGTTTTTACCGTTAAGGGTCATTCCAGGTTAACTGTCCCACCCGTCACATTTAAAAATAATTGTTTTATTCTCAAACGTTGAGTTCTTCATGTTTAAGCAATGGGAAGGGTAAGAGGTCAGAAAATTGTCATTCTTTTCTTCGCTGAATAGTTGAATATTTCAAGTTTTAAAACGAAAAAAAAAAATGGTTTAAAAATGTGACGGGTGGGATACTTGATACCTGGAATGACCCTTAAGGAGAATATTCATAACTACTTTTCTTTTGAGGTTACTATGGATTGAGTTTTATTTCGCACAAGCTCAAATGGAAACAAAAAACTATAATCGATCGTTACCGATTCGACACTACATACTTACAAATACAGTCGTGCCACTATGCATAACTTGCTATAAAACGACGACTTACAAATACAGTCGTGCCACTATTCATAACTTGCTATAAAACGACGACTTACAAATACAGTCGTGCCACGATGCATAACTTGCTATAAAACGACGACATTTTTCTAAATTTGTAATTCAGAGACGACACATGAGATCGCAAGAGTGTCTCACTGACTTGGCTTGGGTCTGAACCGTCCTCCAAATTTAATTTGCAATTCAGAAACATATACCTCGAGCCAAAATGCCTTGAGATTTCTCGAAGAAGTTTCAAGGGATTTTCAAGTAAGACTGAAACACGAGTGCGCGATTCAAAAACGCTTCGGAAACGCTCAAGGAAAATCTCACGGAGATAATTTTAAGATGGCTCGTTAGCTACCTAGAAATAAACTTAAGAGTTCTCCGCAGCATTGATGATTGGCACGGGAAGGCGTCGCTGATGGATTGCAATTTATCTCACACAACTCAGCTCGGCTTGAGTCTTTCCCAAGTCAAGCCGAGTAAAAGAGATCTTAACCCTTTATGAGCCAAGCCCGAGTATGTTCGTTTTTCTCTTCTGGTCTATTTGACATTTTTTCAGTCCTCATTCAGGATAAACTCGATTATCGATTAAAACACTTACAAGATAAGGCTCCGTTCGGGCGCCTTCAATTTGGTGTACAGGCAATTCCAACTCCCTCGAGTACGAACAGTTAACTACCTTCCCTACATACACGGAAGAGTGGCATTCTTTTGAACTAACCTACAGTGACTTAGATAAACCACAGTGCGGCCATTTGCCCTCCACCCCTCAAGAGTGCACCACCCACTTTAGCATTGGAGCATGGGGAGTATGATTGTTCTTGGGTTTCGGAATGAAGATTTCTCTACCCCCTGTCTGAACAAAGTCATTAATGCTATGTATAAACCACTTTTAGGGTGGGAGGTTGCGATATTTTTTGCGAGTAACTCAGGAACACACTTCCTCCCTACGGCGCCCGCGTTAAGTTGGGTGCGCATCCGCGGGGGGTCAGTTACGGGGAATCGTTGATTTCTCTTAATTTTGCGCACCAATATGTTTCAAATTTGACAGAAGCCCTTCAGTCGTGTCTAACTTGCCTATGAGAACCCTATAAAACTGTAAAAATACTTTTAAATGCTCAAATTCGCGATCTAAGGAATCCGACCAATCAGAAAGACGACCGAAATGGCCGCACTGTGGTTTATCCAGTCACTGTAAACTACCCTGATCTGTAATGGGTTAAGCAAAGTCTCTAAAATTCACTCTGAGATATCACTTCTTGAGGCGAAACCCGTGGTAAATTTAATTCGGCTAATCTTTACAGGGTATAAATCGGTGCTCATGGAGGTGCCCTGGAAATTAATGTTTCAAAAGTCAAAGAGTTGGCAACGAGGGAATGGCGCTATTGAAGATTTTCGTGATGTTGCGACGCGGGTGAGGCAGGAGGCTGTATGAGCTGCTCTGCCGCAGCTGTGACTATAAATACAGTACGTCTAAAAAGTCCGCCTGTCTCATGAGTCTTCTCGCATACTTTAGCTGTATACAGCCAGTGGCGTCATTTCAGGTTTTGCCAGGGGGGGGGGGGGATTTGATGATTTTTTTTTTTTCTTCTCATGCATTTGGGCCGTGAAACTCTGTCCTTCGAGGTCTTTGATATGGCATAAATGGTCATAATCACTCACTATTGAGGCAAATTTTGGGAAAAAATACATTTTGTTTCCAATTTGTCAAGAAATTTAAAGCTTTTTAACCTATACTCAATTGACAACCTCTCCCCCGCCCTCTCCACGCATCTTCTGTGTGAGCTAATATTCCTGGATGTGCCAAACCAGTGGAGGGGGATTTCCCCCCTGCCCTCTCCTCCAAATGACGCTACTATAAACGGCAATACATATCACGTATTCCCATAGATTTCAACAGAAAAACGCTGATCAACACACTAAGAATCTTGCAAATCTAATAGTAAAATATAGTACGAGTATTATTTTTTTTTTTTTTTTTTTTTTTAAATAGACATTAATTCAAACAGCTTCCTTGAGCTGTCTATTGTAGACAATTAAACAACTATACCGCGCCGCGCCACGATCTTGAAGGTTTAATAAAAAATTTACAAACAGACGGAAAATTACGGATGAAAGAACTTTGAGGGTCAAAACCACCCCCACGCGAATGTTCGTGCAAGTTTTTCGCAGGTGAGTAATGCACGGAAAAAAAAGATTAGTGAAAATAACCATACGGATACCTGATTTTGGCACCTGCTAGATGTTATGGTTAACTTGACCAGAAGTATGGTACATTTATCGATACTTTGAGTAAATTCGACATGCAATCAGGTAACATCACCTAGTACCTAGTCAAAACATAGTATACTTTTGGTTAACATTACCATAACATCTAGCAGGTGCCAAAATCAGGTATCCGTATGGTTATTTTCACCGTAGTTTTTTTTCCGTGTGGGGGGGGGGAGGGGGACGCCATTTCTATAAGTACTTCAGGACCACACTGTAGAGGTACGAGACATTTAAGCTATGTACACTGTACAGCGTACACTCCGGAGTGTGGTATGGTGTGTGGCACTACTGAATACTGTTCTACACGAGTCGTGCCTTCGACGAAACCGGTAAACTTAAACGGTGACTTAAAAGTATTATATACTTCCCATCAGGCCACAGGTTAGGTTACTCCTGCTCCTGGGCATACGCTAAACAAATTAGTATGGGTGGTGTATATAAACAGCTAGTCAACTTACGGCGTGCAAGTCAGCAGGTTAATAAAGTTCAACCCGCGGAGTCAACGATCAAAGCCAAACTATATATACGTTTCTCCGACCGACCGCTTCTATAGTTTGATGAGCTTTGCGGGATGCGGGCAGTGGCGTCGCGAGCAATTTGGCAACAATGTATTCTATCCATTTAAACTCATGTAAAATATCGAATTCAGGGGGTGCACAGTGCACACGGCAAATTCGATATATTTAATGAGTTTAAATGGAGCAGTTGCATTGTTGCCAGATGGCACGCGACGCCACTGGATGCGGGTATTGCGGGTGATGGTATTAAGGTATACATCAATAGCTTGTGCAGTGGCGGCTCGTGCGATTTTGCAACCGTGTTTTTTGCCATTTAAACCTATGCAAAAGTATCGAAATCATGGAGGTGCAACTGCACCTTCTGAAGATCGATTGTTTTACATGGGTTTAAAAGGAGAGAAAAGATTGTTGCCACAAAGCACGAGCCGCCACTGGCTAGTGGGGCTTGAATTGACAAGCTCACTTGGAACTTATGCACATTCGCCAAGATTCGAAGGGATTCGAAATAATAAAGACCGCAACGGCGACGCGTGAAATCTGACATCATTGCAAGTGGTCCGTTTAAACCCTCGTGAAATATCGATTCGAGAGAATACACTGTGCATCCCCAATATGTCGACCTTCTTCACGACTTTAAATGAACTAAATATAACGTTGCCACAATTCACCCGCCGCCATTGCTAAAGACTTAAAAAGCTCATTTTATTTACAGAATCGGGTGAAGATTCGAGTTTCGGAACACCAAACGCCAAAGTCAACTAAACCACTTCTAGCCAATCAGGAGCGTTGTTTTTTGTTGTCTCTCACAGTTGAGTTACTCTTTTCGCCCCCCACCTCGCAGAACGGGTACATATGGGTCTGTTGCTCACTTCGGCAAGAGCGTTTTAAAGTATCAATTCTTATGTAAAAAGCTGTAAAAATAACAATGGCAGCATCAGAAAACAGCAAAATTCATTAATAAACTCACAAATTGCGAAAAACACTAGACACTATTCACCCATGTATCTTTCCACCACGTGCACGATATTTCGCGAAATTAGCGCGGCACATGCAAATAATCACGGCCGACTGTCATCATAACTGACTTTATAAACAAATAAACAGTAAACACGGACGGCGTTTGTTTGAATTCTTACGTCTCAATATTCTCAATTCCTCACAAAAGATTAAGAAAGGTACAGAAACCGACATTTGTGTCGAAAACTTATCAAAAGGAAACAATAAACACGCAGGAGTTCCGAGTATGATTTCAACTTCAATCATCATCTTTGGAACTCTCCTGTGTGTTATTGTTTCATTTTGATAAGTTTTCGACACAAATGTCGGTTTCTGTACCTTTCTTAATCTTTTGCGAGGAATTGAGGATATTGAGACGTAAGAATTCAAACAAACGCCGTCCGTGTTTACTGTTTATTTGTTTATGAGGTCAGTTGTGATGACAGTCGGCCGTGATTATTTGAATGTGCCGCGCTAATTTCGCGAAATATCGTGCACGCGGTGGAAAGATACAGGGGTGAATGGTGTCTAGTGTTTTTCGCAATTTGTGAGTCTATTAATGAATTTTGGTATTTTCTGATGCTGCCATTGTTATTTTTACAGCTTTTTACATAGGAATTGATACTTTAAAACGCTCTAGCCGAAGTGTGCAACAGACCCATTCCGAGGCTCGGGTGCAGCATCGATACCATCCATCATCGGTACCGAGCAAACAGTTCGGGTGAGCTACTAAAATGCAGAGCCGTTGGTTCGGGTGAAAATCTTCACTCAACATTGTTAAATAAAATTCGCTTAGAGTAAAGTGTAAATGGGACAATTTGAGGTTACAGAATATAAATCCTTGGAATTTATTTCAAAAAGTGCAACAGATCAATTGACAAAATACTGTTCCGGGGGCTTTATCCGAGCAGTGGCGTCGCGTGCCATCTGGCAACAATGCAACAGCTCCATTTAAACTCGTTAAAAATATCGAATTTTCCTTGTGCGCTGTGCACCCCCTGAAATCGATCTTTTACGTGAGTTAAAATGGATATAATACATTGTTGCCAAATTGCACGCGACGCCACTGTATCCGAGTAACTTATAGTTTCACAAGATTAGAGCCACCCACACCCACGCCCTCACAATGTTATAGACTATAGAGCGCCTTTACATTGAATCCGTTTACTGTGCATGACGCATCAAGAGTAAACGTTTACGCCATGGTCGATGCACACTGATGCGTGGACCAATTCTATCCAGGTTGATAACTATGGACGGACGTGGTGATGAGTAATGAGTGTACCACTGCACTGGCTTTTAATTTTTTCAGCCAGGAAAGGGTTAATAAAATAATAAATGAATGAGTAACTAGATAGACAGACACATAAATAATAGGTAGGAAGTATCTTAAAAATGCATCAGGCATGCACGCACTAAATCCGCGTCCATCAAACGCAACACGTGCTTTGATTATTGCGTCATAGGGTTTGGACGGCGCAGAGGCCGCGGCGACCATCCGTCCGTCAAGAAGACAGCAAAACGCAGCGGTGTCCCTCACCTTTATCTTGATGGCATGGCGGGCCGCATTGTCGGAGCAAGAGATTGCGGTCCGCATCGCCACGAAAGAACTCCGAATACAATTTTCCACACCAATTATGAGAATATTAGTTTATGATCCTCCCCCGCTTACTCCCCCCGCCTCCTCCCCCCGCCACCTCCCCCCGCACACCCTCTTTCTTTTTTACAGCGCTCACTCTCTTGGTCGTGAACGCAACGGTTTCACACTCCGCACGAGAAAGAAAGAGACAGAGAGATGCGATCTTTGTTTTGGGCAAGTTTTGTCGTCGTTTTGCTTCGAATCAATTTCAATTTCTTCTTCTTCCTTTTTTATTATTATTTATCTAGTCATGAAAATTGCTGCGCGAGGTTTCCGCTCTCCGCCTTTCCTCCTGCTGCAGCATCCACGCCGTGCACAGTGAAAAGGAAAAAGGAAATTTTTTGGACACGTTTTAAAGAACAAATGTCCACATATATTACAAGCAGAAAATAAACGGAAACGTGACCAAAACAGAGTTCAATACAGTAGATTAAACCCCTTAAGGCCCAAGCACGAGTATACTCGTCCATCTCCTCAGCCCTATTTCACATTGTTTCAGTCTTCATTTCGGATAAACGCGACTATCGATGAAAGAACTTATAAGAGAAGGTGTTGTCGGGCGCCTTCAATTCGTCGTATAGGCAATTCCAACTCCCCAGAGTACGAACAGTTAACTACCTTCCCTTTGTAAATCGAAGAGTCGCGTTCTTTTCAACAAACCTGGTCCATGATCATTGAAGGGTTCAGAGGGTTAATTCACCTATTTTTTTTTCTTTCCTATTGCCAATTAGGGCGCAGTCTGAAATTTAGGTTTTGCCATAGTAACATAAATACACTCAAAAACTAATAATCTCAATTTTTTATCAGATAGGCTAGGTACATCACAATCCTTCAAATGACGGTTTTACTTGATGAAAGAATGTCGTACGCATACGAAAATATCTTAAGTTTATGAACGGTTCAAACGAGATGTTCTTTGGCTTATATTAAATTAAAGCTATAAAATTAAACTGTGAACTGTCCTACCACTCGCACTCTAAAGAGAGGGATTGCCAAACAATGTTAGAGAAATAGAGAATTCAAAATTCAAAAGTTCAAAAAAGGGCATGGTAAACCTGTAGTTGTAGAGAGTTTTATGCTGATTAAAAAAAATATATAGTCACATAGATATTTAGGTCTCTACTTATAGTAATCTTGTAACCCTAGATATTTTTACACGCAACGATAGCAAGAATCGGAAAAAAATCATAGTGCTCTGAAAAGGGAAAGGAAAAAAGCTAGTTGACTAAACAAAAGGGACAGGGGCGTAGCGTGCAATTTGACAACGTTGTATCACGTAAATTTAAACCCATGAAAAATATCGAACTAATGCGTGTGTGGTGAACACCTTCGCACTCGACCTTTCACAAAAGTTTAAATGGACAGAATACAACGTTGCCACATTGCACGCTACGCCACTGAAAAGGGGTTACTAAGAATATTGAATGTAGGTATTTACAAATAACTTTTGACTAAATTTCTACAACATAGATTAAAAAACTGAAACCATCTTGGTGTTCAGAAAAAAATCAGAGGCACATTTTAAAGGGGGAGATAAATAATGTAATTTTTGAGTAGATTACCTCCTAAAAGTGTAAAAAATAAGAAAAAAACAACGTTTGGAAAAATGGGTCTGTTGCATACTTTTGTTACAACAATATAGAACCTTGATTCTTATGTAAAATTCGGCGAAAATAACGATGCGCACATTAAAAACGTTCAAAATCCACTCACTAACTCAGGATATCACTTCAATTTCAAACAGCCCGCGCTACACTAGACACTCTTTGCACCGGTATACTACTACACAGACGGAACCACCGTGCATAAGTGAACAACATCGTAACTACAAAATGATGGAATTCCCTTCTAAATACATGAACTATTGGCTGCATTTGCTGTTTGGTCTTTTCGGTTTATCAAAGATTACAAAATAATATAAGAAATGTACGCATCTAATCGAAACTTTCAAAGGTTTGTAAGTTCTGTTCATGTTTACAAAAACGAGATGGTTTCATCTATGTAGTTATAAGTCGGTGATATAGTGTCTAGTGTAGCGCGGGTTGTTTGAAATGGAAGGTATTTTCTGAGTTAATGAGTGGATTTTGAAAGTTTTTAATGTGCGTATCGTTATTTTCGCCGAATTTTATATAAGAATCAAGGTTCCATATTGTTGTAGCAAAAGTATGTAACAGACCCATTCATGATCCGAGCTCCTGTGCGGCGAGGCGCGCGGCGGTAGCGTCCGAATAGGAATAGAGTCAAGCATCACTGAATCTTAATGAGTTAAAAACTGCGATGGAAAAAAAACGGAGGAGGGAAAGAGAGGGAGAGAACCGTCGCCGTAATGACAGACAACTTTTACCGCGACTCTACAAATTTTTTTCTTCCTCTCTTTTGATCGAACGTAGAGGTCAATATCGACGGTCAAAGACGCTAGTTTTATGGAGAAGGAGATCTATACATACCGACGTCATAATAATACTCATATCGTCGCGCGTCCGTATAGATATTTCATTGATTAACTGTCACTTGTTTTTGCGACGCGCAACGAACGAAGGTGGTCGTGTGTGTACTGTGTGTGTATAACGTTTCAGAATGGGTCTGTTGCATACTTTTGCTACAACAATATAGAACCTTGATTCTCATGTAAAATTCGGCGGGAATAACGATGCGCACATTAAAAATGTTCAACTCATTAACTAAGGAAATCACTTCAATTTCAAACAGCCCGCGCTACACTAGACACTATTTGCACCGGTATATTACTACATAGACGAAACCACCGTGCATATAAGTAAACAACATACAAAATGATGGAATTTCTTTTTTAATACGTGAAATATAAGCTGCATTTGCTGTCTGGTCTTTTAGGTCTATCAAAGATTACAAAATAATATAAGAAATGTACGCATCTAAACGAAACATTCCAATGTTTGTAAGTTCTGTTCATATTTACATAAACGAGATGGTTCCATCTATGTAGTTATAAGTCGGTGATATAGTGTCTAGTGTAGTGCAGGTTGTTTGAAATGGAAGGTATTTTCTGAGTTAATGAGTGGATTTTGAAATTTTTTAATATGCACACCGTTATTTTCGCAGAATTTTACGTTAGAAACAATGAGTTATATTGATGTAGCAAAAGTACGCAACAGACCCATTCACCGGAAAATCACATCGCATCACCACTGGTGTGGTGCAGACTGGAAAGATTATATAGCTCAATACCTATACGGCATCGTATTAACGAATCACAGAATAATTCAATTTATAACGTTTTCGACACCCGCGATGCAGCACACCAGTAGTACAGACACAGAATACTTTGATGAGAACGGAAAATTTAATTTACTTTGAAACATTCGTTACTTCGAGCCGCCATGTTGGAATGTGAGCGCTCGCTGGGTTGTGATTGGTTGTGCGTCAACTCTGATTGTAAATTTAACCTAAAAAAGCACGTCCACCATCTTGAGTAAAGTCCCTATATGTAGAGAGTTAAGACAAGTGAAATCATGGGCGCCGCCATTGGATGCGATTTTGCACATTTGTTTACATTCTGAGGCCGTTGTTGTGTTTTCGCCCACTGCAAAGATTACAGTTCCGTTAAGTTTGTAACGATGTAATCCTTCCCTCCTTTTGTTGATCAACATGTAATAACGCTTTTAATGATTCTTTTGAGATTTATAGACATTCTTGTGGTGCATCATGATTAAAATTAACAGATTAATCGCAAATTAACTCTTTTATCTGTAAAAGACCGTTGGTAAACAAAACAAAAGTGCAAAATCGCATCCAATGGCGGCGCCCGTAGAGCCTAAAATTCATCGACCAATCAGAAGTTGACTACCCTCTTGTCTTAACTCTCTACATATAGGGACTCTAATCTTGAGAAGTGAGCAGGCACAGTTGCCAGTTGGTGCTGGTAAATTCCAAATATTGTTTTCATTGGCTCTTATGGGTCCGTTCTGTCCGTGGTACGGATATTTAAATAAATAAATACATAAATAAATAAATAAATAAATACAAATCGGCTCACATTTTGGACAATCCCGACCACTGCAAAATTTAAGGTTCTCTCCGGCGTTCATAATGGAGAAAAATATAATTTGAGAAACGAACCAAAACAGATTTGGAGATTCGGAAATTCGGCATGACCACCAAAATAATAGAACAACTATATCTTTACTGGTAATTTTTCAATGAATACATGCTCTCAAGCGTCAAGGATTATTTGAAATTATCGGTGAAAATTGAAAAATCTCGGTAATACAGGAAGAAATGGGGCTGTTGCACACTTTTCCTTTTTTTTTCACTTTTTTTTTTTTATTTAACAGTCGATGCTGGTGTAAAAAACCTCCAAGAATAACGATGGCAGCACTACGAACTTCCGAAATCCTAGACTCATCAATAAACGCTTTGTAACTTTACGTAACCATTGTAACCATTACGCGCAAGCGTAATGGTGGCTGAGGGCTGAGGACAGAAATAACGGGAGATTCCCTTCGAACAATACTGTAACTCCATCAAGAAGTAACCAATAAGAGACGACTTTCATGTGACACCGTGTCACTAGGTGTCACAGTGCCATTCATCGGATGTGGATCACTACTCTGGTGACTAATGGAGCTGTTGCAAACTTTCGCTACATGCTTATTAATAGTTGATTATGGGGTAGTACCCTGTAAAAATAACAATTAGTGCACTAAAAAATCACGAAATCCACTCCTAAACTCACAAAATGCTTTTAAATGTGAGACCGTAATGGCGGCCGAGGCCACGGTTTCCTTATGGCAATTGTATGCTTCTTCTTCTTCTTGTGTGGTGTTGCGAGAACACCTGGTGTAGATGGCGCTGATTGAAGATAGGGAACCCCAATGAAAACCGCGGCCCCGGCCGCCATTACGGTCTCGCGTTTAAAAGCACTTTGTGAGTTTAGGAATGGATTTCGTGATTTTTTAGTGCGCTAATCGTAATTTTTACTAGGTATTACCCCGTTATCAACTATTAATAAGCCTGTAGCAAAAGTTTGCAACAGCTCCATTACTCTATGAATCATCTTTGTCAGCCCAGAGAGAGCGACGAAATTAAGATAGGAATCTCCCATTTGCCCTCAGCCACCACTACCGCTCCCACAAATATCAGCGTTTATTGAGTTTAAGAGTGAATTTCGGAAGTTTTTAGTGCTGCCATCGTTACTTTTCGAGGGTTTTACACCAGAATTAAATATTAAATAGCTTATAGCAAAAGTGTTCAACAGCCCTGTTGAAGCACGCTCTAGTGGCCAAAACGCTCAACAGCGTCGCGCTACGGATACAAAGAATATCTCTCTCATTAATGAAGAAGCTAACCTTCCTCTCTATACGTGAAGAAAGAGTCCAATAATCCATACAATTGTTGTATAAAATACCAAATATCACTCATTTGAATTATACACGGAAAAAAAAGATTAGTGAAATTAACCATACGATAGCTGATTTTGGCACCTGCTAGATGTTATGGTAAACTTGACCAGAAGTATGGTACATTTACCGATACTTTGAGTAAATTCGACATGCAATCAAGTAACATCACCTAGTACCTAGTCAAAACATAGTATACTTTTGGTTAGCATTGCCATAACATCTAGCAGGTGCCAAAATCAGCTATCGTATGGTTAATTTCACCGTAGTTTTTTTTCCGTGTATTTACCAGAAAAGGTATTTCTGTCTGTTTTCATTGAATATATGAATTTAGTATCGTTGCTAGACGCAAAAAGCCCCATTCGAGAAAATGGAAGGGCAATGCATGCAACGGGCATGCTGAGGGTGAGCCAATAATAGAAAGTGACCTCTCTCTCGAAATATACTCTAAGAGGTATCAAAATCGCAAATTCGTGCAAAAGTAAGTTCGTCCTAGCTTTCATGAGTATGTCCAGTGGCGGATCCACGGGGGGGGGGGCACGGGGGCACGTGCCCCCCCCCCCCCGAAGCCTCAAATTTTGCCTTTTTTCTATAGAAAATAGCCCAAAATTGCTTCCAGCAACGCTTCAAGTTTCAAAATTTCATAGGCGTGCCCCCCCCAGAAAAATTTTCTGGATCCGCCACTGAGTACGTCAAAAGTGATTGGAATTCAAAAGTAAAATCGGAATTTGAAATGCGGGGGCTCAATGTGATGATAAGGACAACTGCAGTTTAATTAATCATTAAAAAAGATATACAAATGAAGGACGGCGGAAACACGAGAACAACAGAGCGATACTAATATAGATATTCACACGCGTGTTAAAATGAGCGAAACAATCGTGTAGATTAACGTATAATGTAAATGTACGGGAGTACAAAATATGCATGCATGGTTTATACACTATAGACGACGCGACGCACCTTCTATAGACGGTGTTGTCGGTGTTAGTACGAAGTCAACGGTTAACCAACAACCACAGCGATGCACTCATCGGTCAACCCTTTTGGGTGAAGGGGTAAAATCAGGTAAAAAAAATGGGAGGTCTATTGGGCGAGGCAATTGGGGGGGGGGGGGAGACAGATGAAGTGAGATGCCACGGGACTTTTGGGCGAGGTCAATTTGTAGGCTTGGCAGCCTCGCATTTCTCCGCAATGCGACTACAATCTTTATCAGACGCATTATATCGAAGATTACGAGGTGAACTGCCAAACTGCCGAAAAACACGGCAGTGAACTTAAAATTTCTCAATTTTTTCTTCAATTACGATCAGCTGTGATTTTTTACTGTGATATAGGTTTAAGTCCTTTTTTCGACATCTAATTTTTAAAATTCCTCCTCATTTACGATCAACTGTAATTTTTTGCTGTGATAATAGGTTTAATTAAGTGCTTTTTTCTACATATAATATTTAAAATTCCTCCTCAATTACGATGTGTTTTCTCCCTTTTATGCTCCCCTTTCATCGTACGATTTGACCGCGGCTCGTGAAATGTGTTACATTGATTTCTTCTCCATACCAACCTATAGGAAAAAATCGATCCTCAGGTAGTGGGTTCCACTGGCGCAACCAGGATATCTTCTATCTCCCTCATTTCCCATTTGAATGTATATGTAGGAAAAGGACAGAAGGAGGGGGTTTTATCCCCTTGTCCACCCTTGTCTAACATACGTTTTTAATGGAGAAAAGAGAGAGATGAAGAAACTCTCAGTGCGCTATACTGGTGGGTTCAATTGAGCTTCCAAGAAAACAACACTTCTGCGTATAGATCCGAATGGGAGAAAAAAAAGAAGAAGAAAAAAAAAATGATGGTAGATTGCTGACCAGCCACCTTACTGGTATGTTTACATGGGAAAGGTATCGATTCTAATCAAACTAAACGCGAGTCACCACAATACGAAGCTCAGGATTACGTCATCATTCAAACTCTCGATTGAACAAAGTATAACGTTCTCGCATTAATCCACCACAATCAACATTCAAACAAAGCGCGCAACAGTTACATGCAACAGAGAACTTGACCACAGACACTGCTACGACATTATATCGCTGACTGGTGAGTGATTGTCGATTTTGAGAAATGTCATTTGATATGCTAGACGAATTTCACTTTCAAACTTTCTTATTTTTGCACACAGCAGCAGCGATACATCAAGTAAATACTGTTAAACAGGGCAAGGAATCAAGAATAAACAATGCAAAGAGAGGAAAACTCAATTATATACAATCAATCAGAAAGAGCGTCTATAAAAAGGTGGATGCGAGGCGAATAGAATGGTATATGAACTCGACAGCAAAAATACTGTCGCATCTCTCAACTTCTTTGATATTTAAATGCTGCTTCCATAGTTTCGTTTACCGTAACGAGAGGAGTGGCGTAGCTTACAATAGGGCTCTTGCAAGGTTTTGCTACAGGCAAATGTACCAGCAATGGGTCTGCTGCGTACTTTTGCTACATCAATATAACTCATTGTTTCTAACATAAAATTCGGCGAAAATAACGATGCGCACATTAAAAACTTTCAAAATCCACTAACTCAGAAAATACCTTCCATTTCAAATAACCCGCGCTACACTAGACACTATATCACCGACTTATAACTACATCAGTGGCGTAGCCAAGGGGGGGGGGGGGGGTTCCATGGGGGTCTGGACCCCCCCCCCCCCCCATGACACCAAAATTTGTCCTAAATAAAAACGTAATTTTTTGCGTTTTCAGACAAATTTTACCGAATTAGTATCTTTGGAACCCCCATCCCCCCATGACAATTTTCAAACCCCGGACCCCCCCCCCCCCAGAAAAATTCCTGGCTACGCCACTGAACTACACAGATGGAACAATCTAGTTTATGTAAACATGAACAGAACTTACAATCATTGGAATGTTTCGTTTAGATGCGTACATTTCTTGTATTACTTTGTAACCCTTGATGAACCGAAAAGACCAGACAGCAAATGCAGCTTATATTTCACGTATATTAAAAAAGAAATTCCATCATTTTGTAGTTACGATGCTGTTTACTTATGCACGGTGGTTCCGTCTATGTAGTAGTATACCGGTGCAAGTAGTGTGTCTAGTGTAGCGCGAACTGTTTGAAAGTGAAGTGATTTCCGGAGTTAATGAGTGGAAATTAAACTTTTTAATGTGCGCATCGTTATTTTCGCCAAATTTTACATAAGAATCAAGGTTCTATATTGTTGTAGCAAAAGTATGCAACAGACCCATTCTAGTGTAAAATGCTGCGAAAATAACAACGAGACCATTAAAAAAAGTTTAAAACTCACTCCTCGCAGCGAATTTATTATTTATTTATAGGAAAAAAAATTGTAAGATAGTGCGTAAGCGTTAGTTTTAATAAGTAGCTCGTGTAAACATGTACAAATAAAAAAAAAAGCTAAAAGCTCAATAATAATAATATTCTAATGTGTTGCACCCTCCGTAAATATCCGTTCATAGATAATATATGATATTGGGGGGGGGGGAGTCTCTCTCCAAGAAAAACCTGTGTTTTCAGTCCCCCCCCCCCCACGGGTTATCAAACGTTGGTCAAATATGTTGGGTTCGCAGGGGTTCAAATGCATGGCTTTTTCATTAATCCGGCGCGGTTATTTTATACATCGTTTCACTGACTCTGCTGTGATCTGCGTCTCACACGCGGCATTGCAGAATAAATCGAATCGAAATTTAATTTAGACGGAACACGTTACGTCGCGCGTCGCATCGTGACGTTACGTGCCGTAACACTTTGCGCCAACTTCCGATGCGCGATGCGGCGCAATTTCAGTTCTTTTCCTCCTTACAACAACTTAACGCAAGAGCTGTCTCGAGATAATCAAAAAGTTGCGCTTCCTGTTGTATGCCGAAAAGTTTTCTAGCCGCGAAAGTAGGGGACGGAGTGGAGGGAGAGGCCTGTCACAAAGCTTCAAACTTTAGCGCGCCTCGTTCCGCTGAGAACAACCGATCAAAATCAAATCAAAATCCGCCTTATTTAGAAATTACAAACTAGAACGTATATGAATTGGAGCGTCGAGAAAGGTTGGTCCAAGCAAAGGTGCTCTTGCAAACTTTTGCTATATGTATAGGATTGAAGAGTTGGTTCTTGCATTAAAACCAGCAGTAGCGCACCGAGAGTTTCTTCATCTCTCTCTTTTCTCCATTAAGAAACGTATGTTAGACAAGGATGGACAAGGGGATAAAACCCCCTCCTTCTGTCCTTTTCCTACTCATACATTCAAATGGGAAATGAGAGAGATGGAAGATATCCTAGTTGCGCCAGTGAAAACCAGTAAAAATTATGATGAGTACACTAAAAAATCACGAAATTCACTCTCAGAATTGGGCTTAATGGTGGAGAGACTCAGAAATCATCGGAAATTCCTATCTAAATTGAGACATATCTCTGTGTTTCTGTAGAGGAAGCGACATAATTGACAAGAATAAGTCATGAGAGATAAAAAAAACTAAATACGAGTATGTCAATTTACTATTCAGACAGTTGGCTATCATATGTTAATTTCATTTTTTTTTTAAATTTGTTTGTTTTTGAGGTTTCTTTTGCGTTTGAAAAAAAAGTAGACATCGCGCAAAACATGCACCTAAGGTGACTATCCTTCATATTTTTGATATACCTAAAGGTGGACACAGCCTTTTAAATTTCATTAATAAGCATTTCTTGCACCCCCCACCCTCTCCCCCCTCCCCCCCCTCCTCTCTCTCTCTCTCTCTCTCTCTCTCAACCACGGCCCGCCCCTGTGGTTGACTACACCATATTGTCATAACTTTCTAAAATTAGGGGCACTACGTTTCAAAAGACACAAGGCAACATTGCCAGATTGCACGCTATACGCGCCACTGGCAGTTGATAGACTTCAGTAGTCATGCCGGTTGAAGGTAATAACTCACTTAAAACTTTTACAGTCTAACTACAGTAACTACCGACACATTCCTCAACAAACTAAAAGTTAGATTCGACGCATCCTGATACACGCACTCACGATATGAACTGTAACACGGTGAAAAAAAAAAGTTCGACCTAGCTCTGGGAAAAATATTTAATGAGTTCCCATACTTTCTCGGTCCTCGGATCACGCCTTGACCCCGAACTTCGGCATACGAGAGAAACTGTTTTACTATACGTACAGCGAATCTATATTTGTACGTATGTGAGCACGAGATGAGTCAAACACGCATAGAAAATCCAAGGTAATCTAATGGTTCTGCGGTAAAATCACGCGAAATTCGTAAGCCACGACCACGGATTTAAATGAGATTGCGCGCGGTGGAGGAAAGACTCACAATTAGAAAGAGCCCAAATTGAGAAGTTCCGGAGCATTGTTCCCAAGCAAGTGAGGAAGAATGTGAGTTTGTTTGTGTTGAACTTGGGTGAGTTTACATCTTGCAAACTTTTGCTACAGGGGATTGAAGAGTTGATTCCTGCATAAAAACCTGTCAAAATGACGATGAGTACAATAATGGTCTGTTGCCAACTTTTGCTACAACGATTAAGAGAGTTTAATCTAATGTAAAATCGCCCGAAAAGTCCATTGGTGGCATCAGAAAGTCATGAAATGCGATAATAAACTTACAAGAGACGTTTAACTAAATCCAAGATGGCGGAGAAATATCGAGCAATTTGTATGCATGCACCACGAACATCCAAGGATGGCCAACTTTGACAACCTCACTGGAGGTAGTGGTTATGTGTTTGTTTACGTTGTGATTGGTTGTGATCGATACTGTGAGGTTGGCTATCCTTGGATTTTTGTGGTGCAGGCATACAAATTGCTCGATATTTCTCCGCCATCTTGGATTTCATTAAACGCCTCTTGTGAGTTTATTAATGCATTTTATGACTTTCTGATGCCACCAATGGACTTTTCAGACGATTTTACATTGGATTAAACACTCTTAACCGTTGTAGCAAAAGTTTGCAACAGACCCATTAAAGTTCACAAAATTCACTCTCCTAATCGGGCTTAATGGCGGAGAGACGCAGGTATCGTGGGAGATTCCTATCTAAATTGAGACATATCTCTGTTTCCGTAGAGAAATTGACAGGTTATAGGTTCCAAAAAACTTCCAAAATCCACTCTTGAACTCAAAAAAGATTTTATTTACGCGAGTGTTATGGTGGCATAGGGCAATAATAATGGGAGATTCCTATCCTAATGGGGCAGTTGCAAGGGTCTATGAAACGTTGCGTTTTTTACATGGAAAATGAAAGTCATTGGTGAGCTGAGGACAAAAATGCCTTTGATTCCTAGTTAAGTCCCATTGTTCCGGAGATGAGATTTTGGCCCAAAATACATTGTTTTAAATGGGAATTTCGCGTAGTGACGTCACTACGCCCACAATTTTCTACAACTTTGAACGTGACCATCTCCAAAATCGGGGCACTTACGAAAAAACCAAAGGCACCATTGTTCTCAGCTCAACAAGTACTATAATTTTCTTTATAAAAAACACAACATTTCAGACCCTTGCAACTGCCCCATTTCGTCGCTCTCTCTCACAAGGATAGTGCACAGAGTAATTAGTCATCAGAGTAGTGATCCACATCTGATGAAAGGTGCCGTGACATCTAGTGACACTATGGAGCCACATGAAAGTCGTCTCTTATTGGTCACTTCTTGATGGATATACAGCATTATTGTTAGATGGGAATCTCCGAATATAACTGTCCTAAGCCACAATTACGCTCGCTCAATAAAAGCGTTTATTGAGTTAAGGAGGGGATTTCGGAAGTTTTTAATGCTGCCATCGGTATTTTTCGAGGTTTCTAAACCTGAATTGACTATTAAATCGCTTATAACAAAAGTGTGCAACAGCCCTATTATTGACATCGACCCAATAGCTGGGTATATGCAACCTTGTATAAGCTCGTTAGAAAAACACATGCAATACTGGTTGCATACCAGCTCATGTATCAGTTTTTAAAAATCTATTTATAGCAATAGGTGCGTAATAATGCGTTGCGTTATTTTTTTAAGGGTCAACTGGTCATACTGAGAGGGGAAATGAGGTGGGAAACCTAACTAAAAATTGTCAAACTCAAAACTCAAAACTTCTCCCTTCCCATCTTATCGCGGTCTGATCTTGAATTAACATTAAACAATGAAAAGCACAGATGAAGAGGAACGAGACAATTACTCCTCGACAAGACTAGAGACGGATGCTGCGATACAGCATTGCCAAATGGCGGAATAATTTTCTTGGAATTTGACTTTAAATGAGGCAAAGTCGAAAATCCCGCATGTTAAATCTCCATAAGAGCGATCTCACAGGGCCCAGGCTTTCGCCAGCCAATTTAATCAGACGCTGACTTTTCGATATCGCCAACCTAACATAACCTGCCCCGCTCTCCTACCGTTTTGTTGGGACCAAAGAGTAAACAAGAGTCGCAATTGAATGGAAGGCCTGCGTGGTCAACGTAGATAAGGGATCGGAACGCGGGCTGGCCTCTGATTGGCTGCAACGCGTGGAGCAAAAATGTCTTAGGGTATATGGAAATTAACACGGGATTTTTGTTCCGGGACGTTTATCTCGAAACCTAAGCAAAATCATATCTAAACAATTTATACGAGTCGATTCAGCAGAATTTTCCAAACAAATTGATAGGTCATAAGTGCCACTATATTGCAAATTCGAAAAGACTGTTTCAGTTTAAAAGTACTCACAATAGTGAGTTACTCAAACACTGCTCTAACACACGCCAAGTATGTAATCACACTATTGTGCGTACTTTTAAACTGAAACTATCTTTTCGAATTTGCAATAAAGTGGCACTTATGACCTATCAATTTGTTCGGAAAATTCTGCTAAATCGACTCGCATGGATTGTTTACAGACTATTTTGCACAGGTTTCAAGATAAACGTCCCGGAACGAAAACCCCGTGTTAATTTCCCTATACCCTAAGACATTTTTATGCTCCACGCGTTGCAGCCAATCAGAGGCCAGCCCGCGTTCCGATCCCTCATCTACGTTGACCACGCAGGCCTTCCATTCAATGGGTCTGTTGCAAACTTTTGCTACAACGATAAAGATAGTGTTTCATCGTATGTAAAATCACCTGAAAAGTCCATTTGTGGCATCAGAAAATCATAAAATGCATTAAGAAACTCACAAGAGGCGTTTAATGAAACCCAAGATGGCGGAGAAATATCGAGCAATCTGTATGCATGCATTGTGAACATCCAAGGATGGCCAACTCTGACAATCTCACTGGAGGTAGAGGTTATGTGTTTGTTTACGTTGTGATTGATTGTGTTCGATATTGTGAGGTTGGCTATCCTTGGATGTTCATGGTGCACGAATACAAATTACTCGATATTTCTCCGCCATCTTGGTTTTTATTAAACGCCTCTTGTGAGTTTATTATTGCAGTTTATGACTTTCTGATGCAACCAATGGAATTTTCAGATGATTTTACATCAGACTAAACACTTTGAACTGTTGTAGCAAAAGTTTGGAACAAACCCATTGCGACTCTTGTTTACTCTTTGGCTTTTCTCTTTCGATCCTCCCTCGACATTTGACAACGTCGCAACACGATAAGAATCATGGGTGAAGATTTGATTTGGACCGACGCGACGCGAAGGGAACGACCAAAACGGTCGCACGGGAGATTAGGGAGCGGACCACGATGTCGGTTTGGTTGATGGGTGAGTCGTCGTCCCAGCGGGGGGGGGGGGGGGGGGGGGGGGAGTAAAGAGCGTCAGTGGGCCACAGCTACTGCTACATCCAGTGATGCGTGGGTGAGCGAGAGAGCTAGAGAGAGCGAAAGAAAGACAGAAACAAAAAAAATAAAAAGAGAGCGAATAGAAAGGGAAGAGGGAATGGGTTAGAGGAGAGGTGTAGGAAGAGAGAAATAATGAAAACACGACAACGTGCGGATGAGAGGATAGGAGACTCGGATTGTGGATACAGTTCTAGTTGTCGTGGCCATGGGACCGCGGCGCGAGTATCGGAGTCACTATAGCGGATCCAAGTAAGTGTCCCTCTCTCTCTTTTCCCATAAGAATGCATGTGTTACATAAAGATAGAAGAGGGGGCGAAAATCACGTGACTGCTCCTGATCTGTTCTTTATCTAACACACGCATTCTAATGGGGAAAAGAGAGAGAAGGATAGATTCCTGGATTCGCCAATGATCGGAGTACAGAGCAGCGGGAAACGGTGGAGGAGGGGGGGGGGTCCAGGACTTTGGCCGTTTTAGGAGAAAACTCTCTCTCTCTCTTCATCTATCTCTCTCTCTCTCTCCCTCTCTCTCTCTCCTCTCTCTCTCCTCTCTCTCTCTCTCTCCTCTCTTCTCTCTCTCTCTCTCTCTCTCTCTTTCTCTCTCTCTCTCTCTCTCTCTCTCTCTCTCTCTCTCTCTCTCTCTCTCTCTCTCTCTCTCTCTCTCTCTCTCTCTCTCTCTCTCTTCTCTCTCTCTCTCTCTCTCTCTCTCTCTCTCTCTCTCTCTCTCTCTCTCTCTCTCTCTCTCTCTCTCATCATCCAACTGCAAGAAACAAACAAAACAGCGGCAACGCAACGACTCCTCTCAAAGTAGCAATCATCTGCACGCCCAGCGAGCGAGCGCTGCTGTTCTTACAAGATGTGCACCAAAAGGACATGAATGAAGATGGACTGTTTCGAGGCAAGTATCGTAAAACACGCACACATACGTTATCAAGTAAACTATGGAGAATTGAGAAGTGTATGCATGTGTATTGTGTATTGTATATGGAGGGCGATACATACACAATACAAGCATATACGCATGCATCGGTTGTCAATAACAATACACGGAGCCACGCAACATAGCACTTTTTCAACACGTTAGAGAATGGTTCGTATATAGAAAGTTTCAATCACTTTATGAGCTTGGATCAATCCCGGGAAAGAAACCGCACCATATCAATTGGAAAATGAGCTTCACACGGTGCATTATTGGCTAAGATCTTCGCATCAAGAGGCCAATATCCAGAAAGCACGTTTCTTATCAGTTTGTCATTTATGAGCTTCCAAGACTGATTTTAATGGGGCTCTTGCAAACTTTTGCTATCGGGGATTGAAGAGTTGATTTATGTGTTAAAAACCTGTGAAAATGACGTTGAGTACACTAAAAAATCAGAAAATTCACTCTCGAATTTGCAATATAATAGTACTTATGACCTATCAATTTGTTCGGAAAATTCTGCTACGTCGATCCACAAAAGCAGTAAAAGATTACATCAGTAGAAACTCAGCGGCACTGTAATCTTTGCAGTGGGCGAAAACACAACAACGGCCCTCAGAATGTAAACAAATGTGCAAAATCGCATCCAATGACGGCGCCCATGGTTTCACTTGTCTTAACTCTCTAGAAATAGGGACTCAAGGTTTTACTTGTCTTAATTCTCCACATACAGGGACTAATGCATACATACGTGTACCTAGAGTCCCTATATATGAAAGAGTCAAGACACGTGAACAGAAGTGAAGAAGAAGAAGGTGTCTGAGGAGCCTGGAGGCGCGCCTCTTGTTTACATTTTTATCCAACGATCTTCCCACCAAAGATTACTTATACATGTATTCGTGTGTAAGTAATCTTTGTTGGGTCAACCTAACCTCCAATACCCGTTGGCTTCACTACCTGTTTTAAAAGTAATGCGTGAATTTTATTATGTTCTAAACACATTTTCATCAATTTCTAATTCAAATTTCATTAGTACAAGATAAAAATGCTGAAAGTTTCCTCAAAGCTCTGGGCAGCAGTGAAGACGGTTCCATGAAGATGTAAACAAGAGGCGCGCCTCCAGGCTTCATAGACCTCTTCTTCTTCTTCACTTTTCAGCAGCCAATCAGAGATGGAACCTCGTGAGACTCTTTCACGGAAAAAAAACTACGGTGAAAATAACCATACGGATATCTGATTTTGGCACCTGCTAGATGTTATGGTCATGTTAACCAGAAGTATACTATGTTTGACTAGGTACTGAGGTGATGTTACCTGATTGCATGTCGAATTTTCTTAAAGTTTCGGTAAATGTACCATACTTCTGGTCAAGTTTACCATAACATCTACCAGGTGCCAAAATCAGATATCCGTATGGTTATTTTCACTAATCTTTTTTTTCCGTGTTCATATGTCTATAGGGACTCTATGTATACCTATAATCCTATATTAATCTACCTTGAGATACATTAGGCAACTACGGCGTTTGATGGATGATGGGCAGTGTGTCACCGCGATCAGACCTACTTTGATATAGAGGCGCAATGGAACTAATTATGCGGCCGAACATAACGCATAACGGCAGCCCCAGCTCGGGCTTCACTCAATACTAATTAACGGATTTTTGCTCATTAAAAAAACTGATTCGGTGGATATTTTAATCGAAGTCCGATTCCGATTCCGATCCTATCCGATGCAATTCGACGGCCGCAACTGTAACACTGACACTCGCTGACCAACGATACTCCGCGGATTCCATACCGATTTCCGGTCAAAATCGCAAATGGATTCTTGTGTGAAATTGTGGTATTCCGTTTTGTTAGTACTTTCGGCCTTATTTCCAAAGGAATGGCGTGTTTATGTTTTGATGTGTTTTTGACGATACCGCACGCACTATGGTTTGAGATCACAAAAAAATGGCCGAAGTGGCCGAAAATCCGTGAAAAAAAAGTCTTCAAAAATCATCGTTTTCGATCTTTTAAACTCAATTGAAAACTTTTCAGTGACATTTCTAAATTTAAATGATTTATTATAATTTTTTGTGTAATTAAAATTGGGGTTGATAGTTCATTTTATGATAAAATGATGAGAAATTTACTTTTTGATTTTTGGCCACTTTTTGGCTAAAAATCCGGCCAAAATCTTTCAGGCCAGTTAAAATTAAAACAACAAATCAGTTCTTTGCATCGAAATGTGGTATTCCGTTTTCTTGTACCTATGTAGTATGTAGATACATACAATGCACGTTTGGCCTTGTTTTCGCAGTTACGGACGATGTATTTTGCACGGATATTCTTCACATGGAGATGATTATACTTGGGTCTCTCTACAAGCGTATTTTTGGGTATGATCCGATGAAAATTCTGCGTATAGGCTACCAAGTACCAACCTTTGCATTTCAAACCAATATTTGGCGTTGGTGGTTTCAGAGCATCGAAGGCATCAAATACTCGTACGTTGTCCGGGTCATTTAAGCCGTGGTATCAGTAAAATGGAGTTCAGATGAACCAGATGTACTTGATGCCTCTAGTTTGCCGCGAAAACAAAATAGCTTTAAATATTATTTTTGAAACGGCGCTGGCAGTCTGCTCAGAATGTTCACCTGACTATTTGCGAAAATACGCTTTAACTGAGACAAATAGACACTAACTGCATGAGTTAAGCTCATTATTTTCGGGGACTCAACAAACTCATCACCATCCAACATCGATGAGCCGAGATCCACCACAAATCGGCAGGTGATCCAACCGTTGCATGTTCCGTTGTTTAAAACGTTGTCAAACAACTGTGCAATTTGACGGCCCGTCAAACTGCATAGAGTTATTTGTCGATGGATGGTGTGTCATCTGTTCACCAATCTAAACTGTCAACAAAACAAATAAACCCCGTTTTTGAGGTGTTTTGGTCAAGGTTATATTTGAATTTTAGAAATGGATTTCAGCTCACCAATGCCAATTTGACGATCCTAATTTGAGAGTGTACGAAGCCCTTTTACTAGGAAATAAAATTACTTCCTGTTGTATAATTTCAAGCGTACATCAATTTTTGTAAGCATTAAATTAATCAATTTTGATAGTAATGTTTCCCGAACGGAACTGTGCGGCGAAACGGCAGGGAACGTCATCAAAACTGATTCGGATAGAGGTTAAAACCCAGAGTGACTGAACAAAAATATAGGGAGAGGAAACTATAGAGTTGAAATCCACATCGTTTTGAACTTGATCCGATTAAAGATGTTCCATTTTAAGATTGGCAAGCCTGAAACTATATGGCTCACAGTCGACGAAAACAAGAAAAAAAGAAGTAGAAAAAACGAGCAAGAAAATACGGAAGAGGGGGACAAGTACAGCGCGAGAAATATTGCAGACAAAAAAACAACCGATCCCACTATAAGTATTACTCGGTGTAAAAAAAAAAAAAAAAAAAAAAAAAAAAAAAATATCTGAGAGACGGAGAGAGGGGTAGAATGAGAGGGGGGGGAGAAACAAACAAACCTAAATTATATAGAAACGTAAAGGATCAATTTACCTGACGATGTAGCTCATCTGACGATGATTAACAAAGCGTCGACATCGCTGGAATCGGATTTTTCACGATCTCAGCACCGTCATCATCTGGATCCTCGATTTTTACGGGCGGCGGTGGAGTTGCGGCGCGGCGCCCGCTCGGGTTTTAAGTGACGCAATAATTCACACCGGCCCAGTCAGCGAACGAGTCGGGCAATTTTTTTTTTTCTTAAGTTATATTATTTTCGTTCTTATTTTACTTTATTTTATTTACTTATTTCTCTCTTTTTTTTTTTTTTTTTTTTTTTTTTTTTTTTTTTTTTTTTTTTTTTGTCACGCGGTTGAGCTCCGCTGGGCTCAGACGCACTTACACTGGCACTCGCGATGGTTCAACAGGATCGACGCAATGTCATCGCGTCATCGAAGTCATCATCATTGTTGTCATCGTTGTTGCATCGCGTGTCGTGACGAGATGTCGCAATGTCACGAAAAAAATCAAGAGCCGCCCGTGTATGATGCCACAGTCTGAACCGTCTGCGGTACCTGCGGAAAAACCAAAAAGCGTGCATTGGAGTGAAAAATGAGATACAAAATGAGAGGAAATTTCACATATAAGCACAGAATAATACAATCAGAACGGAAACTGCTATAAGCTAGCAGGGCTGCCGTTTTGCGTACAATCAATGCTATTTTTCAATTCACCGATGATTCCACCGGTTGAGAAAAGATTACACAGTTCAGTTCAGTGCATGACTGTAGCAAACTAAAATACTCGCATCTGTAATCTTTTCTCAACCGGTGGAGTCGTCGATAACTTTGTAAAACTTGCGGATAATTTAATTAATCAACGGAGTTTCCACCGATTAAGAAAAGATCACAGATCAGAGTATTTTAGTTTATTACAGTCTTGCACTGAACTGAAGTGTGTAATCTTTTCTCAACCGGTGGAATCATCGGTGAATAGAAAAACAGCATTGATTATACGCAAAACGGCAGCCCTGTATAAGAGCCAATGGAAGCAAGTTTGGAATTTAACGGCACCAATATAGGCAACGCTGTGGTCCTATATCCCAACATGGCGGACGTGGTTGATTTGGGTTGAAACTCATTTATTTATGTAAACTCTGGAAATAAATCTTATTTTCCGGCCTCACTTTTATTCTACTGGCATTTCAGAATGAAAATTTTGCGGATCATGTCCTATATTTTTTTTTTCGCGCGCGAAACCAGATGTAAACATCCTATATCCCATCATGGCGGACGCGGTTTAGGTAATTTAATAGTTTATTTGCGAAAAATGGTGAGTACAAACGCATTTGTTGATTTTACAATCCGATTGGTCCAATCAACAGTCCAAAAAGGTAAATCAACAGTCCGATTTGTTAAATCATCAATCCAGATTGTTAATGGGGCTATTGCACACTTTCGCTATAAGCGATTTAATAGTCGATTATGGCGTAGAAACCTCAAAAAATAACGATGGCGGCACTGAAAACTTCCAAAATCCACTCCTAAACTCAATAAACGCAGTTATTTTCGCAAGCGTAATGGTGGCCGAAGGCACTAACAATGGGAGATTCCTATCTTAATTTCGTCACTCTTTCTATGCTGACAAGGATGATTCACAGAGTAATTAGTCATCAGAGTGATGATCCACATCCGATGAATGGTACCGCAACACCAAGTGACACCGGTGTCAAATGAAAGTAGTCTCTTATTGGTCACTTCTTGATGGAGCTTCAGAATTGTTACATGGGAATCTCCTATTGTTAGTGCCTTCGGCCACCATTACGCTCCCGCAAATAACTGCGTTTATTGAGTTTAGGAGTGGATTTTGGAAGTTTTTGGTGCCGCCATCGTTATTTTTTGAGGTTTTTACGCCATAATCGACTATTAAATAGCTTATAGCAAAAGTGTGCAATAGCCCCATTTTCAAATCACCAGCGGTAAAAATTGAGTCAAGTGAAATCTAACTGAAAAAGAACCAAAATCTCTATCCTTTTATACACAAAAACCAAATGGAATAGCATAATAGGGCTAAGCTGGGATCAGACGTGCACTGTTCCCAGGTCGCCTTAACTGAACAAAAAAAAAAAAAAAAAAAAAAAAAAAAGGAGAAAAAAAGATAGTAATGAGTCGCAGAAAACTCTGCAGTGCAGCCGACGACATCTCGGCTGACAGCAAGTAAATTCAACATGACAAAGTAAATCGGCTTCTCCAAATCCTTTTGTTTTGCTTTTCTTTTATTTTTCATGGCCACTAGTTTGAGTCAAAGTACTTCCCGCTAATCCGCGTGGATAATCGGACTCCATTGAAATATATTTACAATTGACGCGTCGCGCGCCGGTAGGTGACAAATGCGGTCCTGCGTTTGTTTCCCGAATCTCCTTTAATTTGATCAAGTGGAAAGAATAGGTTTTCTAATACACTGTATTTAACCGCACTTAAATAAAATAAACAAGACTTTCAATTAGAGACTACTTTTTGAATTCTTCGCTACATAATACGATAATAATTTGAGAAAATATGCAAAAAAAGAGGAAATGCATGCAGTTCAAGGTATGCAGTTATAATGGAATTATTAAGACAGCAATGCAGTTCTAACCGTCTCCTGTAAAGTTGTCAAAGCAAACATCAGCCCCTTTCGCTAATCTACGTCGATATTCATTATTTGTTAAATAGTTGCTAGTGGCGAAAGTGAAAGAAAAATGTTTGACATTCTTGGTCGTGAATGACGAATGTCTCCCTTTTCGAGGCAACAACCACTACCCGACACGGTGGATTGTGAGTAATGGCAAGGCCGCACATTCGGCATCGTTCCGTTTCGTCCGCATTTAAAGCCATGAAAAAGATCGAACTGTTAGGTGTGCTGTTGATATCTTCAAATTCGATATTTTTCACAGGTTTGAATGGACACAATGCATCGTTTCCAAAATGGACGCCTCGCCACTACACACTGAAGAAAACGATTATCAGAGTCGCAACAATGGGACTGTTGCATACTTTTGCTACAAGAATATAGAACCATGATTCTTATGTAAAATTCGGCGGGAATAACGATGCGCACATTAAAAACGTTAAAAATCCACTCATTAACTCAGGAAATCACTTCAATTTCAAACAGCCCGCGCTACACTAGACACTATTTGCACCGGTATACTTCTACATAGACGGAACCACCGTGCATAAGTAAACAACATCGTAACTGCAAAATGATGGAATTTCTTTTTTAATACGTGAAATATAGGCTGCATTTGCAGTCTGGTCTTTTCGGTTTATCAAAGATTACAAATTAATATAAGGAATGTACGCATCTAAATGAAACATTCCAATGTTTGTAAGTTCTGTTCATGTTTACATAAACGAGATGGTTCCATCCGTATAGTTATAAGTCGGTGATATCGTGTCTAGCGTAGCGCGGGTTGTTTGAAATGGAAGGTATTTTCTGAGTTAATGAGTGGATTTTGAAAGTTTTTAATATGCACATCGTTATTTTCGCAGAGTTTTACGTTAGAAACAATGAGTTATATTGATGTAGCAAAAGTACGCCACAGACCCATTTGTGAACCAAGGCAGAGGCGGATCTAGAAAATTGGTCTGGGGGAAGGAGGGGGTACGTTAATGAAATTTGGAATTGGAAGCGTTGCAGGAAGCAATTTTGGGCTATTATCTGTTTATTAATCGCAAAATTTGACGCTTCTAGGAGGAGCGGAGGCATTGGTCAATTGCCCTTCCTCTCCTCATATTCTGGATCCACCACTGAACCGTAGTAAATAATGGTACTGTTACCTAAATTTTAGTGTTTGTACTACGGTTCTTGAAAATTTTGAGGAAATTCTGGAACCGTGACCATGCTCTAATAGTATTATCAGAAGTTTCTGGTATAAAAAGTAATGTATTCTCTGCGGTTTACACATCATTGTGCTTGTATAGTGATATCACCAGAACTTATAGGAATTATTTTTTTCAGTGCGCTCTTGACTCTTGAGTAATCGATTAAATTTGGTTCCTCTCAAATGATTAAAATCAAATGAAATTTCAAAAATAAATTCCTAAATTTGGTTCATCTTTGGTTAAATGAGGCATCGCGCTACGCTACAGGAGCCACCACTGCCTAGAGTCCCCCCATATGTAGAGAGTTAAGACAAGAGGGTAGTCAACTTCTGATTGGTCGATGAGTTTTAGGCTCTACGGATGCCGCCATTGGATGCGATTTTGCACTTTTGTTTACAATCGCAGTTGCTTACCAACGGTATTTTGCGGATAAAGAGTTAATTTTCGACGAATCTGTTAATTTTAATTATGATATGCCTTAAGAATGTCTATAAATCCCTAAAGAATTTTTCAAAGCGTAAATAGATGTCGATCCACAAAAGCAGTAAAAGATTACATTGTTAGAAACTCAGCGGCACTGTAATCTTTGCAGTGGACGAAAACACAACAACGGCGCTCAGAATGTAAACAAATGTGCAAAATCGCATCCAATGGGGGCGGCGGGCGCCCATGGTTTCACTTGTCTTAACTCTCTACATATAGGGACTCTACCACTGCCAAGACAAAACTCAGGTGATGGCTTCGGGTCACGTTATAAATAATACATATTTTGATATTTCCTGTTGATTTCTAAGGAATATAGATGACGAGTTGCTTTCCAATTACGGCGTCGATGATAAACACTCGATGTCCTTTTGATTCGTTGAAAAATTGTTAAAGCTCGCAAAAAAACACCCCGTTATAAACTAATAGGGAAATGCACTCGGACATGAAAAGGAAATGAAACTCCTTCTAAATTTGCTGAGGATATTTACAGAATCATAACAAGGTAGATGAATACAGGTAGAATCTATAGATTTGGGTGATAAAATACAGAGTGTCGCCTGACCCGACTTGCATCACAAAGTGAGCTGGACATTATCAAAATGGATATAATTGGTCCTGTCACGGAGTCGATGTTTGAAAATCCAATCGATTCCCGATCAGTGATTGGATAAACCAGCTCTGGTGAACCTACTGACAACATTCATTTTAGTTTCAGAGAAAAATATTTGTTGCACGGTGCTCCTGCAGCATTATAGCAGCCTAGTGCATCTACCTGTATTACTCTGCCTTGGAATATAACAACGTTGTTGCGAGTGAACTTGTGAGAGTTAAGTTTGTCTTGCTAACGGCAACAACCAAAACTTGGCAACTTTTTCAGTAATATTTTTGCCTCAGTGAACGTTCCTTGAAGTTGTGGTAAATTCTCTCCTTAAACAACTAAGCGATCGCTTTCAATCTGAAATGTTCGTGGGCAACGAATTTAGTTGGAATCGGGTGTTCTTTGTTAGCTTTGCTGTTTTTTGCATTTTAAATGTTCCAGCTACCTCCAATTTTTCTCAGGCGAATCTCGAGTTTGTCCTTGAACTTTGTAATCATACTCTTCAAAACTCTGATCCTTCATTTTTTTACGTTTGGAATTGGAACCGTTATTTTCCGATGTCTCCGTTGATTCAGTTGCTGCACGAAAATTTGATCTCAACAGTTTTGATTGATCATCAGAGCTATTTAGAAGAAACTGCGACCCGGAGTCGTATTTTGAACATACTGATTGTTTTGAACGATTGTAAAGATATCTTCAGTTTGCTCAGAGATTTCGCTGAAAAGGAGAAAATAAAAAAAGCAGAGCTTTTTGAAAGAAGCAGTTTCCATTTCAAGATTCCACGAAATCGTACAGAAAATAAACCAAGTCTGTCCGACCATCGTCCTGTGAAGTGTCGCAATAACTCTCTTGATTTCAAATTTTTTCTAACCAGTGACTCAGCCCTACTGCATACATTAAATTCCAGTGAGTTGTTCGACCGAGTCCAAAGTTTGTACATCAATCGTTTTTTTAACGGCGAAAATAATTTAATCTTCTACGTTCATGAGAACGGAAGAGATAACGTGAAGATGAATTTCAGAAACTTTAAAAAAAAGCCGACGGAAGATCATCAGAAAACCTTAGTCACCAAAAACTGTACAGTTTGGGGCGTGCAATCATCTTTGAAGTTTATGTGGCGAATTTTCCGCGGTCTTAGAGCTGTCATCTGTCTCTCAGACGCAATATGCTATAACTACAATCCTTCTTCTGAAAATATCGTGGAATACTCGGGCGGAAATAATAATGAGTATTTCGATTATTCAAGGCGCTTGATGAAACATAGACATTTATCTGTGTTATATGTCGACGTGTCTTACGATCACAGTACCTTCCCTTTAGATTATGGGTTACGGGAATTATTCTTTCGAAAAATTTTTACAAATCATATAGCAAAATATTTAAACTGTTCCCTGAATATTACTTCATTCGATCGCACGGATCTGAAGATGGGGATGGAAGATGATGTGACCAGCCCAGCACTTTTATCAAGAGGTTTGAGAGGAAATTTTGATGTAATTGCGTTTGGAGCCGGAGTAAGAGTTTTCGAACCCTCGAATTATGATTATTCAACAGCTATCGACACAGCCTCACTGATTTTCATCGTTCCAAGGGAGGGTTTTTGGCCGCAGTACTTAGTTTTCCTCAAAAGCTTCACGAATCCGGTATGGGCAATGATTTTACTCGCATTTGCAGGATGTATTTCTGTCCATTATCTATTAAAATATTTGGCACTGAGCCCACTCCGACTCTTTTGCAGTGAAACTGAGCGGATGGGCTACGAAAACTTCTCGCCTTGTTGGAGCGTTTATTGCTATTTGTTATGCGTTACTCAACAGCGGTTAATTTGTGGTCATTTGTATGGTGGCAAGCTCCTTTTTTTGTCTCTGGTGTTTTCAACTTTGATTTTGGCTACCCTCCTTCAAAGCGAGATGGTGACTTTGTTAAGCAGGCGGGTGCGATACGCTGATATTAACACTATCGTAGATTTAGATAGATCGGTCTTGCAAATACAATCGACCGACTTGGATGGAGACGTTAGATTGTTTGGAGCCGATCCCAAATATCAATCTATTACCGAAAAAATTGATGATAATTTTGTCTTCATCAACAAAGTAATGTCGGGAATAATTTCCTCCGCTTACAGGTCATTCAATGCTAGCTTGGACCCGCTGGTTGCAATGAAGGAAAAAATGAACATCTGAAAATGGCAGTGGATGCAATGCAAGAAAAATCGCTGCACATTTTGGAAAATGACGTTTTTTTATGTCATTTAATGATTGAGTTCGATAAAGAAACGAAAGACGCGCTCTTAAAAATGATCTCCGGGCCTGCCGAGTTCCACTATGTTCAGGGAGTGTCATGAATTTTCCGTTCACTTATTCATTTTCGAAATATTCAGCCTTTACAAAAATATTTAGTGACCGCATCCTTTTACTAGCTGAAGGTGGTCATCTAAAATATATGTTGATGGATGAAGACCTCAGTGCACCACAAATGCTCCGAACGTTTTATGAAGTAATGCATCGTGGAAAACTTGACGGACTTAGACCTTTTTCAATAGCTGACTTGGGAGCAGGTTTTTTGAGTCTCGTGTGTGGCCTGATTTTGAGTTGTCTCGTCTTTGCAGCGGAGCTACTGATTTCTCAATATTTTTAAGAATTTCCTCTGTAATTTCCTCTGTTTTGTCTTCTTTCTCTCCATCCATTTGAGAGCGAATGTAATGGGAAATGAATGATGTATTTGAACAACGGTGATGAACTGGCCATTTCATCCACATATCCACATCCATCTATCCTTTTCTCACTAACAAGTTCCCATAGGTGGAAAGAGAGATAGAATGACTTCTTACTAAGTCTCCTTCTGTCGCAAATGGTGCCCTACACATACTTTTTGGACCTGTAATCAATCAAGATACCTCTTTCTTTCATTTTTTAACTTCACATTTCAATATTTGAAATCATCTCAGTTTGGTTTAAGTCACACCACGCTTTGATTAAAATTACTCGATTAATTGTGTTAAAACACGTTTTTTTCTGATTTGTCCGTAAAGCAACCCCTTATTACTCCGTTTTTTTGTTTTTTTGTTTTTTTGTTTTTTTTTTTCAAGTCTGTGGCACTAGTGAAGTGAAGAAACACGGCTGCCCCACTTGGAGCACATTATCAAAGTCAACGTTTGGATACGAATCCAGAGTCGGCGTTTTGAAATTGTAAAGGTTTAAAAGCATATTTATTCAAGAGACTCATCAAACATTTTTTTTTAAAAACTTGGAGCGCAGCCAGTGGCGTCGCGTGCTATCTGGCAACAATGTGCCTCCTCCATTTAAAAGCATTCAAGATATTGAATTTACCGTGTGCACTGTGCACCCCCTGAATTCGACCTTTTACATGAGTTTAAATGGGTAGATACAGTGTTGCCAGATTGCACGCGACGCCACTGAGCGCAGCAAGTACTTTCTTGTGCCCCTTATGCCCGAAAAACATTCACTGAGAGAAATCACTTTTTTAAGAAAATAAGGAAACAAGTTTACTTGTGACAGTTATCCTTGCGCGAATTAAAGCTCTGATTGCATGAAGGTGACACCACTGTCACAACAAGGAATCTTTTACTTGTAGCAGCAGATATTTTCTTTGGGTTAAAGGAATGGGCTCCGTAGTCAATATTTGACTGTTGCAGTTTCTTCAACACAAACGTAATACATCTTGGATTAAATAAAGAATTCTCTCAGTGTTGCCGCACACTGAAAAAAGTACTTGGTTAAAGTTTACTATATTGACATAGTAAACTTTTCATGGTTAAATCTTACTATAATTAAGGTAAAAGTTACAAAAAATATAGTAAATGTAAACGAGGCACATTTGTAAATTAAACCGCGTAAAAATAGTAAAATCAAACTTTGTGGATTTTACTATGTGTTGGTGAAAGTTTACGATGAAATGGTTACTATCTACGATTTTCGTGGTTAAATCCAGTAATAAAGCATATGGTAAACTTTACTACGTGAGAATGGTAACGGTAACCATCGACGTGGATTGTCGTATATCCAAACCAAGTGTATAGTAAACTTTAACCAATATATATGGTAAAGTTTAACCAAGTAGGTATTTTTTTCAGTGCATTCGTAGAGTACAAATGTTGTCACCCAGGTGTCCTAAGTCCCCCGAAACAAGAGGCGAATTTTCGCGATCGAATATCATAAACAATACCAACCTAACAACATATTCGAGGAAACTCAATTGTGTATTTAGATGCGTTTTTGGGGCATCGATGGTATCAATTCGATTTCGAATTCACCTCCGGACTTGAATTCAAAATCGAATTGATGCCATCGATGACTGAAAACACCGAAAAAGTTCGAAAAACACGATCCAGTTTCGTGTCATGCACTGTTATCATGCATAGGTTGGCAATGGTTTTGTCGAATTTAGTCGAATATATTCGTCGCAAAAATTCGCCTAAGTACGGAAATTCGCCTAATGTCTTTTACTCGTAGTTTTCCACAATGTTGGTAGCTCTCAACTTATTTTTGTCCTCTCACCCTTCACTTCTCCCTCTCCCAAACATTTTTTTTTTTTCAGTCCCGCTGTGAATCGCTCTGTTTGTCGTCCGACGGAATAGTTGTTGATATTTTTATCGTGGTTCCTCGGTGAGCGGTGCCGGTGCCGGTGCGGTACGGATAATGGTGAATGGTGGAATTGCGGCGATGAGTGCGATGCGCGATACGATACGATACTGTGGTGACTGCATAGTGTATAGTGGACATTCGATTTGTCAAGGCTGGCTAACTATTTCTAACGGGACCCGGGTTCGAGTTCCGATTCGGCGTTCGGATGCGCGAATAACGAATTCGATTTCGCGGTTGCCTCCTCATCGCCAGTCATCAGTCCTCTCCGCTCTGCATTCGATGAGCATGGTTGTCGTTCGTCGGGTCCAGCGGTGAGACCGTTGCACTCTATATCCATTTAAACAGCAAATGTTGTTGATGGAACATTTTCACTAAAATGTCAATAACTTTGGCACCATCTGAAAGCATCCCAACACTCAACAGTCAACAGTTCTGCAGTCGTCGATGCGGTGCCTATCGTAAATAATGTGATCCATCTGCTATCTCTACATATACATACTTCATGTTATCCCTTCTCACTGCCCCGCCCTTCCTCTTTTTTACTTTGTTGCTCAAAATGCAGGCGAGACAGTTTAGTAACACGGCCTAACGCATTTTTTTTTTTTTTTTTAGATAACAAGGATGTTGCGCACCACCCCCTCCCCCCTCCTCAATCAGTTTTAGGAAGTACTTGATCAGCTTTAAGTTCACTCTTTAGTAAACTGTCTAATCGGCGAGGAAAGGTGCGGAGAGGGGGGTTGTATACAGTAATGGGATGGCGTATGCCATACCCACTATAGCAATATATTAGGAGTATACATCTGGCAACACTGTCGGTCAAAAGTTGTGTTTATACGATCGCGGATCGCGTAAGCATCGCGCGCGGTGTCAATGTGAATCTGCGGTTTCTCGGCATCTATGGTGGGCTAAATGCGTTAGTTTTAAGCATTGAAAACAAGATTTCGGAGTTTGTTGATGCTTTGTCTCAAAACATCTACAGATTCTATGCGTCTTGTTATCAGTGGTTACTCTGACGTAT